>CM028377.1:52871155-52996375 GCA_013146195.2 Codonopsis lanceolata | reverse complement strand
ATATAACAAGTAATCAAATCAACCAAGAAAGTAAGAAGACAAGCATACAATGCACATGCAAGAATATGGTTACACTCTCCTCCTTTAGGAATTTAGTCACTAAATTCTTACCAGTTAGATCGAATAAATGTGGATGCTTCTGGCATCTCTCCTCCGTCTCCCAAGTCGCTTCTTCAATGTTGTGATTCCTCCAAAGAACTTTGACTAAGGGAATTCTCTTGGTTCGTAGCACTTGTTCCTTGGTATCAATATCTTCGGGCTTTTCAGCATATGACATATCGAACTCAAGCGTGATCTCCTCATACTCAGTACATGAGACTGGATCCTTGAATACTTTTACTTACATGGAAAGCATGGAACACGTTATGAGTCTCCAGAAGTGAAGGTGGCAATGCTATCACGATCTCGCTCAAAGCTTCTTAGTACCTCTCCTCGGTGTTACCTTCAAGAACACGTAATCACCCACTTGGAACTCAAGATCTCGATCCGATTGTGCGCAAGCTCTTTTGTCGACTTTGAAGCGGTGCGCAACGATCTCTAATCAACTTCCGCTCTCAACCGAAATTGCACTAACTCTCGAACCCCAAAGTTTCGCCTCTCCAACTTCATCCCAACAAATTGGCGATCTACACTTACGCCCATACAAAGCTTCATACGGCGCCATCTTGATACTCGGCCGATAAGCGTTATTATCATAAACTCGGCCAAAGGTAAATGAGAATCGGCTTCCCTTGAAATCCACGGCTGGCTTCGCGGCATATCCTCCAAAATCGAATCAATCAACGCTCGGCCGACCATCCGTTTGCGGATGAAAAACATCTTGAAAGTCAATCTAGTTCCCAAAGCTTCTGCAAGACTTCCAAAATCTTGGCGTGAACCTCGGGTCTCTCGGACACAATACTAGCAGCAGTGCGCCATGAAGTCTCACGATCTCCTGAATATACAAAGGCTGCTAGCGAGTCAATGAATGCGTGATGATAGCTATCGGAATGAAGTGTGCGAGACTTAGTCAATCATCGTATAACCCAAAGCGCATTAAACCCTCTCGCGTCTTGTGATAACCTGTCACAAAATCCATGGTAATGAACTCCCATTTCCACTCGGGGAATCTCCAATGGTTGTAGAAATCCGCGGGTCTCGATGCTCGGCCTTAACCTGCGACAAGTCAAACACTTAGACACGTACTCGCAATTTCCCTCTTCATACCTTCTCCACGAGCTTGTCTTTTCAAAGTCCTAGGTACATCTTCGTGCTCCCGGGTGAATGGTATACTTCGTCTTATGAGCCTCATCAAGAACCAACCTCTTCAATTCCGCATTACAAGGAACACAAATCCTACCTCGAAAAGTCAAGGTACCCTCGGTATTAACCACAAAAAGTGCGGCGATACACTCTCGGCCAACCCATCATAACTTTCCTCAAACTCAGGATCATTCCCTTGCGCTTCTCTAATTTTCCCAAATAAAGCAGGGTGTTGCACGAACATTAGCAAAAATCACCCCTCTATCAACAACACTAGGACTCAATCTCAAATCCTCAACATTTTCCATTCCTTCACCATCATACGACATATGAACTTTTCTACTCAAGGCATCCGCTTCTGACATTTGCCTTCCCGGATGATACAAGATAGTACAATCATGGTCCTTTAACTTTTCCATCCATCGTTGCCTCATATTCAATTCCTTTTGAGAAAACAAGTATTTCAAGCTCTTATGGTGGGTGAAGATCTCAAACTTAGACCCATACAAGTAGTGTTTCCACTTATGCAATGCGAAAATAATCGCAGCCAACTCCATATCGTGTGTCGGGTAATTACGCTCATGAATAGATAGTTTCCTCGATGCATAGGCGATCACCCTCCCATTACGCATCAAAACACAACCCAAACCTTCCTTAGAGGCATCACTATAGATCACAAAATTTTCTCCTCCACTAAGCAAAGCCAAAATAGGTGCCGATGTCAACCGATTCTTAAGCTCTTGGAAACTAGACTCACATTTCTCGTTCCAAACAAGCGGCACGTTCTTACGTGTCAACTCGTCATAGGAGTCACAATCCTAGAAAACCCTCAATAAACCTTCGGTAATAACCCGCTAACCCGAAACTCGAACCTCGATAGCGAACTAGGCCTCTTCCAATTCGTCACCGCTTCAATCTTAGGCGGATCAGCGGCTATCCGGCTCGAAACTATGTGCCCCAAAGAAAGATACTTCCTCAAGCCAAAAGGCACATTTGCTAAACTTGGCGTAAAAGGCTGCTTCTCTCGAAGAATAGACAACACGATCCTCAAATGTTTCTCATGCTCCTCCAGAGACTTGAATATACTAAAATATCATCAATGAAGACCACTACTGAAACAATCAAGATAAGCTGTGAAAAACTTCGGTTCATCAAATCCATAAACACCGCATTTGGCGCATTCGTCAACAAGCGGCATCACCACAAATTCAAAATGCCCATACCTAGTGCGGCGTCTTGAATGTCTTCCTCTCTAACCTTCAAGCTGGTAGTAACCCCATCTCAAATCAAGCTTAGAGTAGACAATAGACCCTTGCAAGCGGTCAAAAGGTCATCGATGTGGGGTAGAGGATACTTATTCTTAATAGTAACCTTATTCAATTCTCGGTAGTCTATACACAACCGCAAACTCCCATCTTTCTTCCTCACAAACAAGGCAGGTGCGCCCCAGGCGACACACTTGGTTTAACAAAACCAATCTCTAGAAGTTCTTGCAAGCTGGGTTTTCAACTCCCTAAGCTCATGGTGCCATCTATATGGTGCCTTAGAAATCGGTGAAGTCCCGGAATAAGCTCAATGCAAAACTCTAGTTCTCTATCGGGTGGCATAGCATGATCGGTAGAAAACACGTCGGGAAATTCACACACTACAGGGACCTCTTCTAAGTTGGCGAAGACTTCCTCTTATCAACTACGCATGCAAGATAACCCGTACACCCTTGAGATAGTAATTTTCTAGCCCTCAATGCGAGAAATAAAGTGCACGTCACTCGAAGCATGATCACCCACAAAAAGTAAACTTCGGCACACCGGCATATAAAAGGTAACTCTCTTTCTATGGCGATCAACTATAGCATGATAAGCACATAACCGGTCCATGCCAAGAATAACATCAAAGTCACGTATAGGAAGAACTACCAAATCCGCATGCAAAGTGTGGTCACCCACCAAAACATCACAAGACTTAAACACTTGAGGCGAGCATATATTCCCCGGCGGGGTAGACACTTCAAGCAAATATGGCAAGGTTGAGGCAAAACGCAAGGTTCTCAATAAAGTGTGAAGCAACATATGAATGTGAAGACCACGGATCTATGAGAACTTCGAGCCTTATGATCGAATATAGAAAGAGTACCTCCAATCACGGCCGTAGACCCCACGAACCTCGCGATCAAGCGCAAACACCGACCTTGAACTTTAGGTTTACCGTCCCCATCTCTCTTAGCTCAGGTTGCCCGGCGCTACCGTGACTAGCCTTAAACTTGGGATCCTTCTTCATATGAGTTCCATCTCCAATAGAAACATTTCCCATTTTTCCCCGGCACCTATCGGTTTGTGTGCCCGGACCTCTGGCGAGCATTACAAACCATAGCTTCACACTGCGACCCTTGCGCCTTAGATGCGAAGTATTATTACCTTGTTTCCCCGCGTGGCCTACCTTGGCCTCCACTTCTCCGATCGCGGTTCCTTGATAACCCCTTCTATTACCGAATTGTTTCACGATTCTTGAGTGCGAGTGATGCGTGCACTACTAGCATTATTCTTAACCACGTGTTCATCAATGTCTTGCTCCACCTCATACGCTCTATCAAGCTGCGGTCCGATGTCGGTGAGCTTAAGCGCTAAAATACGCTTTCTAAACTTCGGTTCTTAACCCCTTCACAAACTTGTGCGTTCTCCTTGCCTCAGTGGGAATCGGATACGTACAATATCGGCTCAATTAGTGAACTTTGCGAGAATACTGCGCCCGCGATCATACTACCTTGCTCAAGATCATAAAACTCCTTCTCTCTCTGATTGCGAACCACATCTGGCACATACTCATTCTTAAACTCTCTTTGGAAGTTGGCCCATGTAATGGGAACTTGTTGCATCTCCCAACTCTCTTTCAAAGCAGTCCACCAATGCTCGGCGGCTCCCTTAAACATAAAGGTTGCTAACATAACCCTCTCTTCGTCGGAACACCCCATCATGGACAATATCTTAATCATTTCCTCCATCCATAACTTCGGCCTCTCTCGGCTTTGGTTCTCCAAAGAAGCGAACTAGGCTTTAGCTTAAGAAACCTCTCTAAAAGGGTAGTGTCAGTCCTTGGTCTCGGTGGTGGAGGTGGTGGTGGTCTTTGCTCCTCTGCTCTCCACGGCTGCCCGGCCGGAAAAGCTAACGATGCGATGTAGCTCGGCCATATCAGGAACTACGGATCCTCGGCGGCGGTACCTCTACCTCGGGTTCAGCAGGAACTCTCTGGGTCTACCTCTCCTGGATTAACCATCGGACTCCTACAAGAATTCACTCGGCGTTAAAATCAACACACAAATAACCAACCCAACTAGGCCATGGAACCTATCCTGGCCGACAGCTAACCTATAGCTCTGATACCAACTGTGACGACCCGACCCGGACCCAATGCGAGATCAGAGTCGCGCCGTCAAATAATCAATAACACAAGCATGCATAGTAGGATCATAAAATTCATGTGGCGCAACATCGCATACATACAACAACTTCGGCTACACTTGGCGGGAAAAACAACCTAATTTAAACAAGTCATCGGCGGCGTTACGGTAGGAACCCAACAACTACTCCTACAATTATTAACACATGCTTATAATAACCTCAGCGGCCACAACATGCGGAGACAATAACAACAACAATAAATAACGAGCTTTAGCGGAAGAAAATAGTAGTGAACCATACACATATAAGCAGGCTCGACATATAAGTCGACTTACCAAAAGATTACAAGTATTAAGTAGTTAAGTCTATTACATCAACAAACACAACATATACCCCAAGCCAAGTCTACATGACTTGCTTCCCAACGTCCTTACCAAAATAAAAGTCTAACAACAAGAGTCCAAAAGAGCAACCTGCTAAACAACCAACCAAACAAGTACAAGCGAGTCTATCCCGGACCGTCTCCTCGGCTCGGATCTAAGGAAAGACAAAGCAAACAAATAGGGTAAGTCGAAAGACTTAGTAAGTTACTACAATGCATGTTCATGTTATAGCATGACATTTATCTCAATTATCATACATGATCATCATATAGCACTTAGCACATAGTTCACGTAAGTGCGGGAAAGTAAATCATACAAGTAGGATATAATAGTCACGGCCGCTTCGTAGCTCCTGCAATAAAACTTTATTATACTTTATCGTGCAACATTGATGCTCTGTGAATGCATCAACTTTTATCAAGTACCACTCGATCTAGATAGCAAGCCAATGCGGCACTTAAGCGTCGGACAAAGGGGCTACTTCCCCATTGTGGCCAACAATGGAGGTGTGTGTGAAGTCCTAGGTGCGGCGATCCATAGCGAGCACGAATCCCATAATTCGTGAAGGCGATGCATCGTCCCACCTTGACCCGATAAACAAACCAAATAATGCCAGCTGGACTCAATGTGATGCACAAGTAGATATTTACTTGACTAAACCAATCAAAGACCGAATTCGACAAGAGCGAACTCGACCAACCAAGTAGGGTATCAATCTCTACTATAAAGTCATATCAAGGCAAATTAAATTGCACAAACCAACCTTTCATAAAACTTGCATAAATCATCAAACCAATCTCATACTTGAGTAAATCAAATCAAACGGTGTTCGAACTTCGTAGGGATTGAAACTAGGGTTCAACACGTTCAATTATTCCCTAAAGTCGACTCCGTTGAGTCTTTGCTCTAAATTCCCAAATTTGGAGAAATTGAAGCTACATGCTTCATAACCCAACCTAGGTCATTTCTAGGTTCAACAAGGTATTAAATTCACCAAGGCAATGCAAAGTGATTCATGTTCAACATAGAGTTCATTTCATAGGATAGAACACATACAACATAACAACACATAATGTAGGCTCCATTTAGGGCATTCTCATATGAACAAACTTCCAACAACAAATAATATACATGTCTCTAACATGCTTAAAATCTTAAATAGACAAGATGGAATAATAGTATAGGCTTTCACAAGCAAGAATGCAACCTATACATGCTCCTATCAAAGCCAAAATCTCAATATACAAGAATATAGCATATGAAGCATACAAGTGCCCTCATTGACCTCAACCAACATAGACTTTGCTTCCTTAGGGTCAATGAGAACTAATAGAAGAAGAAGATTAAGAAGGTAACTTACAAGTTATTCACCAAAGAAAGAACTAGAAGAAACTATTCGGATGGAAATGCTCCCCTTGATGAGCTCTTCAACTTTAATGAATGGCTCTTGGGCAATGGATGAATGGATGAAGGTAGATGATGATGAAGACCTTAAGAAACCATGGAAGAGTCTTGGAGAAGATGAGAATTCGTTTTTGAGAGAGAGCTACCAGCAAATGAGAAGGAGAGAGCTGATTGTGGCTTATATTTGGTCAAATGGTGAGTGGGACAAGTGTCAAACACTTGTGGTCCCTTTTCAAATCTGATTTGGGGGTTAATGACCAACTAATGAGCTCTTAATCTAACTTAGAAATCTAGTTAGGGATGTTAGGACTTAAGTAGGAAGGGTTAGGGAGGTTTAGGATAGGTTTAAGTAGGGGTTTGAAGTGTACAATTCGTCAAATTCCGAAACAGGAGAAAACTTTCCCGTAACAGAGAAGCAAGTGAGGCGGGCGCCTCACATAGGCCCATGCGGCCGCCTCAAGTACTGAGGCTCTCCCAAAGTTCAGACCATTCAGCAATTGCTCCCTGCATTTGAGGCGGGCGCCTCACCAGCTCCCATGCGGCCGCCTCGGCTCCAGAACCTCTAAAACTTGGTCTAAACTTGATCTAAATGGTCCCAAACTTTTGGGCAACCATTCTAAGGTCTAACCCTACTCAAAATGAGTCGGAAACACACCCGAACAACTCCCGGAACAAGCTAGGACAAGGCGCGAACCACGCGACGAATGAACAACGGATCAAACTACAATCAAACCTCAATCAATCTAGGATGTCTTGGGCATGAAAAAGGTTTGTTTCAACATGAATAAGACTTGAATATAAAGCTAAGAACTCAACGAACACTTCGTACGTCGAAATAGAAGCAAATACGAGCAACGAGAGGAATCGCTAAGGCTAAGTTCAACGCGATTAAACCGGCGATTCTACAAACAAGTTTATATGATTCTAAACATGTTATGAACTTCTAAAATGATTTATGAATGATTCTAAAACATTTATATAACAAGTAATCACGCTCACAATCAACCAAGAAAGTAAGAAAACAAGCATACAATGCACATGCAAGAATACGGGGCGTTACATATACACTCTATGGATTATATGAGTAGAAGTATGATGGTACTTGGTGATTATATATCACATTTGCATGATATACGTGTATGCATGTGGTATTGTTAATAATAGGAATTTTGTCATTTGCTTAAAGATTAAATTATGAGTAAGGATATGGTTACAAAAAAATAATATAAAATAAAATGTATTTAACGGATATAGTTGTATTTGAGTATGAACATGCTTATGTGCATTAGTAGTAAAGGTAACGTGCTTAGTCTGTTGCATGATTATGTGAGACAATAGGGAAGGATGCTTAGAAATTTTCTCATGGACCTTGGCATCCTTGCAACGGAAGCTTTTGAAATCCAATTTAGCCGGTACCCTGAATTGGTGATCAAAAGAGGTTCGTTGGTGGACTAGGATTGGTAGCAAGTAGGTTAGAAATTGACTAAACCAATTACCAAAGGGAACGAACAGAAATGGAATGAATTTTTAATCAATGCTATTATGTGTTGTTATGTGTTTCATCCATAATTTGGAAATTTTGAGTGTGGCTTGCATGATAATGAATGTTGACTTATTGTTTTAGGAGCGTGTTGTGGAACACACTTCTTTAGTTTGTGGATTGCCATATCGGCAATTTTTATGTCTTATGATTTGGAATTTGTTGTACTGAAGTGTCATGTTGTACCACCGAGGCATATAGTTTCGGAATATTGATCTTTATAAAGTCTTGATTTTGTTTTTCTGATATGTTAAGGATTCACGTGGTTAATTAATCAGTAATGAAATTTGTGTGTACTTTTGTGACTCGATTCTGAGTCAAATTATTTTCAATCTTAAGTGTTTGGTAATATGGTTATTGGCAATTTTTGAACTTTTGAATGTGAGATTTTTGGTAATTGATTTTTGAGTATTTGGTTTGGTTATTGTGATAATAGACTCGTAGATTTAGTCTAGGTTTATGGTTTTGAGCATCGAGTGTTCACTCGAGATTGAGAGACACCGTAGTTTTATTTGGGTATTTGTTGTTGGGTGATGACCTAACGTTGGTTTGTTATACGGTTAAGAATTCGGGACGAATTCTTTTTAAGGGGGAGAGGATGTAAGACCCCGATTCCCGGTTAGCTTGAATTGCGTGCAATGCTCGCACTTCTTCCTTTGTTGATCGCTTATTTGATTTCTGAGAGAGAGTCTAGATGTGCATGAGAGATCACATTAAGACCAAAATACTTTTAAGAGATGTCATTTAGTTGTTAACTAGCTAAAGTCACTAGTCGTAACTCGACGATAATCGAAATGTGATGCGATTGAGAGCTTACTCGGGTTTTTGTGTTTCTGACCTTGATTTGATCCTAGATCTTTACATGATGATTAAATAAATTTTTTAGATGTGTTAGACTTCTAGATGGATGCATATATGTAAGTATTAGATATCATTCATAATATCTTTAACATGATTTAAATCTTGTTTGAATGTTTGTCGAATCGACGGTTTGATTGCTACTTTACTTCTGGTCGTTCTTCTTCTTTTACCGACTTTTTACATTGGTATTATTTTGACCCTAGATGACTAGGGGACCTTGGGGAATTAACTTATAATTATTTTTGAGTGGTCGTGTAAAGCGTTTAAACACGCTCGAGTTTGATTTTCGGAAATTCGCGTATTTTCGAAGGCCACGATAGGTCGTAGTATTTTGGCCATAACTTTGTGTTGAAACTTCGAATTCGGATCCGTTTGATTTGTTAGAAACTAGACTCATAGAGATTTCTAAAAATATCTTTTGTGTAATTTTAGGACGTATATTTCGGTACAGGACAATTTTGTAAAATGACCCAAATTCTGGTCTACTATAGGTGACCACTCATTGTGTGTTAGACTTTCTATTTGGCCAACCTAACCCTACCCAAACTACCCTAGTTCGTCCTACCTATCCTCCATTGCATGTTCAACAAGTTTTGAGAGTCCTTGGGTGCATGCAAGACACTTGGCAAGGAAAGAACATCCACATGCACAAACATGCATTGGACACCTTCTCCCACCCCACTTCAACCAAAGATTAACCAAATGCCTCCACTAAGCCATCCTATTCAGCCATCTTCTCCAAAAAACGTGGCTTATCATTTCTCTAAAGTTAGAGAGGAGTTCTTGAAGGTTCATAGGTGATCAACAATGGTGGCCAAGTCTTGAGGAAGCCATTGCCAAAACCCAACCATAGAAGAGGAGAGGAGGTCAAGGAGATCACATACCCACCTTTGCATGGACGTTTTGTACATCTTTTAGAACTGATTTAAGGTGAGTTACAACATCTCTTCTTATTTCTTTTAGCCTCATTGACCCTAGGGAAAACAATCTTGCTATATGAGGTCAATGAGAGCACTTAGGACTTTGTAGAGATGCCATGTTCTAGTTTATGCTATGTGATGAATTTGGGTTGTATGAACAGATTATAGACCTATTATAAATCATGATTTTGATGTCATTTAAGTGTGGTAATGCATGACAAACCATTCTACTTTTTGTTGTTTAAGTATTGGGAGCATATTGGATGAGATAGTTAGGCTTGTAGAGATGCCATGATCTTGTATGTGCTAAATGATGTATTTTGGGTTGTGTAAACAGATTATGATCAGTTTGTAAATAATAATTTTAATGCTATTTAAGTGTGATAATGCATGATAAATCATTCCATCTTGTTGCTTAAGCATTAGGAGCATGTTTGGTGAAATAGCTAGGCTTGTAGAGATGCTATGTTCACGTATATGCTAGATGTTACATTTTTGATTGTATGATCAGTTTATAAACAGGTTATAAACAGGTTGTAAACCACGTTTAAGATGTTATTTAAGTGTGATAATGTATGATAAATCACCCTACTTTGTTGTTTAAGCATTGGGAGCATGTTTGATGAAATGGTTAGGCTTGTAGAGATGCTATGTTCTCGTATATGCTAAATGTTGCATTTTTGGTTGTATGATCAGATTATGAACATATTATAAACCATGTTTATGATGTTATTTATGTGTGATAATGTATGATAAATCACCCTACCTTGTTGTTAAGCGTTGGGAGCATGTTTGATGAAATAGTTAGGCTTGTAGAGATGTTATGTTCTTGTATATGCTAAATGTTGCATTTTTTGTTGTATGATCAGATTATGAACAGATTATAAACCATTTTTATGATGTTATTTATGTGTGATAATGTATGATAAATCACCCTACCTTGTTGTTTAAGTGTTGGGAGCATTTTTGATGAAATGGTTAGGCTTGTAGAGATGCTATGTTCTCGTATATGCTAAATGTTGCATTTTTGGTTGTATGATCAGATTATGAACATATTATAAACCATGTTTATGATGTTATTTATGTGTGGTAATGTATGATAAATCACCCTATCTTGTTGTTTAAGTGTTGGGAGCATGTTTGATGAAATGGTTAGTCTTGTAGAGATGCCATGTTTCACTATATGCTAGATGATGAAATTTTGGTTGGATGAACATGTTTTAAAGTATGTTTATGATGACATTCATGTGTAGATATAGATGATGAATTATTCTATCTTGTTTGTTTATGTAAAACCCTAGTTTATTGCTTATGTGTTTATTTCATGAGATCATACTTTCATAATCATCATTAGTATGTTAACTTAGCTCACTCATATGTTTAAAGTCGATAGCATGTTCATTGACGTCGTTTGAGATGCTCGTTTGCACCTTTCTTTCACGAGTTGCTTTGAAACTCGGGTTTGTGTTTTATGTTGTAAACACTTGGATTAATGTTAGAAACCACTCATAACATCATTAACACGCTTTAGATGTTGGTTGAATGCTAGTTGCATCGTCGGTTTGATTGCTAGTTGCATCGTCGGTTTGATTGCTAGTTTGATTCGAGCGTTAACCCTTCTTTGTTTAACCTTTTCGGTTGTCGTTCGGGAGTGATCTTCCTAAGTTCTTAGCCTTGTTTGAGTGAGGTTTGATCATTGATTTGCTTTGGTTATTGTTTAGAGGTGTTTAGGGTTGAATTCTAGACCATTTCGGGCTTTGGAGGACTTGAGGGTGCAAGGGGGAGAGGCCTAGAACTTGCGAGGGGGTAAAATGCAATAATAAAAATGTGTCAGAGTGATGCGGTCGCATCACTCATGACCCATGCGACCGCAAGGGTCCTGTTGACAGCTTACGGGAATTTTTGACTTCTCTCCAATTTGTCCAACCAAACCCCACCCAAACCCAACCTAACCCACCCTAAACCACCCTAGTTCGTCCTACACATCATCTCATGCATGTTTGACAAGTTTTGGATGAATTGGATGCATGAACAACACATGGCAAAGAAAGACCTCCAACATGCACACACATGCATTGGACACCTTCACCTACCCCCACTTCAGCCATTGCATGCCCAATACCTCCACTAAACACCCCATATTCAGTCATTCACTTCCAAATTCGTGGCTGAACATTTCTTGAGAGTTATAGAGAGTTCTTGGAGCTTCTTGAGTGATCAACAATGGTGGCCAACTATTGAAGAAGCCATTTCCAAAACCGTTCGGTAGAAGTGAAGAGGAGAGCAAGGAGAACACATACCCAACCTTGCATGGACGTTTTTGTACAACTTCTAGGACTTGTTTAAGGTAAGTTACAACATCTCTTCTTATTTCTTTTAGCCTCATTGACCCTAGGGAAAACAATCTTGCTATATGAGGTCAATGAGAGCACTTAGGACTTTGTAGAGATGCCATGTTCTAGATTATGTTATGTGATGAATTTGGGTTGTATGAACAGATTATAGACCTATTATAAACCATGATTTTAATGTTATATAGGTGTAGTAATGTATGATAGATCATGCTACTTTGTTGTCTAAGTATTGGGAGCATATTGGATGAGATAGTTAGGCTTATAGAGATGCCATGATCTTGTATGTGCTAAATGATGTATTTTGGGTTGTGTAAACAGATTATAATCAGGTTGTAAATCATGATTTTAATGTTATTTAAGTGTGATAAAGTATGCCAAATCATTCCATCTTGTTGTTTAAGCATTGGGAGCATGTTTGGTGAAATAGTTAGGCTAGTAGACATGCTATGTTCACGTATATGCTAGATGTTACATTTTGATGGTATGATCAGATTATAAACATGTTAGAAACAGGTTGTAAACCATGTTTAAGATGTTATTTATGTGTGATAAAGTATGATAGATCACCCTACCTTGTTGTTTAAGCATTGGGAGCATGTTTGATGAAGTAGTTAGACTTGTTGAGATGCTATGATCACGTACATGCTAAATGCTACATTTTAAGTCGTATGATCAGATTATAAACAGGTTGTAAACCATGTTTAGAATGTTATTTATGTGTGATAATGTATGCTAAATCACCCTACTTTGTTGTTTAAGTGTTGGGTGCATATTTGATGAAATGACAAGAATGTATATGCCTAGTTTGTGACTTTGATTCTATGTTTCATACTTGATTGTTTGATTGGGGTTTTATGGGTTTAATGACCTTAGTAACCTATTTAATTACGTTAGTATGGACATAGGAGAGTATTGAGGCCAATGGCTTCTATACCCTAATTTTGAAAGATTGACTATGACTCAACGGAGTTGACCATTGGGTTAGTATGACATTAAGGAGTAATAAGCCTAAGTCCTACGAATTTTGGGGTAGTATTAATGGAGGTTAAGCCTCCAAGCATTTTAAAAGTGTATGAAGAACACTTGATGATTAGAGTCTTGATTTATCTCTAATGTGATTATGTGCTAGTTGTGAATTAAAAGCATGACTAGATGATTGTAGAGTACTTGCCTACTTATTTGAGCATATGAATATGAATTACGTGTGCTTGAAGTTTGAGTCCAGCTGGAGTCGGTTTGTTGAGTCTTTGGGGCGGGACGATGCATCATCTTCACGAATTGTGAGATTCGTGATTTTGATGGATCGCCGGCGATTGCACACACCCTCATCGATGGCCACGGTAGGGAAGTAGTTTATCTTAGTTGTAGTATGGAAACATGACTTTGATAACTATCGAACTCGAGCGGGGAAATGTCTGGGGCGTCGATATCCACGAAAGGGATATCGAGGACACATAAGTTTGGCACATGTTTTTGCGGGGAGCAACATGCGCGGAAAAAAGGGTAACGATATCACCTCCCTTTTGTATGAATTGACTCACGAGTGCTTATATGTGAATAATGTGCTACGTGAATATGATATGATATGAAATGATGGTTGATTGAATTAATGAAATGTTATACTTGTTGATAACATGATATTCAAGATTGTTAAGTATGAATGCCTTGACATGATTATTTATGAAATGTATATTATGTCAATTGCATGAATTATTATTGTTGAGCATGATGCCATGACAGGAAGTTATGTTAGTAACTTGCTAAGTCTTTATGACTTACTTTATTTGTTTTGATTGTTTTCCCTAGATCCGAGCCGTGCAAGTGGATCGAAGTGATTGTCGTTTTACATTGAAGAAGCTTTGGCAAGGTTGCTACCTTGTATTATTAGTACCTTTTTACTTTGGCAAGGACGACGGGACATAAAGTTATATAAACTTTATGTGGGGTAGCAAGACTTTTATTGTGTGATATTTGAACTTATGTTTATTATTTCTTAATGTTTTGAGAGCCGACATATGTTAGTCGTGCCTATGTATTTATGTTGATCATGCTTTTGTTGTTTAACCATGTATTGGTTTGTTTAATATGTTTATTATCCGGCATGTTTTTAGCCGTCAAGCATGCTAGACTAGAGTTCTAGACTTAGCTTAATGTTGGGTTCCGGCCGTAGCGTCGCCGATGACTTGATATATAATTGCCATAAATTGTTATATGTGCCTATTGTTGCGTCACATGATTTTATTTTTCGACCAAGAGATTCATTATCTCTAAGGTTGTATTAGTTTGAGCTTGTTAGCTCGGGCGCCACTGTTTAAATATTATACGCTTCCGCATGTGTTAAAGTTTTTGGCGTACCGCCGTTATGGCCTTACCCACTATTTGTTACTTGTTTATGTTACGTGCCTTTTTGGAAGCGGCACGACCTCGGGGTCTCGTATTGGGACTCGGGTCGGGTCGCCACAGTTTAAGTGTTGGGAGCATATTTGATGAAATGGTTAGACTCATATTTGATGAAATAGAAAGAATGAATATATATGCCTTGTTTGTGACTTCTATTCTATGTTGACTAGTTAATTGTTTGAGTGGAGTTTTATGGGTTTAATAACCTTAGTAAACAGATTGTAAAGTATGTTTATGATGATATTCAAGGGTAGAGATATATGATAAATCATTCTATCTTGTTTGTTTAAGTGTTGGAAGCATGTTTGATGACTTGTGAATGAGTATATAGCCCTAACTTCTGACCGTGATTCTATGTTGCCTACTTAAATTTTTGATTTGGGGTCTTATGGGTTTAATGACCTTAGTAACCTATTGATTCATGTTAGTATGGACATAGGAGAGTATTGAGGCCAACGGCTTCTATACCCTAATTTTTGAAAGATTGATTATGACTCAACGGAGTTGACCATTGGGTTAGTATGACATTAAGGAGTAATATGCCTAAGTCCTACGAATTTTGGGGTAGTATTAATGGAGGTTAAGCCTCCAAGCATTTTAAAGTGTATGAAGAACACTTGATGATTAGAGCCTTGATTTTATCTCTAATGTGATTATGTGCTAGTTGTGAAGTAAAAGCATGACTAGATGATTGTAGAGTACATGCCTACTTATTTGAGCATATGATAATGTATTACGTGTGCTTGAAGTTTGAGTCCACTGAGTCGGTTTGTTGAGTCTTTGGGGCGGGGACGATACATCATCTTCACGAATTGTGAGATTCGTGATTTTGATGGATCGCCACCGGATTGCACACACCTCTATCGATGGCCACGGTAGGGAAGTAGTTGATCTCGGTTGTAGTATGGAAACATGACTTTGATAACTATCGGAACTCGGCGGGGAAATGTCTCGGGGACGTCGATATCCACGAAAAGGATATCGAGGACACATAAGTTTGGCACATGTTTTTGCAGGAGCGACATGCGCGGAAAAAGGGTAACGATATCACCTCCCTTTTGTATGAATTGACTCACGAGAGCTTATATGCGAATAATGTGCTACGTGAATATGATATGATATGAAATGATGGTTGATTGAATTAATGAAATGTTATACTTGTTGATAACATGATATTCAAGATTGTTAAGTATGAATGCCTTGACATGATTATTTATGAAATGTATATTATGCCAATTGCATGAATTATTATTGTTGAGCATGATGCCATGACAGAAGTTATGTTAGTAACTTGCTAAGTCTTTATGACTTACTCCTATTTGTTTTGATTGTTTTCCTAGATCCGAGCCGCAAGTGGTTCAAGTGATTATCAAGATACGTTGGTGAAGCTTGTGACGAGGTTGCTACCTTGTTAATTTTAGTACCTTTTTCTTTTGGCAAGGACGACGGGAACATAAAGTTATATAAACTTTATTTGGGGTAGCAAGACTTGATATGTTTGATTATTAATACTTATTTTTATTAGTACTTAATGTTTTGAGAGTCGACATATGTTAGTCGTGCCTTATGTAATTATAATGCTCATGCTTTAGTTGTTTTAACCATGTATTGGTTTGTTTAATATGTTTATTATCCGGCATGTTTTTAGCCGTTAAGCATGCTAGACTAGAGTTCTAGACTTAGTTTAATGTTGGGTTCCGGCCGTAGCGTCGCCGATGACTTGATATATAATTGCTATAAATTGTTATGTGTGCCTATTGTTGCGTCACATGATTTTATTTTTGGACCAAGAGATTCATTATCTCTAAGGTTGTGTTAGTTTGAGCTTGTTATCTCGAGCGCCACTGTTTAATTATTATACGCTTCCGCATGTGTTAAAGTTTTTGGCGTACCGCCGTTATGGCCTTACCCACTATTTGCTACTTGTTTTCATTACGTGCCTTTTTTGGAAGCGGCACGACCTCGAGGTCTCGTATTGGGACTCGGGTCGGGTCGCCACAATTGTGCTATGATAATGAGATTGATAGATAATGTTTGGTATACTTTAAGGGTGAACGGGAGTTCTTATGGATTTTTCAATTCCTCCAGGGGGGTCTGTCAAGGGGATCCTCTCTCTCCTTTGCTCTTCATTTTGGCTCAAGAGATTTTTTCATACAATCTTAACAAAGCCATCTTGGATAGGAAAATTAAACAATATGAGTATGGTCGTGGTGGTGTTTTGATCTCCCATTTGTTGTACGCCGATGATATGTTGGTTTTCTCAAATGCTAGCAAAAAGTCAATTTTGGAGCTTAGGAGATTAATTAGCGTCTATGAGGCAGCTTCTGGTCAGATGTTAAACCTTCAGAAGAGTGGTTTTTATGTCTCTTCCAAGTGCTCGCGTTCCAAGGCTCAGTTACTAGCTAGTTGGTCGGGTTGCTCGCAAAGATCTTGGCCTATGAAGTATCTGGGGATTCCTTTGTTTAAAGGAATGGTTAAAAGATTATATTTCGAAGATTTGGAAGCTAAAATTCTGAGCCGTATATGTGGGTGGAAAAGTCGGCTTCTTTCCTTTGGAGCTAAGTTGGTCCTTTTAAAGGCGGTGCTTAGCAGTATTCCGGTTTTCTCCTTGGCAGCCATCAAAGTTCCAAAAACTGTTATTCAGAGAATAGAATCTGCTATGGCTTCGTTCCTTTGGAGTAATAATGGAGAGCATCGAAGTCATTGGGTCTCATGGAAACGTATATGTCAACCTATAGAAGAAGGGGGTTTGGGTTTACGGTCGTTGTGTCAGATTATGGAGGCTTTGCATGCTAAATTAGTGTGGCGTGTTTTACAAGGTTCAGGGCTGTGGTCGCGGTTTGCTCATGCCAAATATGGTTCGATTGATGGAACCTTTGTTCAGCCGCTAAACTCTTCCCATACATGGCGGGCAGTGATGTCGATAATGGCTCAGGTCCAAATGTATAGCCGATGGGTAGTAGGATCAGGCCATATTTCTTTCTGGTTGTCGAATTGCAGTGGTCAGGCTCTGTACGGTCCCAGTCCAGTTGATGCAAAGCTCACAGTTGCGGAAGCTAAGAGGGATTTGGATCAGTTCTTGCATTTGCTCCCTGCAGAGAGTGTATCAATGTTACAAAATATCAGTATTATCGAAGGTTACTCAGACTGGTTAGCTTGCACGTTGACATCTTCTGGAGTGTTTGATTTGGCGGCTTTTTATCACAAATTGAGAGATAAGTATCCTTTTGTGGCTTGGGGGAAAAGGATTTGGCAAAAGTGGATTCCATTAAAGGTGAGTATGTTTGTTTGGAGACTCTTTCAAGGTGCTCTTCCTGTTGACATGCTGTTGCATTTGAAGGGTATTTCTTATGTTTCTAAATGTGTATGTTTCGTTGGACATCATGATCAAGAGTCTTTGGAACATTTATTTCTTCGATCTGATATCGCTCGCAATTTGTGGGAAAGGTTTTCTAGACCTTTTGGAAATATTTTTCACTATGCTAGTATCAATCATTTGTTTGAAGTTTGGTCGAGTGGTGTTTCACTTCGTAATCAGGTAGGGGCTTGCTATTTGGGAATTTTTATGTTTACATGTTGGGAGATTTGGAAATCAAGGTGCATGGCTATTTTCGAGAATATTTCGATGAACGCTGGGATGATCTTTTCTAATATTCGTCGCCAGTTATCTGACATGTTCTTTCAGTATAAGCCTAAATCGAGGGTACCAATCCTGGGGGTGCTTGGTATTCAGCAATTGGGATTGGAGGTTGTTCAGTGCATTTTTAGAAGAGGCACCTGGTATAAATGGATTCCTCCGAGTGAAGGTAAGTACAAATTAAACACTGATGGCTCTAGTGTTGGGAATGTTTGTACAGGAGGTGGTATAGTTAGAGATAGCCGAGGCATCATGGTAGGTGGTTTTTCTAACTATTATGGTGACGGTTCTAACATGCGGGCAGAAATTTTAGCTCTCAAAGATGGTTTACAGTTATGTAGGGGTTTAGGGCTAGTTTCGGTTGAGGTGGAGTCAGACTCTTTGGTGGCTGTTTTGGTTCTTCGGGGGACTCAGCATCCGCCGTGGCAGTATACCTATGAATTCCGTAATTGTAGGAGGTTGCTGGGTGAGTACGGTCTCTCTCATGTTTATAGAGAGAAAAATCATGTTGCGGATAGATTGGCTGCTTCGGCTCATGATCACAGGGGTAATCATTCTTATCGACATAGTATGTCTCTTCCCAGTTCAGTTCAGTTGGCTCTTGGTCATGATGATAGGGGTTTTTATAGTTTTCGTCCTTGATTTTTTTGTGTAGCTATTGTTGTTTAGAGGTAAGGCTCCTTTGTCCCCCTGTTTGTGGGTAAGGCTGGTTGTCCCCCTCCTGGTTGTTTGCTATTTTTTGTTTTTCTAATAAAATCCGCAGGTTCCGCCCTCTTAAAAAAAAAAAAAAAAGGGAGTGGTGAAGTGAAATCACCCCACTCCTTGATTGTGTTTTGCTATATATAACAATTCTTCTATTGGTGACAATGTGTTAATTGACATGTATTTATGTGCTATATCTTGAAACAAATAGTTTCGGTATAATAAATGATGAGAATGGTATCTGATTATGGTTAGCAAAGTGATAATAACTTGCTTGGGATGGGTTGCTAAAAGTAGTAGAACCTCATGGTATACTTGTAACCGGGGATGATATGATTCTAACCGAGGAGTTATGCGTTATTGGTTTATGGTCGCGACTTAGTTACCGACTTGTGATAGTTTAGCCTTGAGCATTATTTTCGATGCGTAGGACATCGGGTTTGATGTCTAGGTTTGTTATTAGATCGAGATGTCGACCTAGGAGTTGAATTACTAAACTCAGAATTCGTGGTCGAATTCTTTTTAGGGGGAGAGAATGTAACGCCTCGGAACTTTACGTGATGGTCTGGCCAATATGATAAGCCTTAATGTGGAAGACATCTTATACGTGGGTAGTGTAACAGCCTGACCCGGACTCCAATGCGAAATCCCAAGGTCGTGTCGTTAAGACAGACTAAAAGACGGACAAGCACCTGCTAAGAAAAATGGTACGAGTCAAAAAATGAGCCATCAAGCTCGAATAGGAAGGTAAAGCCATAACGGCAATACGGAACAACCAAAAAACTAAAATCTACGGAAACAAATCATAAATAGAACCCAAACCTTTAATCCTAAACAAAGGAACGCAAGGCTGAGAGATAACTATCTCTCGACAAATCTACGACTCGCATGACGCAACATTGCGCACGGGCAACAAACCATCGGCAAACCTAAGGCCGGCAAGGCTACAAGATCCCAACCTGATATAAAACC
Organism: Codonopsis lanceolata; assembly: GCA_013146195.2. Lineage (NCBI taxonomy): Eukaryota > Viridiplantae > Streptophyta > Magnoliopsida > Asterales > Campanulaceae > Codonopsis > Codonopsis lanceolata. The sequence continues at coordinate 52,976,565 of CM028377.1, read as the reverse complement.
ACTCGACGGCTATAACATGCCGGAGGGACAAACTAACTAAAAGAATAAGATATTTAAATACTAGACAACTAAACCAATGTCTCTCGACTAAAGTTGTCGGAGATAGAAATAACAATGACAAAATACTAGAACAAGCGAGCTAATACTTTGCTCGGAAAGACAACGGAATAAACTTCTAAATAAATACAATAGCTCGACCAAACAAGTCGGCTCCCCAAAATAGACGACAATAAAATACTAACATAACTACCCAAGTAAAGTTTACATAACTTCACATCCGTATCTCACAAGATAATAAATACAATAATAATAATAATAACAACTCCAAACTATTGCCTGGAAGATCACCTGCTATCCAACAAGCACCCGAAGTTGTAACGCGCGCTAACGTGCTTACTGCAAAAACTAAGGAAAACAAACACACAGAATGAGTCATAATGACCCAGTAAGTTACTAAATGCAAATGTATGACATAGCATGGCGTGGCATGGCATAATGCACGAGCATGTATAAAATCATGGCATCTTAATACCATACCAATAATAAACTTGTATTAAGTCACCAAGTAACATAAACTTCATAAACCACATAGCACGTTATTTTTCATATAAGTGCTTATAGCAAGACACATAAGGGATAGAGAAGATACCCAAATAGTGCCGTTATGTTGTTCCTGCAATACATAATGTTATACTTTATCGTGCCACATCGATGCTCTATGATTGCATCGACTTTCATCGAGAACCACTCGATTTAGCTAGCAGCCAATTGCGCACGTATTGTTATGGCAAAGGGGGCTACTTCCCCATTGCGGCCAATAATGGAGGGGTGTGTGAGGTCCCAGGTACAACGATCCATAGCGAATACGAATCTTATGATTCGTATAGGCGATGTATCGTCCTACCCTGACTTATAAAAAAAATCCAAATAATGCCAGCTGGACTTTTATGCAATGCACAAGTAGATATTTACTCGCAAGCTCAAACAAGAATCAAGACCGACCATAGTGGGCTTATCAAATCAAGTAGGACATAAAGCTCTACACACCAATTTAACAATGCACATATTTGCACATACTTAACAAATCCAACTAACTTATAAGTTTAGTCAAGGAACCACATAATGAGGTACTCATAATCCTCGAGTCATCACCCAATCAAAAGTAGCATATAAGCTCAAGAAATCGCAACATGAGGTCTACCATAGTCCTCTACTCGAGATCAAACCAAAGACTATTATTTTAGTCTAAGAACAATCATAAATCAAGACTTAGCATTTTAGCTTCACTAAAAGGTACACCGGACTCAACCATAGTCCCAACCGTCATATATATTCGACTTCCTTAAAGCCAATCTCAAGGGTACTAAAACTAAGCCGTAGTCATATCCTCGCAAGTGCTTTCATGTGCACGCGACGAAATTCCCCAAGAGAGAACTCATTCAAATAATCATTTCTTAAAGTAATACGAGATCATAGGTTGGTCTCTAATGCTCCGTGCCCTAACGAGCACGCTCTAAATAAATCCCCAATAAGCCTCTATATCGAGGATGTCACAATTTGATACAATACAAGATGCTCGGGTATTCACAATCAAAACCAACCAAACCCGAACATCGTAGGATTTCAACCTAAGGCTCACTAACATCTTATTGAACCTAAAATGACTCCATTGAGTCTTAATATCGCATTTCATTAAATACACATTTCATAAATCCCAAAAATTAACACATCATTCAAGTCTATAGAAATTCTCCCAAAAATAATCCGGGCTTGTTTCCTAAGCCTAAAAATCCAAGAACTCATCATAATCATAGTCAAACGAAACCCAAATGTCGTAGGATTTCAACCCGAGTTCACTAACACACTATTGAACTTATTTCGACTCCGTTGAATCTAAATACTAAGTTTCATTATTTACACCCTTCATCAATCTCAACATTTACACCCACTTCAATTAACAACAATTTCTCCAATAATTCGGCTTAATCCTCAAGCCCTAAAATTCATAACAAAACTCAACATAAATCATAACTCATTTCATAAATCACTTAATTTCAATCAAATGATTCTACCCATGATAACTAGTGAGTTCACACATCCAAGTCCCAAACATAGGCATATCTTCACAATAAACCTAAATAAAATGTAAACATGATTTCTAGCATGCTCACAATCCTAGAAACACAAGATGAAGAGTAACAATATACTTCAACAATCATATAAGTCATCCTACATATGCTTTTAACATGTTCACATGCTCAAATCACAAGTTAAAAATCACACAAAGCAAGTATGTGTACTCATTGACCTCAAATAGCGTAGAGTTTGTTTTCCTTAGGATCAATGAGTACAAAATCTGTGACGACCCGACCCGGACCCCAATGCGAGATCCCGAGTCGCGCCGTCCAAAAAGACAAGATACACACAAGCATGCGCAAGTAGGTTTACGAAATTCATGTGGCGCAACATTGCATACGAATAACAACTCAGCTACACTTGGCCGGAAAAACAACTTAATTTAAACAAATCATCGGCGACGTTACAGCCGGAACCCAACAACTACTCCTACAATTAACACATGCTTATAAAACCTCAACGGCCACAACATGCCGGAGACAACAATAACAATATTACTTTAAACAAGCTTAAGCGGAAGAAACTGTGATGAACCATCAACATATAAACAAGCACGACATATAAGTCGGCATACAAAAGATATTAAGTATCAAGTTTACTACAATCACAAAACCCAAAGTCAAGTCTAGATGACTTGCTTCCCAACGTCCTTACCAAAAACAAAAGACTAATTACTACACCCAAAAGAACAACCTCTAGCTCGCAAGCAACCAAGCGTGAGAAGCGAGTCTAGCGCGGGACGTCTCCTCGGCTTTGATCTAAGGAAAACAAAGCAAACAAATAGGGTAAGTCGAAAGACTTAGTAAGTTACTAAAATATGCATGTTCATGTTATAGCATGACATTTATCACAGTTATGGCACATAATCATCATTTAACACTTAGCACCTTATTCATATAAGTGCGTAAAATAAATCATACAAGTAGGATATGATAGTCACGGCCGCTTCGTAGCTCCTGCAAAACATTCTGTTACTGGTTCGTGCCATCGATGTTTTGTGAATTCATCGACTTTCATCGAGTTCCTACTCGATCTCATTAGCAAGCCAATGCGGCACGTATTGTTACGGCAAAGGGGCTACTTCCCCACTGCGGCCCACAGTGAAGGTGTGTGTGAAGTCCCGGGTGCGGCGATCCATAGCGAGCACGAATCCCATAATTCATGAAGGCGATGCATCGTCCCACCCTGACTTGATAAACAAACCAATTAATGCCAGCTGGACTCAATGCGATACACAAGTTGATATTTACTTGACTTAAACCAATTAAGGACGAATTCGACAAGAGCGAACTCGACCAACCAAGTAGGGTGTTAATCTCTACCATAATCATGTGAAGGCAATTAACTGCTCAAAACCAATGCTTCATAACAACTTTGCAAATAATTATGTCAAGCTCATATTTGAGTAAACTTAATCAAACTGTATCCAAACTTCGTAGGGATTGAAATTAGAGTTTAACATGTTCAATTCTTCCCTAGAGTCGACTCCGTTGAGTCTTTCCTCTAAATTCCCAAATTTGGGGAAATTGAAGCTATATGCTTCATAACCCAACCTAGGTCACTTCTAAGTTCAACAAGGATATAAATTCACCCAAAACATTTCAATGTAATTCATGTTCCTTATATAGTCCAATATGAAGGATACAACACATAACAATTTTTACACATATCACATAGGCATAATTTAGGGCATTCCCAAATAATAACACTTCCATCAACAACCATAATACATGTTTCCAACATGTTCAAGACCTCAATTAAACATGATGAAAGAGTAATATAAACTTCCAAAGGCAAGAAATCAACCTAGACATGCTCCTAGCAAATTCATACATTTAAAATTCAAATGGAAAGCATAGGAAGCAATTATGCGTCCTCATTGACCTCAATCACCATAAACTTTGTTTCCTTAGGGTCAATGAGAACTAGAAGAAGAAGAGTAACTTACCTAGCTTGAGTGAAAACTCAAGAGAATCAAAATCTAAACGGTGAAGTCGTTCCTTTCGTCGCACACGTCAAGAATCCAAAGTTTGGCGGCAATCGAACGGTTGAATCTTTGTAGATCGGAGGAAGAAGATGAAGCTAGGGCTCAAAACTCAAGCCCCCAACTCACTCTCTCTCTAATTTGTAAGATGAAGATGAATAAATGAGAGATTTTACTGAAAATTTGCCAAGGCTTGGGTATTTATACTTCCCAAATAAGAAGGGTACAAGAGGCATTTCTCAAGTGCAATTAGTAGAAATTAGGGAGTTAACAAACACTAATCCCACCTAGATTAACTTCCAATTAGTGTTAGGACATGATTAGGACTAAGTATGGGTGGTTAGGAAGGGTTTAGAGGGGGTTTAATGAGGGTAGGATAGGCATTTCACGTCAAAACTCAAAACAGGGGAAAATCCCGTAATTGCACACTTTTATGTTGAGGCGGGCGCCTCATTGATTCCCAGGCGGGCGCCTCATTTGCTGAGGCTATCTCCCAGTTCAGCTTATTTTGTAATTGCTCCCTGCATTTGAGGCGGGCGCCTCGCAAGGTGCCAGGCGGGCGCCTCGGCTTCTAAACCTCCAAAACTTGGTCTAAATTTGTCCTAAATGATCCCAAACTTATGGGCAATCATTCTAAGGTCTAACCCTACTCAAAACGAGTCGGAAACGCACCCGAACAACAACCGGAACAACATAGAACAAGGCTCGAATTACGCGACGAATGATCAACGAACCAAACTACAATCAAACACCAATCAAACTAGGATAACTTGGACATGAAAAAGACTTGTTTAAACATGGTTATGACCTAAATATAAAGCCAAGAACTCAACGAACACTTCGTACGATGAAATAGAAGCAAATACGAGCAACGAGGGGAATCGCTAAGGCCAAAATCAAAACGATCGAACTGGCGATTCAACAAACAAGCATACGCGATTCTAAACATGTTATGAACTTCAAGAATGACTTATGAATGAATCTAAAACATTATAAACTAGGTAAACATGGTCACAATCAACAAGAAATCAAGAAGACAAGCATACAAAGCACATGCAAGAATACGGGGCGTTACAAAATCAAAAGAAGAAGGAGTAACTTGTATTCTACACCCAAGAAAGCAAATGAGAAAACTAATCGGTTGAAAGTGATCTACTCTTCAAGTTCTTCACTTCTTGTGGAGGTGGCTTGAGCAAATGAGTGAAGGATCATGGAGGACCAAGAGGATAGCGTCAAGAAGCCATGGGAGAGCTTGAGAGAAGATGAATTTCGTTCTTGGAGAGGGAGAGAAATGAGGGTCAAAACATCAGATTGTGGCTTATATTGGTCTAAAAATCTGAGTGGGACAAGTGTCACTATGTGGTGGTTGATAAATATCTGATTTTGGCTTGTTAAATGATCGCTAAAGGTCTCTTAATCCACCCTTAAAACTAGTTAGGGATGTTAGGACATAAGTAAGGAGGGTTAGGGAGGTTTAAGTGAGGTTTAGAAAAGGTTTTGGGTAGGGGTTTAGGAGCAAAAGTCGTCAACAGCAAAACAGGGGAAAAATTCCGTAGGTGCAACCTGATGTTGAGGCGGGCACCTCACTCAAGGCCAGGCAGGCGCCTGGACTTCTGGGAGCTCAAATGTTCATTTTGCAATGCTCTCAACACTGTCCCGCGAGCTGGTGATCATAATTCGATGCGAGCGCATGGTCCAGCCCTTGAACTTGGTCTAAACATGTTCTAAATGGTCCCAAACTCGTGGGCAACCATTCTAAGGTCTAACCCAACTCAAAACAAGTCGGAAACACACCCGAACAACTCCCGAAACAACTCGGAGCAAAACCGGGAAAAGGTGTAACAACGTGCAACCCGAACGACGAATGAACTAGCAATTGAACGAGCAATGAAAGGAGATTTTTAAGGCAAGTCTAAGGGATAATGAAGAAGCTTAAATACTTATAGGAAGTTGAACAACAACTAGGGAAATAAGAGTCCCAAAGGAGAGACGATTACGCGACTCGATTCCCGAACTATGCGATAGAGACGAGCACTATCTCCAAAGCTTCCAAATCATCGATAGACTTAAGGAACACCTCCAACTTGAAGTCTAATACATCTAAACATGTTAATCAATCATCATGTAAAGGTCTAGGACCAAACCGAGGTCCCGAACGCAAAACGCAAGCAAACCCTCAATCGCGTCGCATTCCGACTATCGTCGAGTCACGACTTGTGACTTTAGCAAGTCAACAACTATATGGAGTCTCTTAATAGTGTTTTGGTCTTAATGTGGTCTCTCATACACATCTAGACCCTCTCGCAAACCAATCTTATAGTCAACAAAGGAAGAAGTGCGATTATGGCACGCAAACCGAGCTAACGAAGGAGCGGGGTGCCACACTCTCTCCACCTTAAAAAAGAATTCGTCCCGAATTCTAAATCATGATACAAACCAACATTAGGTCAACACTCAACCACAATACGCACGAGGTTCAAACTATAATAATCCAAATTCAAAAGTTAACAAACTCTCAATAGACACACAACATCAACACTTACGATTGAAATTAGTATGACTCATACTTGGGTCACGGATACACATACGAACAACACTAGGCCAATCATGCAAAAACACATTCAAGGACACTTTAAACATTCAACTACCGAAACTATTTGTTTCGGGGCACATAAAGAAATTCAAGCACAAGAGATTCTAAGTTAAAAGAAATAATAATTGCCTATGGAGCAATTCTCAAACAAATTAAAGGTAATCGAATCGGCATTTCAAACCATGTAAATCACACTCGCGATTTCCCAATCGCGGGTAAGAACACATAAGAACACATTAATGAAATGTTTTGAAAATTCATTCCATTTCTATCCATTCCATTTGGTGACGGGTATAGTCAATTTCTAACTTAATTCTTACCAATCCTAGTCCAACAACGAATGCCTTTTGGTCACCAATTCAGGGTACCTACTGAATTAGCTTCAAAAGTTTCCGTCGTAAGGATGCGAAGGTTCATGAATAAAAAGTTTCAAGCATCCTTCAAACAGTCTCCTATGCTAATGAAATGAATGAACAGGAGATAATAATGATGAAATGAGAACTTAATATACTACAATGTAGATGCATCAAATAGGTGTTTCCTACAACTAATGCACATAACTGAATAAAATCAAACCAAATAACAAGGTCTATTACCTTGGCAAACAACAATCATAGCTATCACAAAACTCGTGTACCTAGTACAATCACCCAAGATAATTCACTAGAAATTACAAGTAATCGACACGTCTACCGATACTCGTAACGTCTACACTCCGCAAGACTATCCTTTCTTAAGCTCTAGACCAAGTCTACAACCAATGCATACTCTAAGCATCCTATCGCAACGTTAACGTCTCAATACTCACGGTGAAGCGTCAATCTCTCCCGTGCAGCCGAAATCAACTGATAAATCGCAGCACTTAACCTTCATACTAATCGAGTGTATTCTACTCGCATAATAACCACTAACAATAATGTAATATTATATTATTCATTACATAAAACATATCTTTATAGAATATACAAACATCATACCGAACCGATAAGTATCAATATACAATTCATACTTTATATATATACATACTATGGCCTTTATATATAACAACACAAAACCACAACTCTATATATAGCATAGTCTTATATATATAGACTAAACAAGAATCCATACACAACGTACGATTACCTACCGGTAATTTACAAAACGAACCATATCATATATCGATCTCAGATTGGGGTATTATTCCCGATCGAGCAAATAACCAATATTACACAACACACCATGTAATGTATGTATGAATGCACATGAGCTACCGATTTAATCGCATACTCATAATAACGATAATAGTAACAACGATATAATATATACATCTATAGAAGAATGTACCTTCCTATTTCTGATAGGTTTCAAAACTCCGCAATGGCCAACCGCCACGCGCACACTGCCTCAAACTCTAGGACGACCATCACCATCTCTCTTGGAGCCACTAGATTGTTGACTAGTACTCCCAGACTGACTAACTCTCCTCCCAGGGAAATCTTTACGAACATGATCACCGCCACAAGCAAAGCATTTTCCTGTTGTACCCCAGCACCTATCCTCGGTGTGTCCCGTTTTCTTACAAAAGTTACATGTCACTATGTTGTGGTTGATAAATATCTGATTTTGGCTTGTTAAATGATCAGTAAAGGTCTCTTAATCCACCCTTAAAACTAGTTAGGGATGTTAGGCCATAAGGAAGGAGGGTTAGGGAGGTTTAAGTGAGGTTTAGAAAAGGTTTTGGGTAGGGGTTTAGGAGCAAAAGTCGTCAACAGCAAAATAGGGGAAAAATTCCGTAGGTGCAACCTGATGTTGAGGCGGGTGCCTCACTCTAGGCCAGGCAGGCGCCTGGACTTCTGGGAGCTCAAATGTTCATTTTCCAATGCTCTCAGCACTGTCCCGCGAGCTGGTGATCAGAATTTGATGCGAGCGCATGGTCCAGCCCTTGAACTTGGTCTAAACATGTCCTAAATGGTCTCAAACTCATGGGAAACCATTCTAAGGTCTAACCCAACTCAAAACAAGTCGGAAACACACCCGAACAACTCCCGAAACAACTCGGAGCGAAACCGGGAAGAGGTGCAACAACGTGCAACCGGAACGACGAATGAACTAGCAATTGAATGAGCAATGAAAGGAGACTTTTAAGGCAAGTCTAAGGGCTAATGAAGAAGCTTAAATACTTCTAGGAAGTTGAACAACAACTAGGGAAATAAGAGTCCCAAAGGAGAGACGATTACGCGACTCGATTCCCGAACTATGCGATAGAGACGAGCACTATCTCCAATGCTTCCAAATCATCGATAGACTTAAGGAACACCTCCAACCTGAAGTCTAATACATCTAAACATGTTAATCAATCATCATATAAAGGTCTAGGACCAAACCGAGGTCACGAACGCAAAACGCAAGCAAACCCTCAATCGCGTCGCATTTCGACTATCGTCGAGTCACGACTTGTGACTTTAGTAAGTCAAAAATTATATGGAGTCTCTTAATAGTGTTTTGGTCTTAATGTGGTCTCTCATACACATCTAGACCCTCTCGCAAACCAATCATACAGTCAACAAAGGAAGAAGTGCGATTATGGCACGCAAACCGAGCTAACGAAGGAGCGGGGTGCCACAGGTAGGCTAAGGTAAGGCCGAAACACTTGGGATGTTCGATTTACGCTCGTTAGCGTGTTAGAGTCTCTATTGCGCGATTTAGTATTGTTGAGAACTTGACTCAGTAGGGTGTTATCTTCCTTAATTATTGTTTACGGCCTTTGAGATATCCTAGGTCTTCGTGTACTTGTTTGAATAAATTTTATATCCTTATAAACATGTTTATAAAGTTTACATGTGGTCACAATTTTCAAAGTATAGTCATCGTCATAAGTTTGATTTCACAATTCGCGAATCGTTAACGTATCACATTTAATACTTTGGTCGCATTTAATTTTGGTTTTACATTGGGTACGTCTTTGAGACACTTCATAAGGCTTCTAATATGTTTTAAAATAAGTATGTACGCTTGTTCGTTCGTTGATTCAATCGTTGGGTTGTCCTGCGTAGTTTCGTCCGTTGAACAGCAGTTACGGACCAATTTCGGTACGCGACTGAATTGTTTTGATCGAGGAACCCCTGAGAAGATTTTTGTTTGGTTTGATATTTTTAAAGAATTTACTTAGGACATTTACAGAGTGGCAGGAGAAAAAATCGCGTCGTTTCGTCGAACGCTGTTCAAACTGGTGCCGTCGCAAGTTGGATGAGCGCACTGTAGCGCGGTACTGTAGCAGACGAGTTTGCAGCAGTTATTTTCTTGATTTTGGTTGTGAAATGTCCATCCTACCCCCAACTAACCTCCCTCATTCACCCTTGGACACCCAATTGAGGGCATTTTGGTCCCCCTCACTCCCTTATGATCAGATTTTTCCCCTTCCCTCTCCTCATTTGTGCATCCACCATTAGAGAATAGAGAGAGAAAGTGAGGTGTGTTCATGGAGGTTTTCCGGCGATTCCCGGAGTTTCGGCCAACCGATCGTCGAGCCGAATACGCCATTTCGAAGCCCTCGACGAATGGATTCTTTCCATCTGGTTTGTTTTCGTTCCTTTTGTTGTTTGAGCCACGATTAAGGTACGTTACTAAATCCCCTTCTTTCTCTCTCTAGCCCATGTTGATGCTAGGATGTTAAAGATGTATTCCCCTTGATTTATTGTGTTAATACATGTCTAGATGACATGCTTATGATGGGTTTTGATTAGTGAACATGTGGGGATGGATTTTTTGAGTTTATTGGGTTCATTGAAAGGATTGGATATGAAATTGTTAATTATTGGGTTAAGAAACCCGGATGAAGTTGAAATCCCGAAATTGTGCCTTGCCCTAAATTTTGGTAATTTTTATTGTGACTCAATTGAGTCCAATATATGTTTAAGATGCTATTTTGAGCCCTAGGATAAATTCCTACGACTTTTCGTGTTCGTTGGGACTTACGTTTAAGATCTCGAGTTTTGGTCAGGTGAGATCAAATGGGTGCTTTGTGATGATTGATGGTTTAGGACTCCAATTGAATTCCTTGAATGACATTAGTGTGAATTTATTGTTAGTCAATGGGTTTAATATAGTTTGGGTAATTAATTGTTGACGGAGACTTGTTTGGGTCTTTGGTCGGACACGATAGTGCGTTGACTTAATTGAGGGTCGAATCATGACTTTGGGTGTTTATAGAAGGCTTAAGAATGTAGTTTAACAATTATACTATGTCAAATGTGTAGAATGTGAATTGATAGAGTCCTTATTAAAAGAATTATATGTGTGGTTGTGTTTGAAGGTCGAGTTACAACCTCAAATTAATTGTGAGAGATTTAAGAATGTGGTTAGACAACCGTTCGTTGGGAATGTAGGGAGTGTACCCCTTGGACACTCGGTGATTTAAGACTAGATATTAGTCTCGAGCCATGAGTTAATTCCTTTAATAAACACACTTAAGTTGGTTGGGTTTTGACGGTCAGACATTGGATGTCGTCTCAATTATGTTAAGAGGGTATTGTGAGACTGAGGTTGGGGAACGACCTGAGTACAAATTGTTTGAATTAGACTCAAAGGAGTCGATTAAAGATTTGGTTAACACGTGAGTAAGAAGTGTTTGAATCCTACGGGATTTGAGACAGGTTGGTCTCGGTTGGGTTGACCGTGGGGGTCATATTGTAAGTGTATCAATGACACCTAAACTTGATAAGTCTTTGGGAATAAATGCTTTCGAGAACCTTAACTAAACTAGTAAATTATTTAGTTGATTTATGAGAGTCATTTTGGGTGTGCATAATAGGGCACGGATTACTAGAAGACTACTTTAGAGTCTTTATGTTTGGCATGACGGTGAATCGACGGATGGACAACCATGCCAGTAGAGATGTTACTAAGTGTACTTAGTGGGCACTTGTGAGCGTAGACTAATGATAGTCATGTTACGTTTTGAGCATGGGTATGAGTGTTTAGATGTATACACTATGAGAGATAAGGACTAATAGATGTCCGACATGAAATTAAGGGTAAGACTTGAGGTATAGTCTTGTTTTGGAATTTAACGTAAGGCTACTTAGTAATCTTGACGGGTTTAAATTAAGGGTCATTAAAGACGTCAACAAGTAATTGTTTTGAACTAAATATAAAGTTTGACTTATGGTGTAAGGTCAAGTAATTATGACCTTGGCATGTTTATTTTGGGGATTATGGTAGACCTCCATAAGTAAGGATTGTTCTTAGACTAAATGACTAGTCTTAATTTCTTGTTTGAGGTGAAAATGGATGAATTACCTCAGTGTATGTTAGTATTTATTTATGACACGAATATTTTTGTTGGTCATATGCTAGTAGAGTGTGAACCCTACTTGATTGGATCGATTGGGAACTCGATCCGAACTTGTGATGTTATACTTGAGAAAAATGAAGAACTTGATATGGTATATGGTTAACAGACTAAATGATTAGTCTTGCTATGTGTGTTATACTTGCAATTACATGCTCGTATGTGATATTAAATTACCTTCCTGTATGTGTAAGGTATATTGTTTAAGTAGGAATACTAACCTGCTTGACATGACAGGGTGATCGGATATTGGAGCCTTGTTGAGTTTGGTTTTGATAAGGTCATCGGGTATTGAGGCCTTATCGGGTTTTAGTGTGGTTAGTCAATGATGGGTCGTCGTATCGGAGACTAAGGGTCCCACACGCCTCCACTGCGGCCACGGTGGGGATGTAGCTGTCCATTGTTCATAGTAGGAAAGCATGACCTTGGAAGCTATGGCACTTGAGAGGTAGTCTCAAGGCCAACGATACCGAGGAACCAGTATCGGGGGCACATGTGATTGTGCACGTGATTTGCAGGAGCAGCGCGATAGAAGAGGATCAAGGAAGTGTACCTTCGTTCAATGGGTTTGTTTAGATTAGAGTAGTAAACTCTAATTTATGTTGAGATTTATATGTATGCTCATGATCATCATACTGTTGCATAAATGATTTTTGAAAGGAAAGAAATAGGTTAATTATGGTTTTATGCATTTACTTTAATATCATTATATGGCATGAAGGTTTTGGAATCCAGAAATGATAGAAAGGGAAATTATGAAGTATTGAAACCGTTGTGATACATGTTCATGGATTATTACTAGTTAACATTATGTCATGATTATTTAATAACCGTGCATAATAATATGTTATTTATAGTAGCGTACTGGGTCATTATGACTCACCCTGTACTTTGTTTAGTTGCAGTTGTTCGTTAGCCACGAAGAGGGCGAGTAGATCATGACTGTAGCAGTGAACAGTGGATCGGTAGACTAAGATGAGATCGTGTGTTCGTGTGGTTCGAGTTAGATCGTATGGTTCACTTGTCGCAGCCGACTCTTCCGAGTTATACCTCACGGAATCCCATTATTTATAGCATCATTACTTCCTTTTATGTACGTTATTCTTGTGAGGTCGACCTTATGTAAAGTCATATAGACTTTACAGTAGGGTAGAACATTTGGGTAATTTGTTGGTTGTATTTTGTAGCCGACATGTTTCGTCTAGCTTGTGTATTTTAATTTTTAGTATTCATTTAGTTGTCTTCCGGGCATGCAGTAGCCTCGGGGCCTTTGGTTAGTCATTGTTGTTGTCTCTGGCTTGTACATCCATTGAGGATTATATATATTTGTATATTAGGTTGGGTTCTTGTGGTATCGCCGGCGTTGTGTTGCCGATTGTTTATTGCTCGTGCGCATTGTTGCGTCACGCGGTTCGAATTTTTCGGACCAAGAGATTTACCATCTCTTTGGTTGTATTTAGCTTTGAGCTTGATAGCTCAGGCGTGTTGTTATTATTATTTTTTTGCTTCCGCAGTTTTAAATTTCTTGTTCTGCCTAGCCGTTACGGATTCACTTCCTCACCAGAGCTTGCATAGCTCGACTGCATGAATTTTGCCAACATGTTTAGCAGGTACTTGTCAGTTGTTTAACTCCTTTTAGAGGCCGACCTTGGGATTTCGTGTTGAGGTTCGAGTCGGGTCTTTTCACGTTACATAAACAAAATCAAAATGGTTATGCACTGCATAACAAAATGACAAAGTTCTAATTCACTGAGGTGGTTAGTGTTAAAGGATGTTACATAAATAAACTGACAAGGAATGGTTCCTAGGACTAAGAGAGAAGAAATAAACCATTTTTTTTAGAACAAAAGAAGAAACAGAAAAAAACTAAATATAGAGAAAACCATACCTCTGGATCATTTAGCCCACTTATTGGTTGCAATAAACCCATATCAGAAGGAATCTCTTTACGGAAAGGCCTCAATCCACTGAAGATCTAGAAGTTTGTAAAGTAAAGAAGAATATGTAGACTAGGTAAATGAAATTAACATGAAATGTTCTTAATTTTATTTATGGATTTCTTGGTGATCTATGTTGGATCAACATGTTTAGTGGGCTAGTGTAATTAAGGGCATAATTAACTCCACATCAGTGCCCAAGTAATTACATAACTGAAAGGACTTACATAAATAAAATAACAAGGGCATTTGGCGATACATGAATATAATGACAAGGGTGACCCGAGTGTTGCATAAACACAATTACAAGTGTTACCAACAAGTGTCTAAGGCGTTACATAAAAAAAATAACAAGGGTTTGGTGGACCTCAGTATCATGACCTTAGTGGGCCTCAAGGCCCAAGAAATAACTTATCGAAAATGACCAAAATAAGTTGATAAGCACCTAGGGCATTACATGAATAAAATGACCAGGGTGACCCCTGGTTCATTGCATAATCAAAATGACAAGTGTTACAACCTAGTGTCTAGGGCATTACGCAAACAAAATGACAAGGGTTGCCAACACCAGGGCATTAGTTAAAAAAAATAACAAAGGTCATTAGCTAGTGTCTATGGCGTTACAAAAACAAAATAACAAGGGTCGTCAGCCAATGGGACGCAATATAAACAAAATGAAAAGGATTACAAATCCTGGAACGTTCCTAGTAAGTTGCATTTTTAAGTTAATCGTTGAAAAAGTTAGATAAATTATTAGGTTCACCACCTAGGGCATTTGGCATTGCATGATGTAATGACTAGGCTGGTATGGTTTAGTGCTTAGTGGGCCAGTGTTTGAGGCATTACATAAACAAAATCAAAAGGGTTGCGCACTGCATAACAAAATGACAAAGGTCTAATTCACCGAGGTGTTTAGTGTTAAAGGGTTCTACGCAAGAAATGGTTCTTAGGACTAAGAGAAAAGAAAAAATCTTTTTTTTAAGAACAAAGAGAAAAAAACTAAACATAGAGAAAACCATACCTCTGGATCATTTAGCCTACTTACTGGTTGCGCTAAACCCATCTTAGAAGGAATCTCTTTAAGGAAAGGCATCAATCCGATGAAGATCTAGTAGTTTGTAAAATAAAGATGAATATGTAGAGTGGATAAATGAAATAAACATGAAATGTTCTTATTATAATTTATGGATTTCTTGGTGATCTATGTTGGGACCAACATATTTAGTGGGCTAGTGTAATTAAGGGCATAATTAACTGGATTTCAGTGCCTAAGGAATTACATAACTGAAAGGACTTACATAAATAAAATAACAAGCGCATGTGGCGATACATGAATAAAATGACAAGGGTGACCCGAGTGTTGCATAAACAAAACTTCAAGTGTTACCAATGGGTGTCTAGGGCGTTACATAAATAAAATAACAAGGATATGGTGGACCTCAGTCTCATGGCCTTAGAGGGCCTCAAGGCTCAAGGAACTACATATCAAAAATGACTAAAACAAGTTGACAAGGACCTAAGGCAATACATTAATAAAATGACAAAGGTGACTCCTGCTGCATTGCATAAACAAAATGACAAATGTTACAACCTAGTGTCTAGGGCCTTACGTAAAAAAAAAGACAAGGGTTACCAACACCAGGGCATTACTTCAACAAAATTACAAGGGTCGTTAGCTAGTGTCTAGGGCGTTACAAAAACAAAATAACAAGGGTTGTCATCCAATGGGACGTTATATAAACAAAATGACAAGGATTACAAGCCTAGAACGTGCCTAGTTAGTTGCATTTTTCAAGTTAGTCGTTGAAAAAGTTAGGTGAATTATTAGGTTCACCACCTAGGGCGTTTGACATTGCATGAAGTATTGACTAGGGTGGTCTTCTTTAGTGCTTAGTGAGCCAGTGTTTGAGGCGTTACATAAACACAATCAAAATGGTTGCGCACTGCATAACAAAATGACAAAGGTCTAATTCACTGAGGTGCTTAGTGTTAAAGGGTGTTACATAAATAAACTGACAAGGATTGGTTCCTAGGACTAAGAGAGAAGAAAAAAAACAATTTTTTTATGAACAAAAGAACAAAGAGGAAAAAACTAAATATAGAGAAAACCATATGTCTGGATCATTTAGCCCATTTACTAGTTGCGATAAACACATCTTAGGAGGAATCTTTTTAAGGAAAGGCATCGATCCAATGAAGATCTAGTATTTTTTATTTTTTATTTTTTTTTGGGAAACAGGGACGGTACCCTGCTAGATTTTATTTATAAGAGAAATAATAACAAACTTGAGGGGGACAACCAGCCTTGCCCTTATAAATGGGAGGACGGAGGAGCCTAACCTCGAAAAAATGAGACACAAAATGAAAGTACCTAAGTGGAATGAACATAAGGAGTGCCCAATCTATCCAAAATAATAAGACCATGAATAAAGGGAGGGAGATCATCTAGACTATAAAAAAAGAATTGCAATTAATATCAGCTCCTAAATTAGCTAACGCATCCGCAACCGAGTTGGCCTCTCTGAAAACATGGGAGAAAGTCGAAGAAATATTACGCAGCAGATATATACTATCCCAAGGCGGCTTAGAAGACCCCCGAATATACTCTAGTAAGCTGAGCGAATCAATTTCAATGGAAGCCCGATGAATACCATTATTACGCAGCCAAACCAAACCTTGAAGAAGAGCTTTGCACTCCGCTATAAAGCTGGAACAATGATCATAACAGGATGAGAACGTGAAAATAATATTGACATGGCTGTTACGAATAATACCTCCACCATAGCTCATACCTGGATTACCTTTACTAGCCCCGTCCGTATTGAGTTTAAGAAAATCAGCCGTCGGTTTGAGCCATGAAACCACTTGAATGGACTTAGAGGAACCACGATTGAGACGACGAAAAAAGACAAATGACCAATCAAGTTGACTGTCGAGCTTTAGATCTGTGAAGATGGAACTGATTGAGAATTTCACTCGATCAATGATGGTTGTAGCAGTACATCTGGCGCCATGAAAAAAGGCTGAGTTACGAAACTTCCAAAGCTCCCAGAGAATGAGAGAAGGAGTAACACAATGTAAAGGAGAATTCACCCTCGAATACAACCAAGCCATACAAGTCAAATTCACCGACGGATATGGGCATTGGATAGCTCCAAAATTATTGAGTTCGGACCAGACCTGAGCCGCGATTGGACTGGAAATAAAAACATGAGAATAGGTTTTGTCATGGCCCGTGGGACAACAAACGCATCTGGAAGCAAGCTGAATGCCTTTCTTAACAATACTTTCATCAATGGGAAGTTTACAATGCCATAATCACCACATAAAAACACTGATTTGGCGAGGAAGTTTTTTATAACAAATAAAGTTGGCCGAATCAATGACTGGATCTTTGCGACGAATCATTTGCCAAGCTGAAGAAAGGGAGAAGCCGCCCTTCGGAGTAAGACTCTAGCAGGCAAGATCGGGAGTGTCAGCTGAAGTAATGTCGTGCCTGTCAATTAGCTCGGAGGTAGCAGAACCAATAGCCAGACGAGCGATAGCCGAAACCTGGTTAAAATTGTCGAACAACATGTAAACACGGGAGAAAGAATCCAAACTAGGTTGCACTAGAGAACCATCGAGAAGCCAGTAATCCAAAAAGGTTGAGCAGTTGCCATCCCAATAATCCATCTAATGAAAGGCTCAAGCTTAAATCTGATAGAACACATTCTACGCCAAGAATACGACCCCCGATCAGATGCTATGGTAGGATGAAGCCTTAAGCAATATTTGGAATGCATGAACTTCACCCATAGGCTGTTGCCAGTACGAAACCGCCACCATAAACTAAAAGAAAAGGCCTGAATAATGTCTGAAACTGATCGAATGCCAATGCCACCTTCAGAAGTCGGCTTACAGCAATTAGACCAAGCAATCCAGTGAGCTTTAGATTTGCCATCCGCAGAACCCCAGAAAAAATTAGATAAGAGCTTATTGATTTGCTTAATGACCGAAATTGGAGGATTCAAAACTGTAACCTGGTACATCAAAATAGAGTTCAACAAAGAATTAATCAAGGTGATTTTACCTTCGTAATTAAGGAAACAACCAAACCAAGAGTTAATCCGAGTCTGGAGTTTCTCAATAAGCGAGTCAAAATGAGCTTGCTTCCTTCGGCCTTCACAAAACAGGCACTCCAGATAAGTAACAAGGAGAAGTTTATGAGAGAAACCCAAATGTCTCTTAATAGTTGCTATACGAGAAGAGGCAGTCTTACTAGAGATAAGAAAGTAACTCTTGTCCGAATTAATCAATTGGCTAGAGCACTATTCGAAAGAAGAAAGCAGATTTCGATGGTTCAAGAGGGAGTGCTTACTGCCATTACAGAAAATAATCACGTCATCCGCAAAAGCCAGACGAGATATAATCGGGCAGCCACTCGAAGTAGAGTAAACTAAATGAGGATTACGCCATTGTAAATCAATAAGGCCCCGGCTAAGAACTTAAGCGGCAATGATAAGAAGACTAGGAGATAGGGGGTTACC
The DNA here is from genome assembly GCA_013146195.2 of Codonopsis lanceolata. Classification (NCBI taxonomy): domain Eukaryota; kingdom Viridiplantae; phylum Streptophyta; class Magnoliopsida; order Asterales; family Campanulaceae; genus Codonopsis; species Codonopsis lanceolata. The sequence continues at coordinate 52,958,054 of CM028377.1, read as the reverse complement.
TTGCCTTAAGCCGCGTGTGGAATGGAAGAATCCAGCTGAAGTACCATTCATTAAAATGGAGAACCAGTTGTTAGAAATAATTCTCCAAATCATATCAATAAATATTTCGCCAAAGCCAAATTTCCTCAAAACCTTGATCAAGAAAAACCAATCAATCCTATCAAATGCTTTAGCCATATCCAATTTAAGAATAACATTGGACCCATTGATCTTTTTTGGGAGATGATGAACCAGCTCATGGACAAGCAACAAATTATCCTGAATGATCCTACCTTTAGTAAAAGCACTTTGGTTTTCCGAAATAATGAGAGGGAGAACATTGGCTAACCGAGAAAAGAGCAGTTTGGAAATCACCTTGTTGCAAAAATTACACAAACTGATGTGCCGGAGATCCTTAAACGAGGTAATATTATCAGATTTCGGGATGGTAACCAAGAGGGTACTAGACCATGACTTGGGCATTTCAAAACCCGACAAGAATTCATGTAAAACCCTAGTTTATTGCTTGCTTCTTTATTGCATGAGTTCCTACATTAATAATCATCATTAGTATGTTAACTTAGCCCACTCATATGTTTAAAGTCGATAGCATGTTCATTGACGTCATTTGGGATGCTCGTATGCACCTTTCCTTCACGAGTTACTTTGGAACTCGGGTTTGTGTTCTATGTTGTAAACACTTGGATAAATGTTGGAGAACACGCATAACATCATTAACACGCTTTAGATGTTGGTTGAATGCTAGTTGCATCGTCGGTTTGATCGCTAGTTTGATTCGAGCGTTAACCCTTCTCCGTTTGACCTTTTCGGTTGTTGTTCGGGAGTGTTTTTCCTATGTTCTTAGCCTTGTTTGATTGAGTTTTATTCATTGATTTACCTTGGTTATCTTTTAGAGGACTTTAAGGTTGAATTCTAGACCATTTCGGGCTTTGGAGTACTTGAGGGTGCAAGGGGGAAAGGCCTAGATCATTCAAGGGAGCAAAGTGGAAGATTTGAGGAACCAGGCTCAATGCGCTCACATCAGTATGGAGTGATGCGACCGCATCACCCCTTTTCCAGATTACGGGAATTTTTTGCCAATTCAGCAATTTGCCTAACTAAACCCCACCCAAACCCAACCTAACCCACCCTAAACCACCCTAGTTCCTCCTACACATCATCTCCTGCATGCTTGACAATTTTTGAGTGGTTTGGATGCATGTACAACACATGGCAAAGAAAGACCTCCAACATGCAAAGCCATGCATTGGACACCTTCCCCCACCCACTTCAGCCATTGCATGACCATTACCTCCACTAAACCCACCATAATATGTCATTCTCTTCCAAATTCGTGGTTGAACATTTCATGAGAGTTATAGAGAGTTTATACAAGGTTCTTGAGTGTTCATCAATGGTGGCCAATCTTTGAGGAAGCCATTTCCAAAACCGAACGGTAGAAGTGAAGAGGAGAACACATACCCACCCTTGCATGGACGTTTTTGTACTTCTTTTAGAGCTTGTTTAAGGTGAGTTACAACATCTCTTCTCATTTCTTTTAGCCGCATTGACCCTAGGGAAAACAATCTTGCTATATGAGGTCAATGAGAGCACATATGCCATGTTCTAGTTTATGCTATGTGATGAATTTGGGTTGTATGAACAGATTATAAACCTATTATAAACCATGATTTTAATGTTATATAGGTGTAGTAATGTATGATAGATTATGCTGCTTTGTTGTTTAAGTATTGGGAGCATATTGGATGAGATAGTTAGGCTTACAGAGATGCCATGTTCTCGTATATGCTAAATGATGTATTTTGGGTTGTGTAAACAGATTATGATCAGTTTGTAAATCATAATTTTAATGTTATTTATGTGTGATAATGCATGATAAATCATTCCATCTTGTTGTTTAAGCATTGGGAGTATATTTGGTGAAATAGCTAGGCTTGTAGAGATGCTATGTTCACGTATATGCTAGATGTTACATTTTTGATTGTATAATCAGATTATAAACGGGTTATAAATAGGTTATAAACAATGTTTAGGATGTTATTTATGTGTGATAAAGTATGATAAATCACCCTACCCTGTTGTTTAAGCATTGGGAGCATGTTTGATGAAATAGTTAGACTTGTTGAGATGCTATGTTCACGTACATGCTAAATGCTACATTTTTAGTTGTATGATTAGATTATAAACAGTTTGTAAACCATGTTTAGGATGCTATTTATGTGTGGTAATGTATGATAAATCACCCTACTTTGTTGTTTAAGTGTTGGGTGCATATTTGATGAAATGACAAGAATGTATATGCCTAGTTTGTGACCTTGATTCTATGTTTCATACTTGATTGTTTGATTGGGGTTTTATGGGTTTAATGACCTTAGTAACCTATTTAATTACGTTAGTATGGACATAGGAGAGTATTGAGGCCAATGGCTTCTATACCTTAATTTTGAAAGATTGATTATAACTCAACGGAGTTGACCATTGGGTTAGTATGACATTAAGGAGTAATATGCCTAAGTCCTACGAATTTTGGGGTAGTATTAATGGAGGTTAAGCCTCCAAGCATTTTAAAGTGTATGAAGAACAGTTGATGATTAGAGTCTTGATTTATCTCTAATGTGATTATGTGCTAGTTGTGAATTAAAAGCATGACTAGATGATTGTAGAGTACTTGCCTACTTATTTGAGCATATGAATATGAATTACGTGTGCTTGAAGTTTGAGTCCAGCTGGAGTCGGTTTGTTGAGTCTTTGGGGTGGGACGATGCATCATCTTCACGAATTGTGAGATTCGTGATTTTGATGGATCGCCGCGCCGGATTGCACACACCCTCTATCGATGGCCACGGTAGGGAAGTAGTTGATCTTAGTTGTAGTATGGAAACATGACTTTGATAACTATCGGAACTCGAGCGGGGAAATGTCTCGGGGACGTCGATATCCACGAAAGGGATATCGAGGACACATAAGTTTGGCACATGTTTTTGCAGGAGCGGCATGCGCGGAAAAAGGATAACGATATCACCTCCCTTTTATATGAATTGGCTCACGAGTGCTATATGTGAATAATGTGCTACGTGAATATGATATGATATGAAATGATGGTTGATTGAATTAATGAAATGTTATACTTGTTGATAACATGATATTCAAGATTGTTAGGTATGAATGCCTTGATATGATTATTTATGAAATGTATATTATGTCAATTGCATGAATTATTATTGTTGAGCATGATGCCATGACAGGAAGTTGACGGAAGTTATTGTTAGTAACTTGCTAAGTCTTTATGACTTACTCCTATTTGTTTTGATTGTTTTCCCTAGATTGTTTTCCTCCGAGTCGGAGCGAGTCGGCGGCGGATCGAAGTGATTGTCGTTTTACATTGAAGAAGCTTTGGCAAGGTTGCTACCTTGTAATATTAGTACCTTTTTATTTTGGCAAGGACGACGGGACATAAAGTTATATAAACTTTATGTGGGGTAGCAAGACTTTTATTGTGTGATATTTGAACTTATGTTTATTATTTCTTAATGTTTTGAGAGCCGACATATGTTAGTCGTGCCTTGTATATTTATGTTGATCATGCTTAAGTGGTTTTAACCATGTATTGGTTTGTTTACTATGTTTATTATGTGGCATGTTTTTAGCCGTTAAGCATGTTAGACTAGAATTGTAGACTTAGTTTAATATTGGGTTCCGGCCGTAGCGTCGCCAATGACTTGATATTTAATTGCTATAAATTGTTATATGTGCCTATTGTTGTGTCACATGATTTTATTTTTGAACCAAGAGATTCATTATCTCTAAGGTTGTATTAGTTTGAGCTTGTTAGCTCGGGCGCCACTGTTTAATTATTATACGCTTCCGCATGTGTTAAAGTTTTTTGGCGTACCGCCGTTATGGCCTTACCCACTATTTGCTATTTTTTTTCATTACGTGCCTTTTTCTAGGCGGCACGACCTCGGGGTCTCGTCTTGGGATCCGGGTCGGGTCGCCACAATTGGTATCAGAGCTTATGTTATAAGTTAGCTATTCGCCGGGATAGGTTCCTTGGCTTAGGGGGTTGGTTTTGTGTGATAGTTCTATCTTAACGAAGAGTGTTCTTGTAGGTTAATAATGGTTGACACTAGAGCTGGTACTAGCACCGGAGGTAGTGCCGGTAGAGGTGCCGGTAGAGGCACAAATGTCGGTAGAGAGACTAATGAGAACCGCCAGCCAGAGGTTCCTCCACTTCGGACGCCGGAGGAGCAGTTCGAAGCGATGTCCACCATGTATAAGGGAATGCTTGCGATGATGAACGAGATGAACCAGGTCTTTCGTAGGGCTGAACCACCGCCAGGACCACAGCCAGCCCGGGCAGCCAGCACCGCGAGGTTGGAGTACCGGTAGAGGAGGCTAGATATCACGGAGATTCGATGCTCGAGAAGTTTCTAAAGCTGAAACCAAGACAGTTCGACGGTGAACCGGATGCTTCGAAGGCCGAGTTGAGGATCGAGCATCTAGAGAAGATATTTGCACCATTGAGGTGTGATGATGAACAGAAGGTGGTACTAGCCGTATTTAAGCTAGAGGGCGCTGTAGAGCACTAGTGGCAAGTGCTAAGAGAGAGTTGGGATATGTTGAGGATCCCCCACACATGGCCTAACTTTTTTAGGGAATTTAGAGCTTCGTATGTGCCGGAGGTTGTTCAGGAGAGAAGGGAGAAGGAGTTCCTTGACCTAGTGCAGGGAGGCATGTCGATATCCCAGTATTCGGCGAGGTTCACGGAGCTAGCACGCTATTGCAGTCATTTGATTCCGGATGAGGCCAAGAGAACGCATAAATTTGTGAAGGGCTTGAATACGGAGTATAGGAGACAGCTGTTGTCTCATCAGTTCGTGGAATATCGGAAGGCAGTGGATAGAGCCTATGTGATTGAGAGGGACATCGAAGAGCACCGTGTCATGGGTAATTCGGGTTTTTCTTCACAGCCTAGACAGTCTTCGGGACGAGGAAATGGATCAGGTAATTGAGGGAATTATCATGGGCACAATGAACGTAGGAAAGGAAATGGAAAATTTAATCATGAAGGCGGCGAAATCGATCAGTGGTAGAGGAGGCGCTTCTACCGAGTCGGGGAGATCGTGGCATGATAGTGGTATGCTCCTATTGTTCAAGGCAGGGCACACGGAGGACAAATGTTGGAAGAAGAGTGGGGCAGGTAGAGTGCTACTATTGCGGAGGCTGAGGGCACGTGAAGAGGAATTGCCCTAAGTTGAAGGGTGTCGGCCGGAGGATCGAGCCGCCTCTTGTTGGGGCTAAGAGAGATAGTGATGGGAAAGCAAAGGTGTAGGGACGTGTTTTGCTTTAGACCGGAGGGAGTACTGAGTCGGCGGTTATTGGAGGTACCATTTCTATCTTCGATATTGAAGCACGAGTACTTATAGATCCAGGGTCATCACATTCGTATGTTGCATCACACTTTTTTGATCGTTTGCGTGTATTACCTCAGTCTTTGCCTTACGTGCTTGAAGTTTCTACCCCACTTGGGGAAAGTTTATTGTCTTCGGAAGTTTATAAAGCATGCGATGTACTTGTGGATGAACATGATACTCGGTATGAACATGCGGATCTGGTAGTGTTGCCACTTAGTGATTTTGATATGATACTCGATATGGATTGGTTATGCACTTATCATGCTTTGGTAGATTGCTTTAGTAAGAGGATTACATTTGATATGCCGGGTGTTCCTAAATTTATGTTCGTGGGAGATAACGCGTCTAGTGGGTTACGCGTCATTTCTGCTCTAAAGGCTAGGAAATTATTGTCACGTGGTTGCACAGGATACCTAGCTTGTGTGATTGATAAGCGGGTTTCGACTTCCGATCTTGAGGATGTGCCGGTTGTGAATGAGTTTCCGGATGTCTTCTCTAAAGATTTTGGGATGCCACCGGATAGGGAGATCGAGTTTTGTATCGAGTTGTTGCCGGGGACGACACCGATATCAAAGGCGCCGTATAGGATGGCACCTATGGAGTTGAAGGAGTTGAAGGTGCAGTTGCAGGAGCTTTTTGATATTGGCTTTATCAAGCCAAGTGTATCGCCTTGGGGTGCGCCGGTATTGTTTGTTAGAAAGAAGGATGGAAGCCTAAGGTTCTGCATTGATTACAGGGAGTTGAATAAAGCGACGATCAAGAACAAGTATCTGTTGCCGCATATAGATGACTTGTTTAATTAGTTGCAAGGATCGGTGGTGTACTCTAAACTTGATTTGAGGTTCGGGTATCATCAGTTGAAGGTGAGAGCCGAGGATGTTCCGAAAATCGCTTTTCGTACGAGGTACGGGCATTATGAGTTCATGGTGATGCCATTTGGGTTGACGAATGCGCCAGCAGTATTTATGGACTTGATGAATCGGGTGTTCCATAATTTTCTTGATTGTTTTGTGGTGGTCTTCATAGATGACATTCTTGTGTATTCTAAGTATCGGGATGAGCATGCACAGCATTTGAGGATGGTGTTGTCGATTCTTCAGGATAGGCAGCTTTATGCTAAGTTTAGCAAGTGTGCTTTTTGGCTAGAGGAGGTCTCATTTTTGGGACATGTTGTTTCTAGTACCGGGATAGCGGTAGATCCTTCTAAGGTTGAAGCGGTGATGAATTGGAGGAGACCGACTACAGTTACGGAGGTTTGGAGTTTCTTGGGGTTAGCCAGGTATTATCGGAGGTTCATAGAGGGATTTTCGAAGATTGCTACACCGATGACGAATTTGACCCAAAAGAAGACACCGTTTATTTGGAGCGATAAGTGTGAAGCAAGTTTTCAAGAATTGAAGAAGTTGACTACGGCACCAGTTTTAGCGTTGCCTAGCGGAGATGAGAATTTTGTTGTTTATAGCAATGCATCAAAAGAGGGATTGGGTTGTGTTCTTATGCAGAATGGTAAGGTGATCACTTATGCTTTGAGGAAGTTGTCTCCGTATGAGCAGAATTATCCCACACATGACCTTGAGTTGGCAGCGATCATATTTGCTTTGCACAAATGGAAGCATTATTTTTATGGGTCGAAGTTTGAAATTTTCACGGATCATAAGAGTTTGAAGTACTTGTTCTCACAGAAGGAGTTGAATATGAGACAAAGGAGATGGATGGAGAAGTTGAAAGACCATGATTGCACGATACTTTATCATCTGGGGAAGGCGAACGTGGTTGCCGACGCCTTGAGTAGGAAAGTTCATTTGTCGTGTTTGATGATTCGGGAATGGAAGATGTTGGAGGATGTCCGTGAGTGGAGTCCTAGTGAGGTGAATCATGGAGTGTTGTTTGCTAATGTCCGGGCTATTCCAGTTTTATTGGAAAGGATTAAGGAGACTCAACGGAAGGATCCGGGATTAGTGAAGATCATTGATGGTTTGAGTAAGAATGAGACGCTGGAGTTTGCAATGAATCAAGAAGGGATTTTGACTTTTAAGGGAAGAGTTTGTGTACCTTCAGTTGAGGATGTGAAACAACTTGTGTTGGATGAAGCTCACAAGGCAAGATATACTATCCATCCGGGGAGTGCGAAGATGTATAGGGATTTGAAGAAGCAATTTTGGTGGAATGGCAGGAAGCGGCAAATTGCAGATTGTGTGCCGAAGTGTTTGACTTGTCAACAGGTGAAGGCGGAACATCAAAGGCCCGCGGGATTGTTGTAGCCGTTAGATATTATGGAGTGGAAGTGGGAGCACGTTACGATGGATTTTGTTTCGGGGTTTCCACGTACGCGTAGTGGGTTTGATGCCGTTTGGGTTGTTGTAGGTCGGTTAACGAAGTCAGCTCATTTTATACCGATTGCGATGACTTATTCCTTGAGTCAGTTGGCGGCATTGTATGTACAGGAGATTGTGAGACTGCATGGGGTTCAAGTTAGCATTGTTTCAGACAGGGATCCGAGATTTACTTCGAGATTTTGGCAGGCTTTGCAGGAAGCTATGGGGACTAAGTTGAATTTCAGTACAACTTTTCACCCTCGCATGCAGACGGACCGAGAGAACGATACAGATACTTGAGGATATGTTACGGGCTTGTACGGTGGACTTTAAGGGAAGTTGGGATTCACACCTTCCATTGGCGGAGTTTGCATACAACAACAGTTACCAATCTAGTATTGGGATGGCACCGTATGAAGCACTTTATGGACGGAAGTGTAGATCTCCTATTTGTTGGGATGAAGTTGGAGAAGCAAAGCTATGTGTTTTGGAGATTGTGCAACAGTCGGCCGAGAGCGTGAAGTTGATTCGGGATAGATTGCTTACGGCTCAGAGTCGACAGAAGAGTTATGCGGATAATCGGAGGAGAGGTTTAGAGTTCCGAGTTGGAGATTATGTGTTTCTTAAGGTATCGCCGATAAGGGGTACTAAGAGATTTGGGAAGAAAGGGAAGCTGTCACCGAGGTTCGTTGGTCCTTTTGAGATTCTTGAGCGAGTTGGGAGTTTGGCTTACAGAGTGGCTTTACCGCCATCATTGTCGGACATTCATAATGTGTTTCACGAATCTATGCTTCGGAAGTATCTTAAGGATGATTCGCATGTTCTTGCGTATGAGGAGATTTCGTTTGAGCCTGATTTGTCTTATGTTGAGAAACCGGTGAAGATTCTCGACACCAAGGAGCAAGTATTGAGGAACAAGACAATTCCATTGGTTAAGGTTCTTTGGAAGAATCTTGGGATCGAGGAAGCGACTTGGGAGACTGAGTTGGAGATGCGCGAGAAGTACCCTCATTTGTTTGAAGATCACGGTAAGAATTTAGGGACTAAATTCCTTTTAGTAGGGGAGAATGTAAAACCCTAGTTTATTGCTTGCTTATTTATTGCATGAGTTCCTACATTAATAATCATTATTAGTATGTTAACTTAGCCCACTCATATGTTTAAAGTCGATAGCATGTTCATTGACGTCGTTTGGGATGCTCGTATGCACCTTTCCTTCACGAGTTGCTTTGGAACTCGGGTTTGTGTTTTATGTTGTAAACACTTGGATAAATGTTATAGAACACCCATAACATCATTAACACGCTTTAGATGTTGGTTGAATGCTAGTTGCATCGTCGGTTTGATCGCTAGTTTGATTCGAGCGTTAACCCTTCTCCGTTTGACCTTTTCGGTTGTTGTTCGGGAGTGTTTTTCCTAAGTTCATAGCCTTGTTTGATTGAGGTTTGATCATTGATTTACCTTGGTTATCTTTTAGAGGACTTTAAGGTTGAATTCTAGACCATTTCGGGCTTTGGAGGACTTGAGGGTGCAAGGGGGAAAGGCCTAAATCATTCAAGGGAGCAAAGTGGAAGATTTGAGGAACCAGGCTCAATGCGCTCGCATCAGTATGGAGTGATGCGACCGCATCACCCCTTTTCCAGATTACGGGAATTTTCTGCCAATTCAGCAATTTGCCTTGTAAGATCCCGATTCCTGGTTAGCTTGAATTACGTGCAATGCTCGCATTTCTTCTCTGGTTGATTGCTCATTTGGTTGTGAGAGAGTCTAAATGTGTATGAGAGACCACATTAAGACTAAAACACTTTTAAGAGATGTCATATAGTGGTTGACTTGTTAAAGTCAAAAGTCGTAACCCGACGGTAATCGAAATGCGACGCGATTGAGAGTTTATTCGGGTTTTGTGTTCTGGACCTTGACTTGGTCCCAGATCATTACATGATGATTAAATAACATGTTTAGATGTGTTAGACTTCTAATTGGAGGCATTCCATAAGTCTCGTGAAGTTTTGACGCCTCGAGAATAGCAATTCTCCTTATCGCGTAGTTTGAGATTTAGCCGGGCGATCGTCTCGTCTTTCGGGAGCTTATTTCTCCTATTTGTTGTTTATCATCTGGGAGGCTTTCAGGCCTATTTTGCAGCCTTAATAGGTGTTTACAATCATGGGTTGTTATCCGTCGGTTTGCGGTTTCATTCGACGTTTCGATAGTAAGTTGTTACGTCTTGCGCCGGTTTTGCCCCGGGTTGTTTCGGGTGTTGTTTATGGGAGTCTAGACCTACTTTAAAATTGGTTTGAGACTTGTATGGTTTAGTTTAATGTTTGAGGACTTTAAGGGTCCAATTGTGAGTCATTTCGAAGCTTTAAGGCTCGAGGATGCATGCGGGAACGACCGAAACCGAGCAAGGAAACAAGAAAAGGTGGGAAGCTGAAAACAGCATGATGCACTCGCATCATGCAAGGGTGATGCGACCGCATTGGTCCCTGAATCCTAGTTACGGGATTTTGCCTCTGTTTTGTGCACTGTCCGAATTTTACCCAATTAAACCAATTCTAAACCTAACTTAAACCCACCTACTTAACTTAAAACTAGTCCTAATCATTATTAGAGGATTTAGAGGTGGATTAGTGGGTGATTAAGGGGAATTAATCCCCCATATATAAATCAAAACAACCGCATCCTTTCTCATTTGTTCGGCCAGTTTACGACTTCTCACTCCCGTCTTCTGCGAACAGACCAAGGGCGTGAGAGAGAGCTGAGAAAGGGGCAATTTTCTAGGGCTTGAAGGGCTGATCTTGGAGACCATTACTAGGAGTCTTCTTCCCCATTCAGCCGCAAGTTTGAAGAGAGAGAAGTGAGGAGAACGACTTCATCTCTTTGATTTCGGGTATGGCAGTTTGTAAGGGCTGCGTTTTGGTAAGTTTCTACCCTATTTCTCCTTCTTTTGGGCTCCATTGACCCTAGGGAAACAATCAATTGTGCTATGTGAGGTCAATGGAAGCCATTGTTAGGGTTTGTAGAAGATGCATGAACCCTAGGTTTACAAATTGATGTTAGAACTTGATTGACCTATGTGAGACCATGAAATATGTGAAATTCATGTTCTAATTAGTCTATTGAACTTGCGTATGTTGATTATCCATGAGTATTGAAGTTGGTTTGGTTGAGATACTTGGAGGGTGTTTTGCCCCAATCTTGTTTTAGCTTGCAAATTATTGATGTGAGCTTGATTACTATGTTTTATATGCTTAATAGAGTATATTTAACCATGTTGTATGATTTAATCATGAATTGGAAATTATGATTGGTAAGGTGACTTGAATGAATTTAGGCACAAGATGTCCAATTTCTTCTAAGTTGCATTGCGAAGTAATTTGTTGGGTTTATGTGAGTTAAACGAACCCGGGATGATGACTATTGTTGACAGTTATGAATATAGGGGGAATTGAGACCCATGGCTTCTATGCCCTAAAATTTTAGAAAGGGTAGATTGGACTCAACGGAGTCATTATAAGTTCGATTATGTGCTAATTGAACTCGGGTTGAAATCCTACACCGATTGGATTTCGTTTGGTTAATGGAGTGAAAAAAAAAATAACTTCCAAACTTTAAATGGTTGGTGATTGTGATGTGTTTTGTGGATTTTTAGTCTTGGGAATTAAGCCCGAATGACTATAGGGAATTATTTGTAAACTTTAATGAATTATTTCGGTGTGGAGTTATAAAACACATAAAGAATGAAATGTGTTAGTAAGACTCAACAGAGTCGTTATAAGGCCAATAAAATGATAAAAAGCCTTGGGTTGAAACCCTACAATGTTTGGGTTTGTTTGGGTTATGATTATGCACACCGGGTTTTTGGTTGTGTCCTATGGCGACACTTATGTTATGGAGACTAACTAGAAATATATTTTAAGCATGTTTGTTAGAGCATGGCACAATGGAGACCCACATAAGGTCACGAGAGTATTTAAGAGAAGATTAAGAGAGAATCCTCTTCTCAAAGATTTTTGTTGCGTGTATATGAAAACATTTGTGCGAAAATGACTACGGAGTAGTCATGTTGTTCGTGAGTATGGAATTGGTAATGTCGATCATGTATGACGATTACAACTATGATTGAGTCCGGTGTATTTAAAATAATGACTAAATAATAAGTATTGAATTGTGGATATTTTGAGACTAGCGTAGTAGTCTTGGTTTGGTTTGAGTTGTGGATTATGGAAGACCTCACATTATATTTTATTAAGCTTGTAAGCTATACTTGACTGGGTTGATGACTTGAGGAATAATGAATACCTCAATATGTTGTTTTTAAACTAAACTTGTAAGTTAGTTGAACACAATGGTTATATGCAAATATATGCATTGTTCATGATGTTTAGTAGAGCATTATGTCCTACTTGATTTTATATGCAATTATGTGCATGGTTTATGAGATTGTTGTAGAGCATTATGTCCTACATGGTTTAATGAGTCCGATAATTATGAACTTGGTCTCATTGGTTTGTACAAGTAAATATCTACTTGATCATTTGGTTTAGAGTCCAGCTGGCGGGTTTGGTTGTTGTGTCGGCAATGGGACGATTCATAGTCTTTGGGAACAATCGCTATGAATCGTTGCATTGGTTCCTTTTCTCCTCACTATTTGGCCAATAGTGGGATGTGATCTCGAGTTATGCCATCTAGCTAGACATCGAGCTCTCATTTCTCGGCTTAGGTTGGATGAATGTAACGAGTACTCATTAAGGGAAACTGATGAGTTGAGATTATTTGGGGAGGAAACCCCAGGGTATAATTGATTGGGAATTGAGCTCGGATCATGGTTTGAGGTTTGATCTCATGGTAAGTTGGTTGGGTTTTGAACCCGGATTTGATTGTAACGGTTCGATTACGTTTACTGTTACACATGTTTATTTATGATCATTTATATGAAAGATAAAATGCTACTTGATTTATGTGACTTTATGTGCTTTAAAAATTAAGTACATGTTTCATGATGGTATACTAGCATGATACCATGATTTTATATGATTGTGCATTTATGCCATGCCATGTCATAATATGCCACATGTTGCATTTAGAAACTTACTGGGTCATTATGACTCACTCCGTGTGATTGTTTTCCCTAGTGTGTGCAAAGTGATCCCGTTAGTGCAAATGCTCGGATAACGACTTCTAGCAGGTGGTCTTCCAAGTCAAAAGCTTGGAGTTATTTATTATTATGTTGTTATTTATTTGTGAGGCTCGAATGTAAAGTTATGTAGACTTTACTTGGGTAGATTGTAGTGTTATATTATGGTGGTGGATTTGGGAGCCGGTTGTATTGCCGAGCCTTTGTATCCTTAGAATTTATTTCCTTTGTCGTTTCGAGCATGTGTAGCTCGTTTGTTCTAGTTTTGGTATATTGTTGTGGATCCTCCGACAGTATTGGTCGTGAGATTTGGTTGGTGGTTTAGCATTAATTATATTGCTATAGTTGATTTGTTCCTCCCGCAAGTTATAGCCGTTGAGTGTTGTTTATCAGGTAGGGATTTTGATATTTGTGGGCCTTGGTTGCCGATGGTTTGTTGTGCGTGTCTAATGTTGCGTCACGCGCGTCGAATTTTTGGGCCGAGAGATTTACTATATCTTTGGTTGTTTTCATTTAGGAGCTTGATAGCTCGGGTCCCATTATGGTTTTTACTTCCGCAGGTTTTAGGTTTTTATTATCCTGTTTTGTCGTTATGGCTTTACCTTCCTGTCTTGAGCTTGTTGGCTCGTCTTTTGACTCGCACCATTATGCTTAGCAGGTGCTTGTCTGTCTCTTAGTTTGTCTTGATGGCACAACCTTGGGATCTCGTATTGAGATCCGGGTCGGGTCGTCACATGCCTAACTAAACCCCACCCAAACCCAACCTAACCCACCCTAAACCACCCTAGTTCCTCCTACACATCATCTCCTGCATGCTTGACAACTTTTGAGTGGTTTGGATGCATGTACAACACATGGCAAAGAAAGACCTCCAACATGCAAAGCCATGCATTGGAAACCTTCCCCCACCCCACTTCAGCCATTGCATGACCATTACCTCCACTAAACCCACCATAATCAGTCATTCTCTTCCAAATTCGTGGCTGAACATTTCATGAGAGTAATAGAGAGTTTATACAAGGTTCTTGAGTGTTCATCAATGGTGGCCAAGCTTTGAGGAAGCCATTTCCAAAACCGAACGGTAGAAGTGAAGAGGAGAACAAGGAGAACACATACCCACCCTTGCATGGACGTTTTTGTACTTCTTTTAGAGCTTTTTTAAGGTGAGTTACAACATCTCTTCTTATTTCTTTTAGCCTCATTGACCCTAGGGAAAACAATCTTGCTATATGAGGTCAATAAGAGCACATAGGACTTTGTAGAGATGCCATGTTCTAGTTTATGCTATGTGATGAATTTGGGTTGTATGAACAGATTATAGACCTATTATAAACCATGATTTTAATGTTATATAGGTGTAGTAATGTATGATAGATCATGCTACTTTGTTGTTTAAGTATTGGGAGCATATTGGATGAGATAGTTAGGCTTATAGAGATGTCATGTTCTCGTATATGCTAAATGATGTATTTTGGGTTGTGTAAACAGATTATGATCAGTTTGTAAACAATAATTTTAATGTTATTTAAGTGTGATAATGCATGATAAATCATTCCATCTTGTTGTTTAAGCATTGGGAGCATGTTTGGTGAAATAGCTAGGCTTGTAGAGATGCTATGTTCACGTATATGCTAGATGTTACATTTTTGATTGTATAATCAGATTATAAATGTGTTATAAACAAGTTATAAACCATGTTTAGGATGTTATTTATGTGTGATAAAGTATGATAAATCACCCTACCTTGTTGTTTAAGCATTGTGAGCATGTTTGATGAAATAGTTAGACTTGTTGAGATGCTATGTTCACGTACATGCTAAATGCTACATTTTTAGTTGTATGATCAGATTATAAACAGGTTGTAAACCATGTTTAGGATGCTATAGCTTCTTGCAAAGCCTGCCAAAACCTCGATGTAAATCTCGGATCTCGGTCTGAAACAATACTAACTGGAACCCCGTGCAATCTAACAATCTCCTGCACATACAATGCCGCCAACTGACTCAAGGAATAAGTCATTGCAATCGGTATAAAATGAGCTGACTTCGTTAACCGATCTACAACAACCCAAACGGCATCAAAACCTCTACGGGTACGCGGAAACCCTGAAACAAAATCCATCGTCACATGCTCCCACTTCCACTCTGGAATATCTAACGGCTGCAACAACCCCGCAGGCCTTTGGTGTTCCGCCTTCACCTACTGACAAGTTAGACACCTCGACACATAATCCGCTATTTGTCGCTTCATGCCATTCCACCAAAATTGTTTCTTCAAATCCCTATACATTTTCGTACTCCCCGGATGGATAGTATACATTGCCTTGTGAGCCTCATCCAACACAAGTCGCTTCACATCCTCGACTGAAGGAACACAAACTCTACCTTTGAAAGTCAAAATCCCATCTTGGTTCATCGCGAATTCACTCCCCTTATCCTCACTCAAACCATCAATAATTATCACCAACTCTGGATCTTTCTTCTGAGTCTCCTTAATTCTCTCCAATAAAGCTGGAATAGCCCGCACACTAGAAAATAATACTCCATGATTAACCTCACTAGGACTCCAATCACGGACCTCTAACATCTTCCATTCACGCATCATCAGACATGACAAGTGCACTTTTCTACTCAAAGCATCGGCAACCACGTTCGCCTTCCCTGGATGATAAAGTATCGTGCAATCGTGATCCTTCAACTTCTCCATCCATCTCCGGTGTCTCATGTTCAACTCCTTTTGTGAGAAGAGATATTTCAAACTTTTGTGATCCGTGAAAATCTCAAACTTCGAACCATACAAATAATGCTTCCACTTGTGCAAAGCAAATATAATCGCCGCTAGCTCAAGATCATGCGTAGGATAATTCACCTCATACGGAGACAACTTCCTTGAAGCATAAGCAATCACCTTCCCGTTCTACATAAGCACACAACCCAATCCTTCTTTCGATGCATCACTATAAACCACAAAGTTATCACCTCCGCTAGGCAATGTGCCCGTGCCATGCCTTGGTCAATCTTTCTTTTATCACTTATCACCTTCCTTTTTCTTTTTTTTTTTTCAATACAAATCCGTCTCGAGGTGCCATAGGTGCGCTTCGATATCGTCGTCGGTCCCCGGCAACAACTCGATACAAAACTCTATCTCCCTATCCGGAGGCATCCCAAAGTCTTTAGAGAAGACATCCGGAAAATCATTCACAACCGGCACATCCTCAAGATCAGAAGTCGAAACCCGTTTATCAATCACACAAGCTAGGTACCCCGTGCAACCACATGAAAATAGTTTCCTAGCCTTTAGAGCGTAAAATGACGCCAAGAACCCACTAGACGCGTTATCACCCACGAACATAAATTTAGGAACACCCGGCATATCAAATGTAACCCTCTTACTAAAGCAATCTACCAAAGCATGATAAGTGCATAACCAATCCATGCCGAGTATCACATCAAAATCACTAAGTGGCAACACTACCAGATCCGCATGCAAGACATGTTCATCCACAAGTACATCGCATGCTTTATAAACTTCCAAAGCCAATAAACACTCTCCAAGCGGGGTAGAAACTTCAAGCATGTAAGGCAAAGACTGAGGCAATACACGCAAACGACCAACAAAGTGTGATGCAACATACGAATGTGATGACCCTGGATCTATAAGTACTCGTGCTTCACTATCGAAGATAGAAATGGTACCTCCAATAACTGCGGTCGACTCAGGTACTCCCCTCTGGTCTAAAGCAAAAACACGTCCCTGCACCTTTGCTTTCCCATCACTATCTCTCTTAGCCCCAACAGTAGGCTGACTCGATCCTCCAGGCTGATTACCCTTCAACTTAGGGCAATTCCTCTTCACGTGCCCTTGACTCCATAATAGTAGCACTCTACTAGGTGCGCACTCTTCTTCCAACATTTGTCTTCCGTGTGCCCCGTCTTCGAACAATAGGAGCATACCACTATCATGCCACGATCTCCCTGACTCGGTGTAGAAGCAGCTCCTCTACCACCTGACTGATTTCTCGTCTGCCCTTCATTATTAAATTTGCCATTTCCTTTCCTACGATCATTATGCCCATGATAATTCCCCAGATTACCCAAACCATTTCCTCGTCCCGAAGACTGTCTAGGCTGTGAAGAAAAACCCGAATTACCCATGACACGGTGCTCTTCGATGTCCCTTTCAATAACATAGGCTCTATCCACTGCCTTCCGATACTCCACGAACTGATGAGACAACAGCTGTCTCCTGTACTCCGTCTTCAAGCCCTTCACAAATTTCTGTGTTCTCTTCGCCTCATCTGGAATCAAATGACTGCAATAGCGCGCTAGCTCCGTAAACCTCATTTGAATCTTTGCGATATAGACATACCTCCACTCGCACGAGGTCAAGGAACTCCTTCTCCCTTCTCTCCCAGAACAACCTCGGCACATACGAAGCTCTAAATTCCCTAACAAAAGTTAGGCCATGTGTGGGGACTCTCATGTCCCAACTCTCTCTTAACACTTTGCCACCGGTGCCTGCGCCACTAGCTTAAATACAGCTAGTACCACCTTCTGCTCGTCATCACACCTCAACGGTGCAAAAATCTTCTCTAGATGCTCGATCCACAACTCGGCCTTCGAAGCATCCGGTTCACCATCGAACTGTCTTGGCTTTAGCTTTACGAACTTCTCAAGCCTCGAATCCCCGTGATATCTAGCCCTGTCTCCAGGTACTCCAACTGCGGTGTTGGTAGGCTGCCACTGTGGACTGGCGGTGGTTGAGCCGTACAAAGACTGATTCATCTCGTCATCATCGCCATAAGCATTCCCCTATACATGGTAGACATCGCTTCGAATTGCTCCTCCGGCGTTCGAAGTGGAGGAACCTCTGGTCAAGGCGGTTCTCATTAGTTTCTCTACCAACATTTGTGCCTCTACAGGAACCTCTGGGCTACCTCCGTGCTAGTACCGCTCTAGTGTCAAGCCATTATTAACCTACAAGAACACTCTTCGTTAAGATAGAACTATCACACAAAACCAACCCCTAAGCCAAGGAACCTATCGGCGAATAGCTTAACTTATAACATAAGCTCGATACCAAGCGTGGCGACCCGGAGTCCCCTGAACCTGAGACCCAGCTTCCAAAAATGCACGTAACATAAATAAGTAGCAAATAGTGGGAAAACTTTAACAATGCGGGCGTATAATAATTAACATGGCGCAGAGCTAACAAGCTCAAACTAATACAACCCTAGAGATAATGAATCTCTTGGTCCAAAAATAAAATCATGTGACGCAACAATAGGCACATATAACAATTTATGGCAATTATATATCAAGTCATCGGCGCAGCTACGGTAGGAACAATATTACTAAGTCTAGAACTCTAGTCTAGCATGCTTAATGGCTAAAAGCAGTCTTAAGGCGGATTCATGGACCAGTGATAACCAGTGGGAATTTTAGTGGAGGCAATGATCGCAAGAAAGGAGGTGGAAAATCTCATTATGAAGGTCATGCGAGAAGAGTCGGTCAAGTGGCGAGGGCTAGTACTACGTCTGCTGAGAGATCGTAGTGTGGCTTTGGTTTGTTCTTATTGTTCCAAGATTGGGCATACGAGAGAAGATAGGTCTTTGGAATAAGAATGGAGCACCAATGGAGTGTTACTACGTGGAGTTAGGGCATATGAAGAAAGATTGTCCCAAGTTGAAGAGCAATCGGTCGAGAGGTTCTAGTCGGACTAATTTGGAACAAAAGAGATAGCGATGGGAAAGCTAAAGTGCGAGTCGTGTATTTGCTCTAGATCGAGAGAGGTGTACACAGTCTGCCGGTGATTGGAGTACCGTTTCTATTTTTGGTAATGAGGCTCGTGTACTTATAGACCACGGATCATCGCATTCTTATGTTGCATCACATTTCGTTGATAAACTATGTGTTATGCCTCGATCGTTACCATATGTGCTTGAAGTATCTACCCCTCTTGGGGAGTGTTTGTTAACCGATATTTATAGAGCATGCGATGTACTTGTGGATAAACATGTGTTGCATGCGGATTTGGTGGTGTTACCACTTCGTGACTTTGATGTTATTCTTGGTATGGATTGGTTGAGCACATATCATGCATTGGTGGATTGCCTTAGTAAAGAGTCACTTTTACTTTGCTGGCGTTCTAAGTTTGTGTTTTGGGAGATAATGCGAGTGGTTTCTGCGTCATTTCTGCGCTTAAGGCTAGAAAATGTTGTCGCGTGGGTGCGCGAGGTATCTTGCTTGTGTAGTGGACAAGCGGGTTTCTTCTTCTAATCTTGAAGATGTGCAGGTTGTGTGTGAGTTCCCGGATGTTTTCTCTAAAGATTTTGGGATGCCTCAGTCGAGAGATTGAATTTTGTATTGAGTTATTGGGGGACTACACCAATTTCGGAAGGCGCCGTATAGAATGGCACCTATGGAATTAAAGGAGTTGAAAGTTCAGTTACAAGAACTCCTTGACATTGGCTTCATCAAGCCAAGCGTATCGCTTTTTAGCAGGGCTTGCAGGTATTATTTGTAAGGAAGAAGGATGGGAGCTTGAGATTGTGTATCGATTATCGAGAGTTGAACAAGGCAACGATCAAGAACAAGTATCCATTGCCACATATAGATGACTTGTTTGATCAATTGCAAGGATCGGTGGTCTATTCCAAACTTGACTTGAGATTTGGGTACCATCAGTTGAAGGTTAGAGCCGAAGATGTTCAAGCGGCTTTTCGCACGAGTATGGGCATTATGAATTTATGGTGATGCCATTCGGGTTGACTAATGCGCGTGGGTATTCATGGATTTGATGAACCAGGGTATTTCATAATTTTCTTGATTGCTTCGTGGTGGTTTTCATAGACGACATCCTTGTGTATTCTAAGTCTCGGGATGAGCATGCACAACATTTGCGGATGGTTTTGTCTATTCTTCGGGAGAGGCAACTCTATGCCAAGTTTAGCAAGTGTGCATTTTGGCTAGAGGAGGTTTCGTTTTTGGGGCACGTTGTTTCTAGTCGGGATAGCGGTGGATCCTTCCAGGTTGAAGCGATAATGAATTGGAGGCCGACCACAGTTACTGAGGTACGGAGTTTCTTGGGGCTAGCGGGTTATTATCGGAGATTCATTGAGGGATTTTCGAAGATTGCTACGCCTATGACAAATTTGACTCAAAAGAAGATTGCATTTGTTTGGAGTGATAAATGTGAAGAAAGCTTTCAAGAATTGAAGAGAAGGTTGACTACGGCACCAGTGTTAGCATTACCTAGCGGAGGTGATAATTTTGTTGTATATAGTGATGCTTCGAAAGAAGGATTGGGTTGTGTGCTTATGCAAAATGGGAAGGTGATTGCTTATGCTTCAAGGAAGTTGTCTCCGTATGAGATTAATTATCCTACGCATGATCTTGAGCTCGCGGCGATTATATTTGCTTTGCACAAGTGGAAGCATTATTTGTATGGTTCGAAGTTTGAGATTTTCACGGACCACAAGAGTTTGAAATATCTCTTCTCTCAGAAAGAGTTGAACATGAGACAGCGGAGATGGATGGAAAAATTGAAGGATCACGATTGCACTATACTGTATCATCCGGGGAAAGCGAACGTAGTCGCAGATGCCTTGAGTAGAAAAGTACACTTGTCATGTTTGATGATGCGGGAATGGAAAATGTTGGAGGATGTCCGTGATTGGAATCCTAGCGAGATTAATCATGGTGTATTATTTGCTAGCGTGCGGATTATTCCAGTTTTATTGGAAAGAATTAAGGAGACTCAGAAGAAAGATCCAGAGTTGGTGAAAATTATTGATGGTTTGAGTGAGAATAAGGAGAATGAGTTCTCGATGAACCAAGATGGTATTTTGACATTTAAGGGTAGAGTTTGTGTTCCTTCGGTTGAAGATGTTAAACGGCTTGTATTGGATGAGGCTCACAAAGCAAAGTATACTATACATCCGGGAAGTACGAAAATGTATAGAGATTTGAAGAAACAGTTCTGGTGGAGTGGCATGAGACGGCGGAATAGCGGACTATGTGTCGAGGTGTCTCACTTGTCGGCGAGGTAAAGGCGGAACACCAAAGAACTGCGGGGTTGTTACCATTGGATATTCGGAGTGGAAATGGGAACATGTTACGATGGACTTTGTTTCGGGATTTCCACGTTCTCGTAGAGGTTTTGATGCTGTTTGGGTTGTTGTTGATCGGCTCACGAAGTCGGCTCATTTTATTCCGATTGCGATGACTTATTCATTGAGTCAGCTAGCGGCATTGTATGTGCAGGAGATTGTTAGACTGCACGGGGTTCCAGTTAGCATTGTTTCGGACCGGGATCCGAGGTTTACATCGAGGTTTTGGCAGGCTTT
Source organism: Codonopsis lanceolata (assembly GCA_013146195.2). Classification (NCBI taxonomy): domain Eukaryota; kingdom Viridiplantae; phylum Streptophyta; class Magnoliopsida; order Asterales; family Campanulaceae; genus Codonopsis; species Codonopsis lanceolata. The sequence goes on along the minus strand of CM028377.1, from coordinate 52,936,844 downwards.
GCAAGAAGCTATGGGGACCAAGTTGAATTTTAGTACTGACTTTTCACCCTCGGTCAGAGCCAGACGATCAGAAAACGATTCAGATACTTGAGGATATGTTACGGGCTTGTGCGATTGATTTTAAAGGGAGTTGGGATACACATCTTCCTTTGGCAGAGTTTGCGTACAACAATAGTTACCAGTCGAGCATCGAGATGGCACCGTATGAGGCTCTTTATGGGAGGAAGTGTAGATCTCCTATTTGCTGGGATGAGGTTGGAGAAGCTAAATTATGGGGTTCAGAGATTGTTCAGCAGTCTGTTGAGAGTGTGAAGATAATTCGAGATAGATTGCTCACCGCTCAAAGTCGACAGAAAAGTTATGCAGATAATAGAAGGAGAGATTTGGAGTTTCAGGTTGGAGACTTAGTATTTCTTAAGGTATCGCCTAGAAGGGGTACCAAGAGATTTGGAAAGAAAGGGAAATTATCACCGAGGTATGTTGGACCTTTTGAGATTACAGGCGAGTTGGGAGTTTGGCATCTGGGGTGGCTTTACCGCCGTCTTTGTCAGAAATCCATAATGTATTTCATGTGTCTATGCTTCGGAAATATCTTAAGGATGATTCCCATATTCTTGAGTATGAGGAGATTACTTTTCAGCCGGACTTGTCTTATGTTGAGCAGCCGGTGAGGATACTTGACACGAAAGAGCAAGTTTTGAGGAGCAAGAAAATTCCATTGGTGAAAGTCCTTTGGAAGAATCACGAGATCGAGGAAGCAACTTGGGAGACCGAGTTGGAGATGCAAGAGAAATATCCTCATTTGTTCGATGACTACGGTAAGAATTTAGGGGCTAAATTCCTTAAAGTAGGGGAGAATGTAAAACCCTGAAATACTGCTTGCTTGTGATATGCATGAATTCATATGTTTATAATCATGATGAATATGTTCATTTAGCTCCCGGTTATGTTTAGAGTCAATAGCATGATCATTGACGTTGTTGGAGATGCATGTATGCATTTTTCTTTCGTGAGATGTGTTGAATCTCGGGTTTATGTTTTATGTGATTTACACATGGAAAATTGTTAGAAGGCATTTATAATATCACTAACATGCCTTGGTTATTGGTTAGATGCTTGTTGCATTGTTGGTTGGGTTGCTAGTTTGATTTTAGCGTTAACCCTTTTCAGTTTAACTTTTAGGTTATCGTTCGGAGAGTTACTCGTTTCTTGGCATTGTTTTGATGGGGTTTGAGGCTTGATTACTTTGGTTATGGTTTGGAGGTTATTAAGATTGAATTATAGACCATTTTTGGCTTGGAAGGACTCGGGATTGAATGCGGGAGAGTCCGGGACCGAGCAAGGAAAGCAAAAATCATGGATTGCTGGAAACAAGGTGATGCGGTCGCATCACCCATTTATAGCGACAAGGTCGACTTGAAGCGACTTGCGGGATTTTGTTGTTGTTTGGTGCTTGTCCAGAACTTTTTACCACTTAAACCCAACTTAAACCTATTCTAACCTCACTTAATTAGCCTAAGACTAATCCTAATCACCTATTAAGAGAATTAGGGGGTAATTAGTGACTTGTTTAGGGAATTAATCCCTCTTATAAAACCCAAAATCTGCCGCACTCTTCATTCATTCGACAGTATTGCGTCTTCTCCTCAAGGCGTCGCGAGCACCAAGGAAACTTCGTGAGAGGGCTTGAGGAGGCGATTCTAGGGCTTCAAGAGGCTAAGCTTGGAAGCCATAGGCTGGGTGTCTTCTTCTCCATCTAACCCGCAAGATTGAAGAGAGCGAGTGAGAAGAAACGGGTTCCTCTTTGAGTTCGAATTTGGGCAGTTTGTAGGGCTGAGAAATTGTAAGTTTCTACCTCTCTTCCCTTGATGTTTGAGCTCCATTGACCCTAGGGAAACAGCCATTCGTGGTATTTGAGGTCAATGGAAGCCATTGTTAGGGTTATAGAATATGTATGAACCCTAGGTTTTCAATTGAATTGCTAGAACTCGATTGGCCTATGTGAGACTATGATATTTGTAAAATTCATGCTCTAACTAGCCAAATGAACTTGTTTATGTTGATTGGTAATGTGGATAAATGTTGGTTTGTATGAGATGCTTGGAGGGTGTCTTGCCTAATTTTGATTAGCTTGCAAAATTAATGATGTGAGCATGTTTAAATTGTTTTATATGTTTAGTAGAGCATATTAAACTACATTGTGTGAATTAATCATGAATTGGAAATTATTGGTTGGTATGGTGACTTGAATAAATTTATAACCAAGATGTTTAAATTGTTCTAAGTTACCTTGTTAATTATTTGGTGGGGTTTATGTGAGTTTATTGATCGTCGGGTTATGGTTTTGACGATAGATATGAACTTAGGGGATGATGAAGCCTAAGCTTCTATTCCTTGAATTTTCGGAGAACTTAGATTTAACTCAACGGAGTTAACCTTTGGGTTAGTTTGAATCCTAGGAACTATGATTTTAAGTCCTACGGAATCTTGGGTAGAATTCATGGAGGTCGAGCCTCCAAGAAGTTTTGGAGTGTGTGAAGCACACTTGATTATGAGAGCTTATATGATTCTCGGTTATGATGTTTATGCTAGTTGTGGATTAATTGCATGACTAGTTTGATGGTAGAGTGTTTACCTACTTGTTTAAGCATATGAGTATATATTACTTGTGCTTGGGTGTTTGAGTCCACCAATTTGGCGTCGGTTGAGTCTTTGGTGGGTCGATACATTGTTTTCACGAATTATGGGATTCGTGATTTCGATGTATCGCGTTCATTGCACACACCCTCCATCGATGGCCACGGTGGGAAGTAGTTTATCTTAGTTGTAGTAATACACATGACTTTGATAACTATGGAACTCGAGCTCTCGGGGACGTCGATATCTACGAGAGGGATATCGAGGGCACATAAGGGTTTTGCACGTGTTTTTGCAGGAGCGACACGCGCGGAGGAATTTTGGTAATGGTATCATATCCCTTATATATATGAACTGCTTCACTAGTACTTAAGTGAATACGTGCTTAGTGAGTTGGATATGATATGTTGATGGTTTGGTTTCTTACATGTTATACTTAATAGATAGCATATTGGTTAATGTTGTAAGCATAAATGCTATCACATAGCTTTATTGGAATGTTGTTTTATGCCAAAGGTATAAATTATTATTGTTAAGACAAAAATGACTTGACATGAATTTATGATGACATGTTATACTAGGATGATAACATATTTATTTAATGTTGAGCATGAATGCCATACATGATTTATTATGAGGTTATTTCATGACAATAGCATGATATAATTTATAATTGAGCATTATGCCATGGTAGGAAGTTATGGTTAGTAACTTACTAAGTCATTGTGACTTACTTTTATTTGTTGGTTGTTTTCCCTAGATCCGAGCCGAGCTAGCGGATCCAAGTAAACAGGAAGGTTACTTTGGCAAGGAAGTCTTTGGACAAGGTTGCTACTTAGATGGCAAGGAACTTCTTTTGTTTTTGGTGGACAAGGGTCGTTGGGAAGATGAAGTTATGTAATGACTTCTTTTGTTTTTGGTGAGGTCGTATGGGAAGATGAAGTTATGTAAACTTCATTATTGGGTAGCAAACCTTTACGTGTTTGTAATGATGTAATTATGTGTTAGTTTATTCTTTTGGTAGCCGACAAGTAAAAGTCGTGCGTGATGTATATTGGTAGTTAAACTTCCATATATTTTACAGTTGCTAGTACTTATATTTGCTAGTATTTATTTTGTTGGTAGCCATTGGTTTTTAGTCGTGCGTGGTTAGTTGGTGTTTATGTTTAGCATGATAAATTGCTAGTTTAATTGATATTTGTTCTCCGGCATGTTTTTAGCCGATGAGTTGTTAGACTAGAGTCTTAGACTTAGTTTAATGTTGGGTTCCGGCCGTAGTTTCGCCGATGACTTGGTTTACTATGCTTAATATTTGAATTGCATAACAGGGAGTTGTCCTGCGTGCCCAATGTTGCGGCACGCGAGTCGAATTTTTGGACCGAGAGATTTATTATCTCTTTGGTTGTTTTTAGTTTGAGCTTGTTAGCTCGGGCGCCACTGCTTTATTTTATTTCGCTTCCGCGTATGTTTTTGAGTTGTCGGTGTATCGCCGTTATGGCCCTACCCATTATTTGCTACTTGTTTGTTGTTATTTGCTTTCCGGCGGCACGACCTTGGGATTTCGTCTTGGGATCCGGGTCGGGTCGCCACATAGCGTGGGACGTCTCCTCGGCTTTGATCTAAGGAAAACAAAGCAAACAAATAGGGTAAGTCGAAAGACTTAGTAAGTTACCAAAATATGCATGTTCATGTTATAGCATGACATTTATCACAATTATGGCATATTAACATCATTTAACACTTAGCACCTTATTCACATAAGTGCGTAAAGTAAATCATACAAGTAGGATATGATAGTCACGGCCGCTTCGTAGCTCCTGCAATACATTACTAGTTCGTGCCATCGATGTTATGTGAATTCATCGACTCATACCGAGAACCTACTCGATCTCAATAGCAAGCCAATGCGGCACTTAAGCGTCACGGCAAAGGGGCTACTTCCCAGCTGCGGCCCACGGTGGAGGGTGTGTGAAGTCCAGTGCGGCGATCCATAGCAAGCACGAATCCCATAATTCGTGAAGGCGATGCATCGTCCCACCTTGACTCAATAAACAAACCAAATTATGCCAGCTGGACTCAATGCAATGCACAAGTAGATATTTACTTGACTTTAAACCAATTAAGGACCGAATCCGACAAGAGCGGACTCGTCCGACAAAGTAAGGTGTTAATCTCTACCAGAAAACACATCAAGGCAATTAATTGCTCAAAACCAATCTTTCATAACAACTTGTTATAAGTAATCAAACCAATCTCATACTTGAGTAAACCAATCAAACGGCGTTCAAACTTCGTAGGGATTGAAACTAGAGTTCAACACGTTCAAATATTCCCTAGAGTCGACTCCGTTGAGTCTTTGCTCTAAATTCCCAAATTTGGAGAAATTGAAGCTATATGCTTCATAACCCAACCTAGGTCAATTCTAGGTTCAACAAGGTATTAAACTCACCAAGGCAATGCAAAGTGATTCAAGTTCATCATAGAGTCCAAAATTTAGAATAGAACACATAACACTTTTACAACATTTCAAGAAGGCATAACTAGGGCATTCTCATAAGTCAACACTTCCAACATAAATATCATACATGGCTTTAACATGCTCAAAACCTTAAATAGACAAGATGGAAGAGCATTATAAACATTCATAGGTAGGAAATCATCCTAATCATGCTCCTAGCAAGCTCATAGTTTCAACATACAAGAATATAGCATGAAAAGCATACAAGTGCCCTCATTGACCTCAACCAACATAGACTTTGCTTCCTTAGGGTCAATGAGAACTAAGAGAAGAAGAAGCTAAAGGAGGTAACTTACTAGTTATTCACCAAAGAAGGAAATAGAAGAAACTATTCGGATGGAAATGCTCCCCTTGATGAGCTCTTCAACTTTAATGAAAGGCTCTTGGGCAATGGATGAATGGATGGTTGAAGATGAAGGGTTTATCTCCAAGGAGCCATGGAAGAACCTTGAGAGAGATGAAATTCGTTTTTGGAAGAGAGAGGGTGAGAATGAGGGTCAAAAATCTGAATTGGGGCTTATATTGGTCTAATTCTTGAGTGGGACATGTGTCAACCACTTGTGGTCCCTTTGAGATTCTTAGGATAAGGTTTGGATGATCAACAAGCCTTCTTAATCCATCATTAAAATTAGTTAGGGATGTTAGGACTTAAGTAGGAAGGGTTAGGGAGGTTTAGGATAGGTTTAAGTAGGGGTTTGAAGTGAACAAATCGTCAAATTCCGAAACATGAGGAAATCAGCCCGTAGCAGCAAAACAAGTGAGGCGGGCGCCTCACCAAGCCCCATGCGGCCGCCTCAAGTACTGAGCCTTCCCCAAAGTTCAGACCATTCAGCAATTGCTCCCTGCATTTGAGGCGGGCGCCTCACCAGCTCCCATGCGGCCGCCTCGGCTCCAGAACCTCTAAAACTTGATTCAAACTTGATCTAAATGGTCCCAAACTTTTGGGCAACCATTCTAAGGTCTAACCCTACTCAAAACAAGTCGGAAACGCACCCGAACAACCCCCGGAACAAGCTAGGACAAGGCGCGAACCACGCGAATGAACAACAGTTAAACTCAAATCAAACGCCAATCAAACTAGGATGTCTTGGGCATGAAAAAGGTTTGTTTCAAATTGATTAAGACTTGAATATAAAGCCAAGAACTCAACGAACACTTCATACGTCGAAATAGAGGCAAATACGAGCAACGAGAGGAATCGCTAAGGCCAAATTCAACGCGATTAAACCGGCGATTCTACAAACAAGTTTATATGATTCTAAACATGTTATGGACTTCTAGAATGATCTATGAATGATTCTAAAACATTTATATAACAAGTAAACATGCTCTCAATCAACCATGAAAGTAAGAAGATAGGCGTAGAATGCACATACAAGAATACGGGGCGTTACACGAGGTGCATACTTCTTGTAAAAAAAACATGATAAAAGTCAAGGACTTTCGCATAAATGAAATCATAAAATGCATGGGACATATAAAATAAAAATACAGATACTCTGTTTTTGCTCATGGGGCGGCATGAAGGAGATTGTTGTATAGCCACCTGTGGTTGACATTGTTGGAGATTGCTTTACTTATGTGTTCACTCGCAGGGCGGCGTTCTGTGGAAGACAATGTTGATATGTTGGTCATTGGATGACCGGCAATTAACTTTGTTGAAGATTGCTACTTATGTGTTTGCTCGCAGGGTGGCATTATGTGGAACACAATGTTGATCTGTTGGTCATCGGATGACCGGTGGTTAACTTTGTTGAAGATTTCTACTTCTGTTAGGTCTCAAAGGACCAAATTACAATTCGGGTAAACATGGGGTTTTAGTTGTTGAAACTGGCATTTTGGAGGGAGGCAAAGGAAACTTCCCTCCCTTTTTACATGAGATTATAGGGAGAAGCAGGTAGTAGCAGCAAATCATATTTGGGTTCTCTCCCTCACCATTGTTGTCGAAAATTCTTCCTATTCGTCAAATTTTCCAATTTCTTCCTCAAATCAAATTGTGTGGTCCATAAAATGGTTTCTTCCTCATGATCTAGGAAAGGAAAAGCTCCTCTTCACCTGAAATCGGGTCAAGGATGCTGAAAAAATCCTCCTTTGCCAAGAAATGTTGTTCGGTATTGGTTTTCGAACGATAATTGGGACAATATCCACCGAGATCGAGGCACCCATGTCTCACATCTTCCTAATCCTGTTGTAAGTTTTGATTTTCTCAAACTCATTTGGTTCAATTTTGGGATTTTTGGATGATGATTTTTCTTGTGTTTTTTGAAATGTTAGCATGTATGAATGATGTATGTTTAGCATGATAGATTAATTAGCATGGGGGTATATGTCTGCAAAAAATATGAAATTAAGATATTTTGATTATGATGCATGCCTATTTTGACTGTATTTTCGGATATAGAATGTGTTAGTTTAGTGAAATAAAAACAAAATCATGCAAATGGATGCATTTATATGATACCATTGACTCACTTTTTTAGGGAAACACACTATATGCACAAGATTCATGCCCCAAGTGGGTAAAAATATGTACATTAAGTGTTTGATAAAATGACTCAATGAATAGTAAAATGATGATTATTACATGTTCGGGAAAAAAATGTTTTTAGGACATTTCTACTTACCAGATATCAAAGAAATGGGTTTAAACCCGATTACATCATTTACCTATATTCTCAAGAAAATGCACATAGAAAATGACATATAAATACATAGAATATGCTTGAGCAAAAAGAAAATATTTCACACATTGATGTTTTTTTTTAACATGATAGAATGTACAAATAATATGGCATGGAGTACATATTTACGGAAATAACATGGCATGGAGCACATATATTCATCGATGGATGACAAAAGTGAATGAACATGTCATGTGCTATTTTCTCTTTTGTTTTCTTTTTCTTGTTTTGTGTTTTTTTCTTTTTTTTTAAGTGATGCATAAAAAAAGAAAATGTACCATTTTATTATAATGACACACTAAACTTAAAAATGATTTTTGGGGTGATTACATCTCCGGACATATTTCATTTTGGTTGCCATTGCTTGCGGGGAATGATTCCTGCAACTACTCATTTCTTTTGTCTCCTCTCCTTCATGCTAGATGCCCGTGAATGCTAGAGGTAGGCTTTTGAAATCAGACTTTCTTCCATGGCCAGATAGGAGCAAAATCTGTGAACGCTAGGAGACGTCGAGACAAAATCGGGATACCAGGGCGGTTTTTAGACAAATTTGGGAGCGGCCTAGGGCGAAAAAATGGATACGACGCCCATAATGGTAGTGAGGGGCGCCCGTTTTTGTTTTTCTGCTGGTTGCTGTTAATGCACTATCTTCGTGTTGGATTTTTATCTAATTTTGTTTATTATAAAAGGAGGCCAAAGAAGCAACATCTTTCTACACTTTGCAGTCTTGCATTCATTCATCTCCTCTCTTTAAACCAGACATATCCGCAGATTTATTGTATCCAGGAGTTGTCTTTTTCTTGGCCCTTTTTCTCCAGTTTTTTCCAAAACTAAATATAGACTTCATCTTGTTCGTTTATTCTCTGTAACCATCGATATGAGAGAACCTATCATCACTTTCTTAAATAACGAGTTGTATGAAAATTCCTTCAACCACGGGGTACTTTCTTTGCACGAGGAGGAGAAGGAATGGTTCGATCATGTTTATGGCTCTCGATGTGCTTTCTCATGGCGAGGGCTTCATGTGAACTGGGACATGCTAAGGGCTGCATCCAAGTTTTGATCCATCCCTTATCATTTGTTTAATGTTTCTCTGAACGAGATGTGCCCAACATTTGAGGAGTTTTGTGCCATGACGGGAATGCCAACTACCGTACCTATCACTATTCCGTCCATGTGATGCAATGTTTTTATGGCCATCAGGGAGCTATTTGGTTCTACCCGGGAGGGGACCCCTAGTTTTTTCAATGGGACCTGCTTTGACTTAACCATTCTTCCGGCTCTTTACTCCGACTACAAAGATGAGCCCGTCTATTCCAGACGAAGGTTGGCGGCCCTTTTCTTGTGCATCATGGGGAAGTACTTCCTGGTGAATCAGCCAGGAACTATTGATGCACGAGCGATTTATCTGGTGTTACAAGCCTGAAATCGGCGGGTAAACCTCCTTCCTGTTATTTTGGTCGAGACACCGCAAGGCTTGGATGTTTATTGCACAGGCGAGGAAATCTTTCCATCTAGCAGCCCCATTCTACTACAGATATGGTTGGATGAGCATTTCAACTGTATTATGTCTCCCATCTTGGTAGGGGGAATGTATGTACCTACTAGTTATGGGGCCCGAGGAAATTATCAAAATAACCTTTTGACTGAACGGTACTGGATGAGCATTTTCTGCACGTTGTTTCCCTAGACATTGTCTGGTCATCAGCCATTGGCGGATCAGAGACTTCTATCTATTTACCGGAGCATATGCCCAGGTTGTACTCGCCGGTCTTCGTCGGACCACTTTTTATCTACCATACTGGATCCTTCGTCAATTCGGTAAGAAACAAATTATACCCGATGAGAACCGTCCCTTGATGGAGATGGTGGTTCTTGAGGGGAACATTGGTGCAACCATCCGGAGGATGTGGGAAAATGATCATCCTACATGAGCCACAGCCAACACTTTCTCGGAGAACAAGTTCATGTCCCATGTTTATCTAACATCGATACTCTTGGCTGCCGAGGAGCATTCCCGGGTTATCAGGTGTACCCTCACGAAAATTCTGGGAAGGCGAGTCACCAGTGGCATAAATGCTCGACTCATGGAGATTGGTGAAGATTTGGAGAGTTCTGGCCTAGTAGTCCCCACTGCCTCACAGTAGGAGTTTCAGGGTGTGTATGGTCTTGGAGCACAGATGGCAAATGTCCTTGATGAAGCGGGGCCTAATAATGTTCCTCTCCGACTAAGTAATGCAAGGCGATGGAGCAATGCCAGACGGAGTGATGTTGCTGGCCCAAGTAACCCTGGTAGAAGAAATAAAACTCAGCGTGGGGACGTTGTTGGCCCGAGTAATATTGCCGCACTGGATAACGGAGATGCTAACAATGAAGAAGAGAGTTCAGAAAGCTTTCATCCTGACAATGTTGGGGCATCTACTATACCACGTAGGAGTGTATGGGCTCGGTTAGGACATCGTAGGCATTAAAGAGGATGGCTTTTGGAGTGGGAGGGGTTAATGACCCTTCCTGAGATTTTTGACGTTTTAGGTGGTATCTTTGGGGTGGTTAATGACTACCTCAATGCCCTACATGCATATTCCTTGGTTGACCTTGTGAACCTTTGGAATGATGTCTTTATTATTTTAATATATGTATTAGCTCTGTAGTGTTTTTCATTGTTGGCCAAAAAATGGATGTAACACCCTTGTTGTAATATAATAAGCTTTTTCCACACTTCTGTACATATTCGACCGCACCCGAAGGCTGCCTACGTTTCTCAGTGATGAGGCTAAGATCGAAGTAATTCTTCTTAGATGAAAGACTTTTGTTGAAGGCATGTTTATGTTATGATGTAGACTGTTTGCTGTAGACCATTTGCTGGAGACTGTTCTCTCTTCTTCTCTTGAATTTTCTTTTGATTGTGCTCTACCTTTTGCCTAGGTCGCCCTTTTGGGGTTTTCAAACTAATGAGCCTTTATCTCTCCTTGTATATATATATATATATTTTTTGGATGCTCTAATTTTTGCCTAGACCGCCCTTTCGGGTTTTCAATCTAGCGAGCTGAAGAGAAACACAGTAACTTGATCACTTAGGCACGTCTTGGCCTATGCATAATACCGCTTGAGCTTGTCCATGATGAAAGGTTGAACGAGATATTTTGATTTAGTCAACCTCGGCTATATCTTCTTCCATCATCACTCTTAATGATGGGACCTCGATTTCAATGGGTAACACTACTTTCATGCCATAGGCTAAAGAATACGGTATAGCCCCTGTAGGTGTGTGAACGGATGTGCGGTAGCCCCAGAGTGCTAACGGAAATTTCTCAGACCAGTCCTTTCCTGTTTTAGCCATTTTTTGGATGATGTTTTCTAAAGTTTTATTGGATGCTTCAATAGCACCGTTGACTTGTGGTCGGTAGGGGGAGAACTTGTGTCACTGTATTTTGAATTCATCAAGCAGTCAATTTACTTCGCCAACGAAATGTGTACCATTATCGGAGATCATTTTAAAAGTAATGACATATGATATTTGTTCTAATGAAGTCGGCCACTCTCTTAGAATTCAGTACTTTGTAGGAAGCAACTTCTATCCATTATGTAAAGTAGTCGACCGCTATGAGGACATACTCATGGTCGTTCGATCCTTTTGGGTGAACCTGACCTATGACGTCGATTCCCCATGTTGAGAAGGGCCATGAAGCTGTGGAGTTGTATAATATGTGTGGGGGAACGTGTTGTAGATTGGCGAAGCATTGGCATTTATCGTAATAACGCACCCACCGAATACAGTCAGTTTCTAGCGTACTCCAATAATACCCTTGTCGAATTGCTTTCTTTGAAAGCATATGTCCATTCATGTGTGGCCCACAAGTACCACCATGCAGTTGATCCATGACTTGTTCTGCTTTAGCCTGATCTATACATAGCAGATTCAACCCTTGGTAATCCCTTTTATACAGGCTATATCCGCTAATGATGAATTACAATGCCCATCTTCGTAGAGCGACCTTTCCTCTTTTGTCTAAGTTTGCTGGATAATCTCCTTTCTTGAGAAGATTCCAGATGTATAAGTACCAAGGCTCGTTGTCTTTGTCGAAAGTTGTATCGATTGTGAAGCAGTAGGCAGGAGTTATTTTCTTCCTAACCACAAATGGTTGAATGTTGATCTCTGCTGGAACTTTGACCAACGAAGCCAATGTCTCCAATGCATCAGCAAATTGATTTCTATCTCACGGCAGATAGTGGAACGAGATATCATCAAACTCTTTTGCTAAAGTTATCAAACGAGCATGATATAGCTGTAGACGAGGATCTTGTGCTTTCCATTTCCCCTCAATTTGATTTATAATCACAGTGGAATCTCCAAAGACTTCTAATTCCTTTGCTCTTCTTTGAAGAGCCTCTTCGAGACCGACGATGCAGGCTTCATACTCGGTAGTGTTGTTTGAACATTCGAACTCCAATCTTATGGCTAAAGGAGTATGAGAATCTGCTGGATCAATTAGCAAGATTCCTATGCCGAAACCTCGTTTGTTGGCAGGCCCATCAAAGAACATTTGTCATTTGGTGTCATGATCTGTAATTTCAAGAACACAACCTCATCTGGGAAACCTGGTTCTTCAGCATTTTCTAATTCTAGTGGTAAATCAGCCAGATGATCTGTAATCAGACTCCCTTTGATAGATTTTCTTGTGACGTACGTAATGTCAAACTCATTCAGTAAGAATGACCACTTAGCTAACCGATTAGAAAGCGATATCTTACCGAAGATGTATTTCATTGGGTCCATTTTGGAGATTACTTTAAAGGGCCGGGCTTGTAGGCAGGTCTTGAACCTTTACGTTGCCCATACTAGACCAGTACAACTTTTCTCTAAGGCTGAGTAATTGAGCTCACTGCCTTGTAACTTTCTGCTTATGAAGTAAATGACGTTTTCGGCGTAGGAATCTTCTTTTTTCTTGTGTGAGTATAGCCCCTACTACAGTGTCTGTGACAGTAAGGTATAACGAAAGAGGCTTGTGAATGTGAGAAGGAGCTAGCACTAGAGGGCTAACAAGATATTCTTTGACCTTTTCAAAGTCAAGATGGCATTCTTCATCCCATACCTGGTCAGTGTCTTTCTTTAGGAGCTTGAATAGTGGCTCACACATGGATGTCAACTGTCTGATGAAGCGATTGATATATTGTATTCGGCCCAGGCCCTTGACTTTTGTTGGAGTCTTCAACGGTGGCATGTCTATGATAGCTTTTATTTTTACAGGTTCTATTTCAATCCCCTGCTCGGTTACCATAAACCCCAAGACTTTGCCTTTGGTGACCCCAAATGTTCATTTTGTTGGGTTGAGCTTCATTTGGTGTTTCTGTAAACTTTCGAAGAATTTTCGAAGGTCTTTGACATGGGCGCCATTTATGTCATCAGAATGAATAATCATGTCATCCACGTACACCTCGACTTCCTTATGTATCATGTCATGGAAGAGAGTGGTGGCAGCTCTTTGATATGTAGCTCCAAAATTCTTTAGCCCAAATGGCATAATCGTGTAGCAATATGCTCCCCAAAGGGTGATGAATGAAGTTTTTTTTCTGGTCCTCGGCTGCCATTTTGATTTGATTGTAGCTCAGCATGACATCTACAAAGGATCTTAATTTGTGGGAGGCCCAACGTCTACCACAATATCAATGTTGGGTAGAGGGAAGTCATCTTTTGGTGATGCTTTGTTGACGTCACGAAAGTCCACGTAGATCCGAACCTTTCCATTAGGTTTGGGCACTGTCACTATGTTTGATAGCCAAATTGGGTATTCAACCACCCGAATGAACTTGACATGTAGTTGCTTCATGATTTCTTCTTTCACTTTTAATGACCATTATGCGGAGCTTCTGCTTTACTGGCTTAGCATCAGAGTATGTAGGAATCCGATGCTCTACAATTTTTCGATCCAACCTACGCATGTCTTCGTAAGACCATGCAAAGACATCTGAAAACTCTTTGAGTAGACTGATCAATGCTTCTCTTTCAGCCCCTTGAAGATAACTGTCGATCTTGACCTCTTTGATCTCACTGTTCAGCCCCAGATGGATGGTGGACAAAACTTCTTCTGATGCCGTTGATCTGTGCTTTTCTTGCTGCTTGGACAACTTTACGAGCTCAAATAATTATTCTTTATCTTTTTGGTCCACTTTGTTAAATAATTCATTATTAACTAGTGCAATTAATTCAGCTAATTCATTTTTTAACTCATGTGCAACCAAGGAATACGCGAAGACATCGAGATTTTCATTATTAATTTCCGATGTTACATGGTTGGCTATTTTATTGAGGTCCTCAATTTTATGAGGTGGGCTCGTAGGTGACCAGTCAGAGGAAAAAAGAGAAACAGGGGGTTGGGTGCATCTGAAGCAATCCACCAAGTCTGTTGCTGTCAGGAGAGGTCCAGTAGTAGTGTACCAGTTTTGCAGTGGTCTATCAGTAATAGCCACAAATTCTACCGGGAGTTCCTCATAGCTAATGCCTCCATCGATCATACCCAGAAAGCTATCCCCCATGAAGTCATTTCCGAACAAGGCCAAGGCACAGTCATCTTGGTCTATGGTTCAGGTGCTTTCAACTATCATAGTCTTATATGCAGTGCTGCGGGGTTCCAGAATAATCTTTTCCATTTTACTGGTGACCAGACTTACATCTTCAAATATCTCCCAACCAGGGCGTCCTTTACCATTTCGATCTATCCACGGTTCAGTGAACATGAGATAGGCATATGTTTCGTCTTTTCTCACAAAGTAGCCGTTCAGAGTCTTTCTATATGGTTACCGAGGAGGATCCTTGTAGGGTCGTCATTCACGTTCTGCCTTACTCCTTTCACGCTTTTCTTTCATGACAACGACCAATTCAGCTGGTGTAAGATTGTATCCTAAACCAAATGGGGGAATACATTGCTTAATTTCATCTTGGACTAAATTGATAAGCCCCTGCTGATTCCTTCGAGGACCCAGTCTATGCATGTAGTTCATTTTTCGGAGCATGTTTAATGGAACCATTTCCCCGAAGATCGTGGTTTTCTTTCGGGTGATATCGGTCTCTCGCCCATATTCAATTGTGTTGACTCTGGCCTGGGGAATAACTTCAAAGCCACTTATAAAGATACCAGTGTCATCGTGCTCTATCTCGAGGATCGGGATATCTCTGCTTTCCTTGTTTTCAATGATCTTATCAACAAATATGATCACTATGTGATCATCATGGATGAACTTGACACGTTGATGCAGCAAAGAAGCTACCCCTTTCACCTTATAGATCCATGGACGTCCCAACAATAAGATGAAGGTGGCAAGAATATCTAGGACCTGGAATTCTAATGGCGTGGTGACCGAGCCAATTGTCATCATCAAAGTTACTACTCCCAAGACACACCGACTTGTGTTGTCATATGCCCTTACTGTCTTGCAAACATGCTTATAGGACAAACATTTAGAGATGAGTTGTTGTCTATTAAGACTCGAGGAACCTTTTTTTTTTCCATGACCCCTACAGTGGTATGAAAAGCGTTAATGTGGTTGGTTCTTTCCTTTGGCAGGTCTAGATCAGTAAATATGATCACATTCCCAAAATGTATATTTCCTATCATTTGAGTCAGCTCCCCAGGAGATGTTTCGATGGGGATAGCTGTCTGGCTTAAAGACTTGGCCAGTGTGTCACGATGGTTTTTAGAAGCACACAATAAGCCCCAGATGGATATGTTGGATTGGGTTTTCTTCATTTGAGCTAGCAAGGTATCTTCCATGTTTCTAGCCTCAGTATCAACTTCTTTATCTTTCCCAGAATGATCACCAATTTCCAGGTTTGGCTGATAGGTGCGACCAAATCTGGTGAGGTGGCTAACATTCCCGCCGATCCAATTGGTTTTTTCAATGCAACTCTTTTCTTGAAGCGTAGCTTGACTATTGCCTAGATAGTGTTCCAAGAGAGCATATTGCAAATGAGCCTTATTTCTTCTAAAGGGAGAGGAACAATGATGTAAGGCAAAGGCTTTTCATTTATTTCAAATTTGGTAAGCACACACCCTTCTCCATCAGCCTCGATCATGTTGATTTGAGGTAGTGGATTATTTACTACATTGGACCTGGGGTGAGGTTTCTCGATGACTTTATCGTCGATAAGATTTTGGATGGCACTCTTGAGCTTGTAGCATTTGTCAATAGGATGACCACAGGAGCGATGATATTCACAGAATTGGGAGTGATCACATGTGTTAGGCAGAGGATTTGGCGGTTTGTAGTTTTCTAATGGCTTCAACACTTCTTGTACCATCAACCCTTGCAGTATTAAGGACATGGGAGCTTCTAACTCTTCATAGTGTCTATCATTTCCTTTATAAGGGCCTCTAAAATTTCCGTTGGGACCATTATTTCCACCAGCTGTATTGATGGATCTATCTACTCCGTAGGACCATGGTACATTACCATAGTTTTGAGTAGAAAAGTTGGTAAGTGACATTGTTGTTGGCATGTTTCCAACCAAGTTAATAATTGCCCCTGTGAGACCCCGAATCCTTATGTACTTTCTCGGATGAATTTACATTCATAATAACCATGTTTACAAGTTTACATGTGGCCACGACGTTCATAGTAGTTGTCGTCGTAAGTTTGATTCCCCAATTCGCGATTTTAGTTATCCTGTTGTCGTATTACTCGGTTAGTATTATTTTGATCCTAGGTTTGGCCCTGGATGACTAGGAGAATCTTGGGGATTAACTTGCTATTATTTTGGTTTGGTCGTGTTTAAGTTTAAACACACTCGTGTTTCATATCCGGTGTGACTTGTGTATCTGCCTCAGACATGATAGGGCTGTAGTAATTTGGCCATAGTTTTCTGTAGACAACTCGGAATTGAGATCCGTTTGATGCGTTAGAAACTAGACATCAAGATCTTTCAAAAAATTCCTCTTGCATAATTTTGGGAGTTGTATTTCATTACATGCGCATTTTTAAAGTTGATTGTATCAGTTATTCTCGGTATTTCCAGAAATTTGAGTTTTGCCATATTTATTGGAATTACTTGGAGACCATTAATGAATTTCACTAAACCTGAATTGAGACCTTAATTAGACTTTAATTAAAGTGGATTAAGCCAAAGTTCAAATTTTAGCACTAAGTCCTCAATTAGGGACTTAATCTCACTTAAAAATTGACATATCATAACTTGACACTTGTTTTCAACTCACTCCCAAACCTTTGTGACTTGAAATATCAGATTTTCTCCAATCATTACTGTTAGAACAGGAGGCCCTTAAGCGGCAGCCTCTAGCAAGCCCAATCAGCTTCGTTCGGCCCGTCTCCTTGGTGACTTGGTGCACCGGTTAACCCTTGCCTTGTTTAAAGCCAATCCCTTAAATTTCTCCCTTGATTGACTCTTGACTCAAATATAAATACTCCCTCTTATTCTCTTCGGTTCAACACAGCAAATAGAAGAGCAACAGTAGCCGCTCCCTTCTATCCCCTTTTTCTCTGTTTCTGTGACTGCCGAAAGGTTTCTTGGAGTGATCCTCCGGTGAGCATCCCTCTTCGTCCAGTGAGCTTAGAGTGTTGGGTGGGTTTCGGTTTGGGGATTGGTGAGTTCTCTTGTCACCGATTATCTCCCTCTTTGTGTTGCCGGAGATAGTCGGTCGGATCGATTGTCGATTGGGCTTCTACCTTGGCTGTGCTCGGTTTACAGTGGGCTCTTTGGTGGGCGATTGGTCGGTGAAAGGAATCTGAGCCGAAGAAGCTTGTAGCCTAGACCTTTGTGGTCAATGACGGCGAGTCGTGCTTGGGTCACGGCGTAATTTGTGAAGCTTCTTCGTTCCTCTGTGATTGTTCCCGTAGCTTTGCTTTATTGTATTTGTCTAACCTTGTTTTTTGTTTGCAGATTCTTGCTAACTCTTTGTGGGTTCTTCCAAAAGCAAATGTCTTATGACATTTAGCTTATTTATTTACTCTTTTACTGTTAGCTTTTATATTGTAGACTAGTAGGTTGTTGATTGGCCTTTTGATTAATTTCAAAAGTCTCGTTTTTGTACGGGTCCGTTCCGGGTAGTGTGATTGTAAAATCACAACAATTACACCTCCTACCTTAGATATTTACAGCCACCATTGATGAGAGCTTGAGTGTGGGAGATTCTTGGTGAGATTAGTGTGTGTTTTGTGATTTCCCAAAGATCCGGCCACCCGATTTTGGATTCGAGACCACCCAATCATAGCTATCGACGAGGAGACTACTAATCCTTACTTTGTTTTCCTTTTTCTCAGCATTTTCTAGGCTTAAGGTATGCTTCTAATCCCTGAAAATTTGTGTGTTCAATATAATGACATACTCCCTTCATAATAGTTGTAGTATACATGCTTAGGAAAACTTTTTGTGAAGTAGAAATATTTATTTCAACAAGTTATCAATCTAGAAATTATGGGGCTGATTTGTTAAGTTATTAATTTGGGTTTGGGTAAAGCATGAATGTGGTTCTAATTATGCTTAGGAGTAATTCGTGTGAAGGAACTTATTGCAATTGTTAACTTTAAAGAATTTTTCATGTTAGGGTTAAAATCTGAATAATTTTGGGGTTTTTTAAACATAATAATTTGGGTTTGTGTATAGCATTAAAATTGTTCTAAACATGACTTGGAACAACTAATGTTCATGGACTTGTTGGAATTGGAAACTTCAATGAGATGACTAGTTTAGGATTTCACCAATTAGGAAGAAACCTCACAGATTGAATCCTAATTTTGGGCTGTTTTCTGAAAACTACTGGTACTAATATACTACATGAAATTGCCTAAAAATATTATATGTTGGTCATGTGTATGTTAAGTGATTCTCTGTAAATTTTCATAAATTTTGGAGTTCGGGAAGTATTTTTAATGAATCATGAACCATGGCTGCGACAGTGAGTCCGAACAAGGGGAACTGGTTATTATCATAATCTTCATGTGATCATAAATCGATGAATAAAAATCCAATTGGAGTGTTTTAAAATGGAAAAATATAGTTTCAAGCATCTAGTTTCAGACTAGGAAATAATCCCCTCATTTGGAGTTGTGAGCAGTTCATGGTTGAATTTACAAGTTGACTAGGCAGAATGAGCCACAACAGAGAACCAGATTTCTAACATGAACTTGAGGTGATTGTATCCTGAAGAATACAAGTCCAAATGGAGTGATTTAAAGTTCTAAATTATATTTCCAAGAGTCTAGTTTCTGAATATATAAAATTCATAAAATTTGGAGTTGTGATGAATTAATAGTCAAATTTATAAGTTGACTGGGCAGAACAATCATAACAGAAAAACAGATTATTAGCTTGATCTTGATATGATCATAGATTGATGAATACAAGTCCGAATGAAGTGATTTAAATGGCTAAGTTATAATTTAAAGAGCTTTCTTTCTGAATATTTAAGATTCAGTACATTTAGTGTTGGGAGGAATTTTTAATGCAATTAGCAAGATTGTTGCGCAGAGTGATTTGTAATATTTGAACTTGTTGAGGATAGTTTTGTTTAATTCATGGACTAATATGGATTTTGGAAAATAGGATGAATTATCATTCTAGGATGCGTTTATTATTTATAATCTAAATGATTTAATGACCCTAGAATAACATAGTAGTCTTGGACAATGTGTGATTTAGTGTTTGTTAAATTAAGAACTTAACTCGGATTTATGCTAGGATTAAACATCTATGCTTATTAGATATTATGACTTATGAAAGCATAATTGTAATACTTGTTAAGGATTGATTCTCCATACTTGATGTATATGACTTATAAAACATATAGTGTTTCTTGCCTTCATGCATGTTCTACTATTGGGTTGTTAATTTGCATTGAAATTTGGATTCTACTAATAGGTGGGATATTATGAACTTGAATTGAACTAGGGCTTGATGTGATATTAATCAACTTAGGCTTCTATCTTCTACTTGACTTATTGATACGTGAACTAGGGTTCCTAAATGGAACGAGAACCTAGGTATGCCTTAAACAAGAACATAGAAGGGCTAGAAATGCATATAGCATTTATACCCTATTTGGATGAAATTGTAGTAAGGACTCAACGAAGTCGAGTTAAAGAACAATTGAACCTTACGATGGTCGTGGTGAGATCCTATGATAATTATATTCCATTTGACTAGATTGCTAGCTTTTGGAACTTGGATTGAATTGAGTGGACAACTTGATTCTTCTGATTTAGAGACTCAAATGAGCTTCTATTGTGGTTTTGTGATTATTGTAGCAATGTGCATAATCGAATGAGTTTAGTAGATCTGTATATCTACTTAAGAATTTGCAAGTAAACATCTACTTGTGCATTGCATATAAGTCCAGCTGGTGTTACTTGAGTTTTTACGTTGATGGTGGGACGATGCATTGTCTTCACGAATTATGGGATTAGTGGTTGCAATGTATCGCCGTATCGGATTCGGTTCACACACCCCTTCACTGCTTGATACAGTGGGGAAGTAGTCCCCTTTGTCGTAACCAAAAGAGTGCATTGGCTAGTGCTATTTTTCCTGAGTAGAGAGCTCGGACCCGAGAAGAGAGCTCGGACCCGAGAAGAGAGCTCAGTACTTTGATACCCGATCACGGGTGTCACTGGCACGATATATTTAACGGTTGTGATTGCAGGAGCGACACAACGACATTGATTCGGTATCTTCTCTATCCCTTATGTGGCTAATTATGGGCACTTATGTGATAACAAAGTGTTAGTTGAAATGAGATCTAATTGACCGTGTTTATCTTGATTGTATATCATGAAAGACTTGATGTGTATGTATATAAATATGCACACTTATACTTAATGATTCTATGAACAATTTGATTAGTATATATATAATAATATATACTTGCATATGATGTCTTTATTGGAACTACGTTCTAATGCATTTGATTTGTGTTTGAACAGGTAATTACATCCTGATTCATTTGGATGGTTTAGTAAGTAAGAAGAAATGGTTAATTATCATGTGGAGTATCTAAAAGATACGACGCCTCTTCACGGGTTTCTGTCATTTGTAAAATGACACCATGATTTCTTTTATGTTACATACCTCTTGTAGTAGCGTACTGGGTCATTATGACTCATTCCGTACTTTGTTTTCTAGTTTCAGTAAATTGGTAGCCACGTTGAGGTTGAGTAGATAGTGGTTGTAACAGAGCGCAGCTGATCGATAGATCGAGATTTGATTGTGTTGTTCGTGTTTGTAGCAGCCGACTTCCCCAAGTAGCAGCTTGTGGAGTCCTGTTTCTTTTAGCATCGTCATCTGTATATTGTACTTTACCATTCTTGTGAGATCGATCATGTAAAGTTATCTAGACTTTACGGTCGGGTAGATACTTGGGTATTTGTATTGGTTCTTTCTTGGGCTAACGTGTTGTGTCGTGCCTTGTTCGTGGTTTTAGTATTTATTTCAGTTATCTCCCGGACATGCAGTAGCTTTGGGGCGTTTCTTTATTCTAAATTGTTATAGTTGTTGGTAAACCCCGGTATGCTTTAGCCGTGAGTAATTGTTATCAGGTTGGTTCTTTGTTGAAACGCCGGCCTGGAGTGCCGATGGTTTGTTCAGCGTCTGCATTGTTGTGGCACGCGACTTTTGTTTTTCCCCCTTTGAGAGATAATGTCTCTCCTGGTTTCTTTGGCTTTTGTTTCGAGCTTCATAGCTCGGGAATTATTTTCCTTATTGCTTCCGTTAATTTGATTTTTGAAATACCGTATTTTAGTGCGGCTTTATGTTCATGTTTAGAGCTTGTTAGCTCGATTGTTCGACTTGCACTATTGTTTAACAAGTGCTTGTCCTCATCTTATCTTAGTTCCAGCGACACGACGTTGGGATTTTGTGTTGGAATCCGGGTCGGTTCGTGACAGTTGGTATCGAGCTTATGTTAGCTATAAGCCAGGATAGGTTCCATGGCCTAGGTTTGGTTTGAGTTATCGTCGAGTATTTACCGTCGAGTGTTGTGTATTGTGCCTTGGTGGCATGTTCTTTTGTACAAGTGTAAGACTTGGAGTACTAAGTTCAGTTGATCTAGATTGTCGCGAGTGCAATTTTGTATGTAGGAGTATTATATTCCTCTTCTGTCGCTTTTAAGTTGCAGTTATACCAAGAGCGTGTGCTGCAATTCTGTAGAGCCATTGTTTCTTAGTCTGTTGTTATGATCGGATAAGTTGAGATTATCGGTCCCAAGAGTGATCGCCATGGTGTTCATTAGATCCAATATTCGTTGTTTTACGCTTCGATAGCGGAGTGGCTAAGCCTCCCATAGTACCTAGTGTATTCCATGATTTCTATATAAGTATATATAGTTATTGTAGTACCTAATCGTGTGTGCTCGTGTTACCTAGTGACTTTGAGACGTTGGTTTACTTTGATTTAAACCTAATACAATAATGAAAGTATTAATATTGTATATTTGCATAGTAGATTAATATATCATGTACATGATATAGATTGGCATGCCTATATATGACTATATTATGTGTGCTTGAGACCGTGATAAAGGATGCTTTTATGTGATTCACGAACACCCTGTATCCTATACGACGAAAGCTTTTGAAGTCACTTCAGAGGGCCCCTGACTTGATTATCAAGAGGTCTTCGTCGGAGAACTAGAATGGTATGATAAAAGATAGGAATGGACCGAACTCGTTACCAAAATTGAATGGAACAAAAAATGGTGTAATGCTATACTTGTGCAAATATGTACATTATGTATATTAAAGTTGTACTATGAATGTGATGTCTTGCTATAAGCAGTCCATACATGTGTAGTTTGTAACATTTTAAATTTGCAATACTTGTTATGAATGAGTAATTTGATGTGGTCAATGCTCTTAATAATAAAAGAGTATTATCCTAAGATGAATGTTAATTGCATGATCAAGTATATGTTTAATGTGTGAGAATATGATGAACAATAGAGATTCGTTTATATTCGGTGTATTATGTTAAGCCTGGGAAAATTTGGTTTGAAAGTAGTATTTTTGTCAAGAGTAAAAAATGACTCGACATAGATATTTGAGTGAGATAACATTTGAGAGTTATACCCAAAAGAGGAGACACACCATAGATGTTGCCTCGACTGTGATAGTAGGTCGAGTGTCGACCTTGTCACTCGATTTATAGAATATTGAATTCGAGGACAAATTCTTTTAAGGAGGAGAGGATGTGAGATCCCGAATCATTATGTACTTTCTCGGATGAATTTACATTCATAATAACCATGTTTACAAGTTTACATGTGGCCACGACGTTCATAGTAGTTGCCGTCGTAAGTTTGATTCCCCGATTCGCGATTTTAGTTATCCTGTTGTTGTATTACTCGGTTAGTATTATTTTGATCCTAGGTTTGGCCCTGGATGACTAGGGGGATCTTGGAGATTAACTTGGTATTATTTTGGTTTGGTCGTGTTTAAGTTTAAACACGCTCGTGTTTCATATCCGGTGTGACTTGTCTATTCGCCTCAGACATAATAGGGCTGTCGTAATTTGGCCATAGTTTTCTGTAGACAATTCGGAATTGAGATCCGTTTGATGCGTTAGAAACTAGACGTCAAGATATTTCTAACCACACCTCTTGCGTAATTTTGGGAGTTGTATTTCATTACATGCGCATTTTTAAAGTTGATTGTATCAGTTATTCTCGATATTTCCAGAAATTTGAGTTTTGCCTTGTTTATTGGATTTGATTGGAGACCCTTAATGAATTTCACTAAACCTGACTTGAGACCTTAATTAGACCTTAATTAGAGTGGATTAAGCCAAAGTTAAAATTTTAGCACTAAGTCCTCAATTAGGGACTTAATCTCACTTAAAAATTGACCTATCATAGCTTGACACTTGTTTTTCACTCACTCCCTAATCTTTGTGACTTGAAATATCATATTTTCTCCACTCATTACACCTCCTACCTTAGATATTTACAGCCACCATTGATGAAAGCTTGAGTGTGGGAGATTCTTGGTGAGATTAGTGTGTGTTTTGTGATTTTCCGAAGATCCGGTCACCCGATTTTGGATTCGAGACCACCCAATCGTAGCTATCGACGAGGAGACTACTAATCCTTAATTTGTTTTCCTTTTTCTCAGCCTTTTCTAGGCTTAAGGTATGCTTCTAATCCCTGAAAATTTGTATGTTCAATATAATTAATGACATACACCCTTCATAATAGTTGTAGTATACATGCTTAAGGAAAACTTCTTGTGAAGTAAAAATCTTCATAAGTTATAAATCTGGAAATTATGGGGTTGATTTGTTAAGTTATTAATTTGGTTTTGGGTAAAGCATGAATGTGGTTCTAATTATGCTTAGGAGTAATTCTTGTGAAGGAACTCATTGCAATTGTTAATTTTAAAGAATTTTTCATGTTAGGGTTAAAATCTGAATAATTTTGGGGCTGCCCTCTAAACATAATAAATTGGGTTTGTGTATAGCATTAAAAGTGTTCTAAACATGACTTGGAACAACTAATGTTCATGGACTTGTTGGAATTGGAAACTTCAATGAGATGACTAGTTTAAGATTTCACAAATTAGGAAGAAACCTCACAGATTCAGTCCTAATTTTGGGTCGTTTTCTGAAAACTACTGGTACTAATATACTATATGGAATTTCCTAAAAATATTATATGTTGGTCATGTGTATGTTAAGTGATTCTCTGTAAATTTTCATAAATTTTGGAGTTCGGGAAGTATTTTTAATGAATCATGAACCATGGCTGCGACAGTGAGTCTGAACAAGGGGAACTAGTTATTATCATGATCTTCATGTGATCATAAATCGATGAATACAAATCCAATTGGAGTGTTTTAAAATGGAAAAATATAGTTTCAAGAGTCTAGTTTCATACTAGGCAATAATACCTAATTTGGAGTTGTGAGCAGTTCATGGTTGAATTTACAAGTTGACTAAGCAGAATGAGCCACAACAGAGAACCAGATTTCTAACATGAAGTTGAGGTGACTGTATTGTGAAGAATACAAGTCCAAATGGAGTTCTTTAAAGGTCTAAATTATAGTTCCAAGAGTCTAGTTTCTGAATATATAAAATTTATGAAATTTGGAGTTGTGAGGAATTAATAGTCAAATTTATAAATTGAATGGGTAGAACAATCATAACAGAAAAACATATTATTAGCTTGATCTTGATATGATCATAGATTGATGAATACAAGTCTGAATGAAGTGATTTAAATGGCTAAGTTATAATTTAAAGAGCCTACTTTCTGAATATGTAAGATTCAATACATTTAGTGTTGGGAGGAATTTTTAATGCAATTAGCAAGATTGTTGCGCATAGTGATTTGTAATATTTGAACTTGTTGAGGATAGTTTTGTTTAATTCATGGACTAATATGGATTTTGGACAATAGGATGAATTATCATTCTAGGATGCGTTTATTATTTATAATCTAAATGATTTAATGACCCTAGACTAACATAGTAGTCTTGGACAATGTGTGATTTAGTGTTTGTTAAGTTAAGAACTTAACTCGGATTTATGCTAGAAATAAATATCTATGCTTATTAGATATTATGACTTATGAAAGCATAATTGTGATACTTGTTAAGGATTGATTCTCCATACTTGATGAATATGACTTATAAAGTATATAGTGTTTCTTGCCTTCATGCATGTTCTACCATTGGGATGTTAATTTGCATTGAAATTTGGATTCCACTAATAGGTGGGATTATGAACTTGAATTGAACTAGGGCTTGATGTGATATTAATCAACTTAGGCTTCTATCTTCTACTTGACTTATTGATACGTGAACTAGGGTTCCTAAATGGAACGAGAACCTAGGTATGCCTTAAACAAGAACATAGAAGGGCTAGAAATGCATATAGCATTTATACCCTATTTGGATGAAATTGTAGTAAGGACTCAACGGAGTCGAGTTAAGGAACAATTGAACCTTACGATGATCGTGGTGAGATCCTATGATAATTATATTCCATTTGACTAGATTACTAGCTTTTGGAACTTGGATTGAATTGAGTGGACAACTTGATTCTTTTGATATAGAGACTCAAATGAGCTTCTATTGTGGTTTTGTGATTATTGTAACAATGTGCATAGTCGAATGAGTTTAGTAGATCTGTATATCTACTTAAGAATTTGCAAGTAAACATCTACTTGTGCATTGCATATAAGTCTAGTTGGCGTTACTTGAGTTTTTACGTTGATGGTGGGACGATGCATTGTCTTCACGAATTATGGGATTAGTGGTTGCAATGTATCGCCGTATCGGATTCGGTTCACACACCCCTCCACTACTTGCTACAGTGGGGAAGTAGCCCTTTGTCGTAACCAAAAGAGCGCATTGGCTAGTGCTATTTTTCCCGAGTAGAGAGCTCGGACCCGAGAAGAGAGCTCGGTACTTTGATACCCGATCACGTGTGTCACTGGCACGATATATTTAACGGTTGTGATTGCAGGAGCGACACAACGACATTGATTCGGTATCTTCTCTATCCCTTATGTGGCTAATTATGAGCACTTATGTGATAACAAAGTGTTAGTTGAACATGCATGAGATCTAATTGACTTTGTTTATCTTGATTGTATATCATGAAAGACTTGATGTGTATGTATATAAATATGCACACTTACACTTAATGATTCTATGAACAATTTGATTAGTATATATAATAATAATATATACTTGCATATGATGTCTTTATGAGAACTACATTCTAATGCATTTGATTTGTGTTTGAACAGGGAATTACACCATGATTCATTTGGATGGTTTAGTAAGTAAGAAGAAATGGTTAATTATCATGTGGAGTATCTAAAAGATACGACGCCTCTTCACGGGTTTTCTGTCATTTGTAAAATGACACCATGATTTCTTTTATGTTACATAATTATATGTTACATACCTCTTGTAGTAGCGTACTGGGTCATTATGACTTATTCGTACTTTGTTTTCTAGTTGCAGTAAATTGGTCGCCGCGTTGAGGTTGAGTAGATAGTGGCTGTAACAGAGTGCAGCTGATCGATAGATCGAGATTTGATCGTGTGGTTCGTGTTTGTAGCAGCCGACTTCCCCAAGTAGCAGCTTGTGGAGTCCTGTTTCTTTTAGCATCGTCATCTGTATATTGTACTTTACCATTCTTGTGAGATCGATCATGTAAAGTTATCTAGACTTTACGGTCGGGTAGATACTTGGGTATTTGTATTGGTTCTTTCTTGGGCTAACGTGTTGTGTCGTGCCTTGTTCGTGGTTTTAGTATTTATTTCAGTTATCTCCCGGGCATGCAGTAGCTTTGGGGCGTTTCTTTATTCTAAATTGTTATAGTTGTTGGTAAACCCCGGTATGCTTTAGCCGTGGGTAATTGTTATCAGGTTGGTTCTTTGTTGAAAAGCCGGCCTGGAGTGCCGATGGTTTGTTCAGCGTCTACAATGTTGTGGCACGCGACTTTTTATTTCCCCCTTTGAGAGATAATGTCTCTCCTGGTTTCTTTGGCTTTTGTTTCGAGCTTCATAGCTCGGGACTTCTTTTCCTTATTGCTTCCGCTAATTTGATTTTTGAAATACTATATTTTAGTGCGGCTTTATGTTCATGTTTAGAGCTTGTTAGCTCGATTGTTTGACTTGCACTACTGTTTAACAAGTGCTTATCCTCATCTTATCTTAGTTCTAGTGACACGACCTTGGGATTTCATATTGGAATCCGGGTCGGGTCATGACAGCCCCAGATCCTGCTATTTTTCCTTTGGAATAACGGAATGGACTCGGGGTATATCGACCTTTAAATGCCCGGTGCGTATGTGTTTGTCGTTACGAATTCCTACTTACACTATCGCATTAAAGTTTCCATAAGGGAGATACCTCATGTGTTCCAAGTAGATTGGTTGGAGATTCTTTATGAACATCTTGGCTGATTTAGTCGGATCGGGTCTGTCTAGTTTCTGGGCAATTTTCTTCTCCACCTGTCTGCAAAGTCTGCACATGTTTCTTTTTCCCTTTGGGTGCATGCCTCAAGTTCCCTTTTGTTCTCAGAACTACTGTTGTCTTTGTATCTCTTTTGGAATTCCTCACCTATTTTATCCCAAGTACCCATAGTACTACTATCAGCTAGCATTTACCACTGTTTTGCTACTCCTACTAAAGTAAGATGAAAATTGGAATCCATAGCCTCGAAGCTAGCTCCCCTTGACTGCATTGCGGTGGAGTAAGAGTTTAGGTGAGAGATATGACAACCAGTCCCATCAAATTTCTCTGTATCGGGCATCTTGAATTTCAGTGACAACATAGCTGAGGGTTGCAGTGTCAACGACTGTGTAGAGAATTCCCCTTTGTTTAGAACCTTGAGCATTAATTCCTTAAGGTTCTCAACTTCTATTTCCATTTTTGAAAGAGGTGGAGCCGGAGCATTGTATGTATTGACAGAATTTGCAGTAGCTGGGTTTATTCCAGACATGGGTTGAGGCACTTGGCAAGTATTTTGAGGAAGAGGTGTAGCTTCTGTTTGACGACGAAATCATAAAATTGGAGATAATTCATCATTTGTCCCAGCTAGACATAGTTTATGGGGTCCATATGTGGGCTATTATGAAGTGGATTGGTGATAGGGAATGGAAGACCACCCGATTTTGACGTATACTGATGTTAAGGAAAGGGTAGCCCTGATTTGGAAAGAAAGTGTTAGGACTTTGGTAGTAAGTATTTGGTGGAAGATTGGGATTTGGGATGATGGTATTTGGTGGGGGATTGCCATTTAGCTGAGGGTTAGTGTTTGGGGGAGCATTTGAGGTTGATGCTTCATGAGGTGCTCTAGGGGAAGTAGTGCTTTTCATATTAGGTCTCAAGCTTTGCATGAGATTTATTATTTGGCCCATCAGGCGATCGACCTGTGCACCCAAATTTTGATCTAACCACTTTTGCATAACCGGAGTAGGAGCATACCCTGGAGCCCCTATCTCTGTACCCATAGAAGTCTGTTCATTTCAGCAGCCATTATACCCAAATATGTATCCTCTAAACTGATCATTATACTCTCTGACTTGGCCTCTGTACTTGTACCTCATATCAACTGACCAGTGCTATCTCTTCCCTTCTAAATTCGGGCCAGGTTTCTGAGAAACATGGTTGAAGGTATCAGAAGGCAAGGTTTCAGGAATTTTGGTTTAAGTATAGTGTGTTTTTATAATTAACTTTGTTTCTTTATTCCTAAATTTTATCGGACAAGCATATGCTTTGTTTTGACAGTCTGACACTTTTCCTGGAACAATGGATTCTTTCTCTAGAATATAGAACATTCGTATTCTACCTGACTTTCGACTTCCCAAGATTGGACAGATCTCAGGCGAGAGTCTATACTCTTTCTGGGATCCATCATTTGAATGGTCTAGAAAATACCATCAAAGTTATTAATCAACCCCTTTGCATATATCTTTATTCATTTACATATATTTTTGCATTAGGGATTGGTCATTAATTTTGAGGTATAAAAACCGATTGGTCCTTAAAGTGTCCTAAAATATATATGCTTTTAAAGTTGGCTGATGCAGGGCTAGGATGGCTTCACCCAGTTGGCCCATCCTTAAGAGGCGTAAGGTGTGATAATTTCGGCCTAAGTTTCCGTAGTTCTTTTTCAAAATCATGGATACCCGGGCGTGTTTATCGGGTTGAAAGGTAACAATCAGAATATCTCTACATGAGTGTGCGTGTGTGAGTTAGCTAAAAGTAGTAAAGTTTTTTTTTCTCTTATTGTAGATATAAAGCAGTAATAAAATAGTAAATTTGGCTTGTCTTTTTATTCATTTGTTGATTATCTTGGTTGATTAGTTTGAATCCCCGAAAGGACGACACGAGTCAGTGTGACGACCATTCAGAACAAGAAATAGAAAGAAAAGAAGGAAACTATATATTCTTATTAATTACATTTAGTTCTAATCCCCAAAATAAAAATGATAGAATAAAAGAATATTTACATTTCCAACAGACATAATAATAAATGAAAATTAAATTGTTCCCACTTTCTTTTTTTTTTTCTTTTCTTTTTCGGATTGCACCGATACCAAAATAAATCTGCTGCAAGATTTCCAGATCACACGCGCACATATATACATATATACATGTGTGTGTGTGTGTGTGTATATATATATATATATATATATATATATATACAAAAAGAAAATGAGTCTAGCCCTCAGTTTTTTTAATTTTAGAAAAAAAAAACAATGCTTCCCTAGTAGAGTCGCAACTGTGAGAATCCAGTTTCGAACCTGTCCTCGCTACTGGAAAACAGGTGGTTTCAAAACTTAAGCACGTGGAATACGTCCGACCTCATTGTGGACACAAAAATGTGTTACACAGTTGCCACATTTCTTTTATGGTTTAACAGAGAAAAACCAAATAATACCATAATATAAGGGTTTTGAGGCTAAGTTACGAGTTAGGAAGAGGTTATTCACCCAACTCGCCCTTTCGGTCTCAAAAATGGATTTTTACTAAATATGTTCTTTTTATTTATTTAATCTAAATAATACATACATATATATATATATATATATATATATATATATATATATATATATATATATATATATATATATATATAACTTGTAGCAACTACATTTTAGAGTTGCAATAAAAGCATATGAAATTTAGACTATAATGACGACTTATTTTATAGCTATTTATAATAAATATTTTACCAGCATAACGACTTATTTTATGTGATTATATTACTATAATAATATCATTTTGGACAGAAATGAAAATAACTTTTGGATACCTACCTCTTAAAGCGTGAGGGTTCGTACTCAGGACCACTTTACTTAGGCAGGCTTTGGGGTGTGCTCGCTCTGTCCTCTTAAGGAGAGAATGTCTTTTGGTTGTCAAATTCGGACAATGTAACCACTTGTATTTGTTGTTTTTCACTCCGAATTGTGGGCGGCGTGACTGCTATGTTTGTTTCTTTCCACTTCTCAATCAGGGCGGAACAACTGCTTGTATTTATTGATTTTGTGTTGATGTCGTGTTTGAAATCGAACAAAGTAACTGCTGTGTTGGTGGCTTTTTGGAACCGGGTTTAAAGTGGCAACTTAATCGGGTAACTAGGTTTATTTTTGGACGGTGGGTATAAGTGTTTGGGAGAAGATTGCTTAGCCTAAGTGGAAAGTAATTTTGGCAGCTTAACAGCTCTCAGAGAATTCTTACTGCAAACTCTCTATGTAAAATTCTCACTGCGCTGTTCTCCGTCTCCTCCTCTTTTTTTTCCCTAGGTAAGGCCCTATATTTATAGGCTGAAAAGAGGCAAAACTTAACCATGAAGGAAGTTAGATATTTTACCTTTGCACTTAAAATGGTTGTACCTTACACTAAAAAGGTTGTACCAAAGAAGGAAAAACAAGACTGGGAAAGCATAAATGGGCGCCGCCTAATGCAGCTTTGGGCGCAATTACCATTTTTGTTGTGGGCAGCGCCCAAAACTACTATGGGTTGCGCCATTTTCTACTTTGCTTTGGAGATTTTCACTTTCCCCCCTGTTATTTAAATGTTTGTCCTTTCCCTTTTCTTGTTTCTTCCTTTGATGTTTTGAACCCCCTGAAAGTTTAACGTTCATTAGTCCTTTCGACTAGATTTAATATTTATGGAATGTTACAATTAGAGGTACAAAATTGTGGTGCCTACAAACCCACATCAAAGGCTTTGGTTGCGGTAAGTGACTAAATAACAAGATCCTCTTCCCCTTTGAATGTTTCTCCCTCTACTTTCAATTTCAACAAAGGGGAGAAAATTCCAGGTAGGTTCCTCGCCTTCTCCCCTTCTTTGATGCTCGTTCAATGCCCAATGTTTTGAGCGATGCAAAAAATGTTGAGCGATGCCCAATGTTTTTTCTTGCGATGCCCAAATTGGGGTAGTGGCTTTTGCATTGCGACGGTCAAAATTTTGAATGATGCCCAAAAAATTTCCTTGTGATGCCTAAATTTGTGCAGTGGCTTTTGCATTGTAATGCCCAAAATTTTGAACAATGCCCAAAATTTTAAGTGATGCCCAAATTTGGACAATGGCTTTGTCTGCACGCATTTCCTTCATTAAGGGTATCTTCGTTATTTTCCTTCCAAAAGTGTACTTTAGCGATTTAAAACAAATATATAAGACTATTTCGGTTATAATTCCATCACATGAGACCGGCCCGAATTTCTCCAAAGAAGAAAATTAAAAAAAACGTTTTAGAGGTTTTGCTTGCAAGACCATTAATGTGGTTGCTCTTATTCCAACTTCCAATTGTGTTTTGTGAGTAGAGATGTATTGGGCCAGCCCTACTGTTTCGGCACAACCTTGTCAATTACCGTTCCTAACGAGTTGCAGGTTAAATCGTTCATGTTAAACGTGCTACTGGAAATGTAAACCTAATTCTGTCGGTCTCAATTTAAATGGGTCACAAACCAGCTACACCTTTAAAATTTTAAATTGTGTTTATTTTAAGTTTAAAATTCGAACTCAAGTAATCAACACAAATCCACCAAAAAAAATCATATAACGACATCACCTAAAGTAATAAAATTCAAAATACAAATAATTTTAGCTTCATAATTTGCTTGAGTTCAACCAATCAAGTTGTTTTACTAATAGTCGTAATATAAATATTATTAGATTAAGTTAATTCAAATTAGTTTTCTTATATTTTCACTCAATATGTTTTAGTGACTTCTTTAGATGAGATGGGTGGTTTGATTAGATTTTGCAGGAATCTATGTAAACAAAAAAAAACTTACTATAATATACACGAATTTTGAATAAAAAATATTGATTATATTATTAATATTGTAATTTGTTTTGGGTTAACCTTAATATCTTTTGGGCCTATTAGTGGTTTAATGATAAAAGCTCAAAGTTGGATCTTGTTTATTTTGCTTGGGCTTGGACCAGTGAGCTCTTTTAAATTGAATTTGGCCCATTACGATTAGTTAAAATAACAATAGTGGGGAAAAAAAAGAGGAATAAAATAAAAGTAAACAGAAAACGTGGAGACGTAGACTCAACCGGGAATGAGAATCGCCGGAAGGGGAAACGGTGGAGACAAATCGGTGAGCAAAGGAACAAACTCTCCTTGGAAATAAAAAAGGAAAGAGATGAAGAAAATCATTTTCCAAGCTAGGCACACACACACACACACAGACCCGAAGTCTCGAGAGAAGATTTACCAAGACAATGAACAAGAGCGAGCAGCGACAGAGGAAGGAAAGCTGTCGGTTATGTTGCAAGGCTAAATCGAGGTAAGCAACATTCTTTCCGTAGCGTAGTAAATTGGTTCGATTTCTATGTTGTTGGTAACTTGAACTCTGTGTGTTAATATTGTTGGATAGAGAAAGATAGGCAGAGAATGAGTACATGTATGTTGAAAATCGAGGAGGGAAGGATGGTTGAATGATGAAAATAAGTTTAAATTGTTATCAACCTTGGATTCTAGCATTTTGAGATCAAATATATAACTTGGTTTTCTTGGAGATAATATGTAAATCGGTTTTTGCAACTAAATCTTTGAAGTGGGTATACATTTGGTTATTTTCATTGAAGTGATTTTGAAACCAAGTAATTGAACTTTATCTAACTAACCAACGAAATCTGCAAATATTATGAATTGGAAGAATTGCCGGCAGTGGTCTTTTTGGCTTGATTTTGATTTTGACAATAGTGAGAGAGAGAGAGAGGAGAAGATTAGAGAGAACATATGGCTGGAAGAAAAAAAAAAGAAAGAAGGAAGAAGAAATAGGGTATTGGAACTAGATGGAACAAGTAGTTGAGGAAAGAGAAAATAATTAAATATTTATGTTATTATTAGATTGGCTGGTCAAAGTTTCCCAAAGGAAACTCAAAAGAAAAAAGTTGGAGATTCAAGATTTCGGGTGGGAGAGGTGTTGAAGTTGTACTTTGGGTTTAACACTAATAGTTTATTGTTATATATATATATATATATATATGCTTTCTGAAACTTTCCACCAAGTTACAAAGGTTATTAAACAAACCCTATATAATTATATTGACTATATATTTTAAGAATGTTAATTATATATTAAATTTTAAAAGTTACTAGAAGGACCCTAAATTCATAATTGTATTTTTGTATTATGATAATTTAGATTCGGATAAATGCGGGTAGCAGTACGTTGTGCTCAAGCTAGTTTTCTCGGCATCGCTAAGGTAAGGAATTATGCATCGTTTAGGTTACTTGAATTCTTTATCTCAAATTGTTAGGCTTCTTCTATTTCTTTGGCATTTACCTTCCTTTGAAAACATATGCTGACCTTTGGTTGGTATTTGAATTTGAAATCTTGTCGTATCCGTTCTTTCGTTGTTCTTAATTGTGAATTGCTTTATGAATCTCACAAAAAAATTTAAACTCGATGTGTGATATTTTATTCGGTTATCATTTGTATTTGATTTTGTTGAATATGTAATTATTTTTGAAAAACTCCGTTATGATCACTAAGACAACTAGAATGACCATTTAGCTTTCTAAGGCGACACCACACCATAGGAACTATGGCGGGGTAATCAAGATATACCATTTTACTTTTGACCCTTTGGGGTACTTTGATATTGAGGTTCCTTGGAGCCACCTTTTGTTCGGATCTAAAATGATTGCTTATGTGATCATAGCATTCTCCTTAGTATTTGATATTGATTTGATTTGTTCTTATGAATTTAGTAATTGCTTCTTTGATAAATGAGTAATTAGTATTGTGGAATTCAGGAAAAAAAACTCCTATGATAATTCCATTTTATCTGACACTATACATTGTTTACTTCCTTTTCGGTCAACTCCTCCATAGAAACGGAGGGGTTGTATATTTATTGGTCTTTGTTCGTTCACCCTTTTCCTACTCCTTTTCTTTCAGGACATAAGTAAGGAATGGAAATTTGGTTCGGTTCGTTTGGGCCCAATTGAAGAGAAAAAATTTGTTATGCTATGGACTACTATTTTATAATCGTTAATTTGAATTTGAGAGTTTTATCTAAACATTTATATGGAAATTTGTAAGCGAATTATTAAGGATTTATGTTTGGATATTTGATGCTTACGTGGAAGATACATTAATTACGCTTTGGGTTTCGTACAATTTTGAGATTTTTGGTGACGTGGTCATTATGTGGGCCCATGTAGTCGGGCCTTAACTTTGGGTTGTTACAGTTGTATCAGAGCTTAGGCTTCAGATCCGATAGGTCTTCATAATTTGTAAAATAGTTTGAATTAGGAATTGATGGTAGTATGGAAAACAAAACCAAAAACAAAAAAATGATTTTTTTATGTCGTTGCTACCTAGTAGCATTAAATTATGATAATAGTTCTAAGTGATGATTTTATATAAGTAAGAAGAATATTATTTTCTTTGGACTAATACAATTTTTCTTACATGTAGGAATGGCACATACAAGGACAACGACTAGAAAATCAGGGGCATCTCCTTTGGCGATTGCGAGGAGAATGGTAGAGAGGTAAACCATAGGAATGGCTCGAGTTCGGGCAATGCTTCACTGAGTGAGACTAGAAGAGGAACAAAGGAGGGCGCATCTGCAGGCACAGATACAAGCCGTTAGAGACTAAAACCATCATCGATTAGGCTTATAACGAAGTCGTAGAGGCTACGACGCTCACTCAACAAGTGTACGCCAGGCATCATAATGCACAGTTTCGCACAGAACAGGCCTCGATAGATTGATGATGGCTGAAGAAGAAGCTCCGGAAGAGGAGCCAGGGGAACCCATAAACCCCATAGATGTTGACCCAGAGCATGTAGGGGAAGTTGAGGCTAATGTGGAACTAGTTGTTGAAGCAATTGCCAATGAACCAACACAAGAAGTTGTCGTTGATAATGAGGATGAATATCCAAGTGACGTTGAGGACCCAAGTGAGGATGAAGATCCAAGTGAGGTTGAAGACCCGAGTGAGAATGAGGGTCCAAGTGAGTGAGGAGATGGCTATATTTGTTTTATATAGTCATCATAATAGTTACTTTTGTTTAATTTAGATGGCTATGTTTGTTTTCTTTTGGAAAGACATGGAACAATTGGTTGGAACCAAAGAAATTTGAACAATGGATAAAATTTTGAGAAAGTATTTTAGCTTTTGTTTGATAGTTTGATGTGGTTTTGGCCTGATTTGATATTTGTATCTTGATATGCGGTGAATACATAAGAATAATAATGTCGTAGCAAAATTTGACACTAGATATAAAGTGTGTACTTTGTCCTTAATACGCTACACTAATAACATATGACATATAGTGTAGTATGAACATTGGTCATCATTTGACATCTCAATATTTTTTTAACGGAACACCATAGCACGAGGTGCACGAGGAAGAGGCCGTCGCAGAAACTGTGGTCGCGGATGTTGTAAAGGGAGTCGAGGTAGTACCGTTATTGAGGATTATGCCTCGGAGATTGGTAAGAACATGAATGGACCTCAAACTAATCCCATCATTAATGTTCCTAATGCAATAAACCCCAATCTCATAGCTCTCATTCAAGGACTTAGCCACGTCCTTGCTGCAGGGATTGGTCAGGTGAACCCCCAACCGCAACCAACGCCATATCCTGAACCAGTGGCGAAAGACCCACTAGATATCTTCCAGAAGAGAGATCTCAAGCCTTTTCTCAGGTGCTCTGGGTATTGAGAAAGTCTGAAGATTCGATTTAAGGCATAAAGAAGATCTTCAGGACGATGATCCTCACTAGTGAGGAAAAGGTTAACCTTGCCACATTCAAGTTTGTAGGGGAGGCCGATCAGTGGTGGCAGTCGGTGATGAGGACTGCTGAGGTAAATGGGACATGCGATTATACTTGGGAGATGTTCTTGGAAGCTTTCAACAAGAAGTATTTTCCACCAAGTGAGCAGGATAGGAAAATAGTTGAGTTTATGAGCTTGGAGTAAGGAAAGATGACTTTGGATGAATATGTTGCAAAGTTCACAGAGCTATCAAAGTTTGCTCCGGACCTCTTTGAGAACGATTATCAGAAGGCAATGAAGTTTGAAAGGGGTCTTAATGGTAAGATTAGTTATCGGTTGGTACCACTATGGTTAGCAACTTATAAGGAAGTGGTGGACTTTGCCAGGGTGATTGAACGTGATTCAGAAGCATACTAGAGGAGGAGAGATGAGCACAAAAGGAGAGCTGATGATAACTCGGGCAAGTTTCGTAACCAACCAAGTGGTCAAGGGAATGGGAGCAATGTGAATAAAAGAAGGGCTACTGAAGACAACCATTTTAAGAGTGGAGCTCAGTCACTTAGAAATCAGTCGTGGAATCAGAATCAAGGCCAGAGCCGAAATCGAGATGCCAACCCCTTATGTTATACTTGTGGGGGTAAGCACCAGACAAATTCGTGTTATCAAAACTCTAGGGCGTGCTTCAACTGTAGAAAGATGGGGCATCTAGTTAAGGATTGCCCAGAGCCAAACAAGAACACCTTTGCCAAAGCAGCCATTAGTGGAGACAAGTAGAAACGTAAGGGGCAAGGACGTGTGTATGTTACGGCTACTAAAGATGCTCGGGAAACAAATGATATGGTAACAGGTACCATGCAAATGCATTATAGTAATGTTTAAGTTTTGATTGATCCCAGTGCCACCCGCTCTTTTATATCTATTTCGTTTGCACGTCGTATGAAATTGTCACCCCAGAACTTAGATGGGGATTTGATTATTGACAACTCGAGGAAAGAATCCATCCTTATCACTTCAGTATTTAGATCATGTTCTTTGAAAATAGAGCATAGAGAAATGCCTATTAATTTGATTCTTTTAGACATGCATGATTTTGATTTGATTTTAGTGATGGATTGGTTAGCCTCTTATCACGCTAGGGTCAACTATTTTGAAAAGGAGGTAGTGTTTTGTATTCCAGGTGAACCAGTGTTCCAGTTTAAGGGGTCTAAACCAGTAGTTTTGTCAGGCCTCATTTCGTCATTAGGGGCAAGGCGACTCTTGAGAAAAGGATGTCAGTGTTACTTAGCCTCCATCATCGACACTAGTAAAGAAGGGGTCACCTTAGAATCACTTTCAGTGGTCAGAGAATTTTTGGATGTTTTCTTAGAAGATCTACCCGGCCTTCCACCAGACCGGGAAATAGAGTGTGGGATTTATTTGTTGCTGACGCCTTGAGTTGTAAGAATAAAGGAAGTTTGGCAACTTTGATAACTAATGAAAAGAAGATCTTGGATGATCTCGACTTGATGGGAATTGAAGTTAGTTGTGATGGCTTTTTAGCACACTTGAGTGTTCAACCATCCTTGTTAGAAAAGATTAAAGTAGCACATACAGTAGATCCATATTTGGTAAAGATATCTTTGGGGTTGGAAGATGGTGTTCAAAAATATTTTTGGCAAGATAATGATGGCATCATTCGTTTTGTGGCAAGAATCTGTATTCCATCAGATCCAGAATTGAAAAGACATATTTTAGAAGACGCTCATAATTTGAGGTTTGCCATACACTCGGGTAGTACAAAGATGTATCGGGATGTGCGTGACACTTTTAGGTGGGAGAATATGAGAGGGAGATAGCGGAGTTTGTGACTAAGTTCCTTGTATGTCAGCAAGTGAAGACAGAGCATCAGAAACTTGGTGGATTGTTGCAATCTTTGCCGATACCTGGATGGAAGTAGGAGCATATCACTATGGATTTCATGGTAGGGTTGCCCAGAACATTAAAAGGACATAATTCAATTTGGGTCATTGTGGATAGATTGACCAAGTCCGCACATTTCCTAGCATTTAAAATTACAGACTCAATGGAAAGGTTGGCAAAGTTGTACATCGATTAGATTGGTCGTCTGCATGGAGTACCGGTCTCGATAGTATCATATCGTGATGCTAGATTCCCCTCGAAGTTTTGGGGTAGCCTACGGAAAGTATTGGGTATAAATTTGAGTATGAGTACAACTTTTCACCGACAGAGAAATGGTCAGTCATAGTGGATTATACAAACTTTGGAAGATATGCTTCGAGCGTGTGTGTTGGATTTGCAAGGTAATTAGGACGATCATTTGCCTTTGGTGGAGTTTACCTACAATAACAGTTTCCATGCAAGTATTGGTTTGGCATCCTATGAAGCACTGTATGGATGGAAATATATATCGCCTATTTGTTGGGATAAGGTGGGCGAAAGGAAACTAATAGGATTGGAGTTGGTGCAAGTTACTTCGGAGAAAGTGCTGTTGATTCGAAAATGACTTCTTATAGCTTAGAACCAACAAAAGTCTTATGCAGAAAATCGTCGACGCGGGCTTGAATTTGAAGTGGGGGACCATGTATTCTTTAAAATCTCACCCACATGAGGGGTCATGAGGTTTGGTATTCGGAGAAAGCCTAGTCCAAAATTTTTGGGACCATTTGAAATACATGAGCAAATTGGTGAGGTCGCTTACAGACTAGCCTTGCCGCCTACACTATATGGAGTGCACAACATATTTCATGTGTCGATGCTAAGGAAGTATGTCTCGGATTCAAACCATGTGATTGAGTACGAACCGTTAAAATTTCAGGAAGACCTGAGTTATGATGAGGAGCTGGTCCGAATTGTTGACCGGAAAGATCAGGTATTGAAGAAATGAACTATTCCATATGTCAAGGTCCAGTGGAATAATCATACCGAGAGAGAAGACACATGGGAGCTGGAAGAAGATATGCGAGAGAAGTTCCCTGAACTTTTTGAATAAAATTTGTATTCCAAGTCCTTTGACTACTTTGATGTAAAGTTTACAGAACTAAACTTTGTTTAAGGGGGTAAGGGTGTAATATACCCGAATTTTGAATAAAATATTGATTTAATTTGTAATTTGTTTTGGGCTAACCTTAATATATTTTGGGTTTATTAGTGATTTAATGATAAAAGCTCAAAGTTAGATTTTTTATTTTGTTTGGGCTCGGATCAGTGAGCTCTTTTAATTTGAGTTTATCCCATTAGGATTAGTTAAAATAACAATAGTGGTGAAAAAATCAAGAGGAATAAAATAAAAGTAAACATAAAAGGTGGAGACGTAGACTCAACCGGGAAGGAGAATCGCCGGAAGGGAAACGGTGGAGACAAATCGGTGGGCAAAGGAACGGACTCTCCTTAGAAATAAAAAGGGAAAGAGATGAAGAAAATCAATTTCCAAGCTAGGCACGGAGAGAGAGAGAGAGAGAGAGAGAGAGAGAGTCGGAAGTCTCGTGAGAAGTTTTACCGAGACGACGAACAAGAGCGGGTAGCAGCAGAGGAAGGAAAGCAGTCAGTTTTGTTGAAAGGCTGATTCGAGGTAAGCCACATTCTTTCCATAGCGTAGTACATTGATTTGATTTCTATGTTGTTGGTAACTCGAACACTCAGTGCGAATGTTGTTGGATAGAGAAAGATAGGCAGCGAATGAGTACATGTATGTTGAAAATCGAGGAGGGAAGAATGGTTGAATGATGAAAATAAGTTTAAATTTTTATAAGCCTTGGATTCTAGAATTTTGAGATCAAATATGTAACTAAGTTTTGTTGGATTTAATATGTAAATCGGTTTTTGCAACTAAATCCTTGAATTGGGTTTACATTTGGTTATTTTCAGTGAAGTGATTTTGAAACCAAGTAATTGAACTTTATGTAACTCACCAATGAAATCTGCAAATATTCTGAATTGGTAGAATTGCCAGCAGTTGTCTTGTTGGCTTGATTTTGTTTTTGACAATAGTGAGAGAGAGAGAGAGAGAGAGAGAGAGAGAGAGAGAGAGAGAGAAGAAGATCAGAGAGAACATATGGCTCGAAGAAAAAAAAAGAAAGAAGGAAAAAGAAATGGGGTACTGGAACTAGAGAGAAGAAGTAGTTGAGGAAAGAGAAAATAATAAAATATTTATGTTATTATTAGATTGGTTGGCCAAAGTTTCCCAAAAGAAACTCAAAAGAAAGAAAGTTAGAGATTCAAGATTTCGGGTGGGAGAGGTGCTGAAGATGTACATTGGGCTTTACACTAATAGTTTATATATATATATATATATATATATATATATATATATATATATATATATATATATATATATATATATATATATATACTTTTTGAAACTTTCCACCAAGTTACAAAGGTTATTAAACAGACCCTATATAGTTATATTGACTATATATTTTAAGAATGTTAATTATATATTAAATTTAAAAAGTTACTAGAAGGTCCCTAAATTCATAATTATTTTTTGTATTATGATAATTTAGATTCGGATAAACGCGGATAGTAGTGTGTTGTGTTCAAGCTAGTTTTCACACCATGCTAAGGTAATGGATTATGCATCGTTTAGGTTATTTGAATTCTTTATCCCATATTGTTAGGCTTCCACTATTTCTTTGACATTTACCTTCCTTTGAAAACGTGTGTCGACCTTTGGTTGGTATTTAAATTTGAAATCACGTCGTATCCATTCTTTTGTTGTTCTTATTTGTGAATTGCTTGATGAATCTCACAAAAAAAAAAAAAACTCGATGTGCGATATTTTATTCGATTATCATTTGTTTTTGATTTTGTTGAATATGTAATTATTTTTGAAAAGCTCCGTTATGATCACTAAGACAACTAGAATAACCATTTAGCCTGTTAAGACGACATTACACCTGTAGACACCCCAATTTTGTACCTCTGGTATATGACATGTTATAAAATATCAAGACTTGTTAAAAGGACTAACGAATGTCAAGTTACATGGTTGAAAATGCAAAAGAAAAAGAAGAATGCATAAACAGTGAACTGTAGGTGCCAAAGTGCCAAAAATGAAAGAGAAAAAGCTGTGGGCGATGCCCACATCCCTTCTGGGTGCCGAGCCCCAAGCCTCCATAGGCAGCGCCCATAGGCCTCCCAAACATTGGTGCAGTTATCCTAAGGTTCAACCTTTTCAGCGCACGCTACAAGCTGTTGAAGCTCAGTTGATAAAACTTAACCGTGAAGAAAAGGATGATCCTCAGCTATAAATAGACCCTCCCAGCTTCAGAAAAAACATAGTTCACGTAGTGAGAAAAATTTCACCACGCAATCTGTGAAGTTCTCCCGAGAGAACGCCGAGAGTATTTTCCTCTCCAGCCCCGAAGCTCTGCCAAATCTTCCCTAAACACTTAACTCTCCGGCCAAAGTGAACCATAGTTACCCTGTTAGGTTTCTGCCCTATTTCACCGGTTCCAAATAACCAAAAAGAGCAGTTGTCCTGCCCGATTCCAGACGTCAAATCCAGCCAAAAGCAAGCAATTACTCTACCCGATTTCAGACGCAAGCAAGCACGCAAAGCAAGAAAAAGGTAAGCAGTTGTGCCGCTCGGATCCCGAGGCAAAAACAACAAAAAGGAGCGGTTACGTTGCCCGAAACCCCGCTACAGCAAAAAGTAAAAAGACTCCCTCTCCCTGAAAGACAGAGCGAGCACACCCTAAAGCCTACCAGAAGGAAGTTTGGTACGGGATAAGACCTCCACACTTCAAGAGGTAGGTACTTTAAAGTTTTATTTACTTTTTATCTTAAAAAAGTGTTATTTAAAATAGTAATATATCATGAAATAAGCAATTATGCTGCTCGAATTTCTATAACAAATAGCACTAAAATAAGCCGTTATTATGGCGAAATTTTTATAAATATATTTGTAACTCTAAAATGAGGCTGCTATAAGTTTCTTTATTTCCTTCATTACACACACACACACACACACACACACACACACACACACACACATATATATATATATATATATATATATATATATATATATATATATATATTAAATGTTTGATTTAAACTGTTAATTTTATAAAAAAACATATTTTGCCAAAAAAAAACTATTTTGAGACCGAAAGGGCGAGTTGGGTGGCTAACCCCTTCACAACTCGTAATTTAGCCTATGAACCCTTTTACAAATCTGGTTATTTTTTGTTTTTCTTTGTTTATCCTTAAAATAAAGATGACAACTTTGTTA
The DNA here is from genome assembly GCA_013146195.2 of Codonopsis lanceolata. Taxonomy (NCBI): domain Eukaryota; kingdom Viridiplantae; phylum Streptophyta; class Magnoliopsida; order Asterales; family Campanulaceae; genus Codonopsis; species Codonopsis lanceolata. The sequence goes on along the minus strand of CM028377.1, from coordinate 52,894,057 downwards.
TTCACATTTTGAGTCCACAATTGAGGCTCGACGTATTCTTTGCGCTTGAAAGTTTTTTTTTCCAAAAACCACCCGCTTTTCTCAGTCACGAGGGAAGATGTCGAAAAACGGGCACTCACAATACCATAGAACTATGGTGGGGTAATCCGGATATACCATTTTACTTTTGACCTTCGCAGTACTTTGATATTGAGGTTCCTTGGAGCCACCTTTTATTTGGATCTAAAATAACTACTTATGTGATCATAACATTCTCCTTAGTATATGATATTGATTTGATTTGTTCTTATGAATTTAGTAATTGCTTCTTCGATAAATAAGTAATTAGTATTGTGGAATTCAGAAAAAAAAAAAAAAAAAAAAAAACTCCTTTGATAAGTCCATTTTATCTGACACTATACAATATTTACTTCCTTTTCGGTCAACTCCTCCTAAGAAACCGGAGGGGTTGTATATGAACTTATTAAGCCTTGTTTGCTCACCATTTTCCTACTCCTTTTCTTTTAGGACATAAGTAAGGAATGGAAATTTTGGTTCGGTTCATGTGGGCCCAATTGAAGAGAATAAAATTTCATTATGTTATGGACCACTATTTTGTAATCGTTAATTTGAATTTGAGAGTTTTATCCAAATATGTATTTGGAAATTTGTAAGCAAATTATTAAGGATTTATGTTTGGATATTTGATGCTTATGTGGAAGATACATTAATTTCATTTTGAGTTTCATACGATTTTGAGGTTTTTGGTGACGTAGCCATTATGTGGGCCCATGTAGCCGGGCCTGAATTTTGGGGTGTTCTAGTTGGTATCAGAGCTTAGGCTTCAGATCCGATAGGTCTTCATAATTTGAAAAATAGTTTGAATTAGGAATTGATGGTAGTATGGAAAAAAAACAAAAAAACAAAAAAACGATTTTTTTATGTTGTTGCAACCTAGTAGCATTAAGTTATGATAATAGTTTTAAGTGATGAATTTATATAAGTAAGAAGAATATTATTTTCTTGGGACTAATATGATTTTGCTTACGTGTAGGAATGGCGCGTACAAGGACAATGGCTAGAAAATTAGTGGCATCTCCTTTGGCGATTGCGAGGAGAATGGTAGAGAGGGTAACCCATAGGATGGCTCGAGTTCGGGCAGAACTTCACCGAGTGAGACTAGAAGAGGAGCAAAGGAGGGCGCATCTGTGGGCACAGATACAAGCCGTTAAAGAGACTAAACACATCGTCAATCAAGCTTATGAAGAAGTCGTAGAGGCTACGACGCTCACTCAGCAAGTGTACGTCATGCTTCATAATGTGCGGGTTCGCACAGAACAGGCCTGCGATAGATTGATGATGGCTGAAGATGATGCTTTGGAAGAGGAGCCAGAGGCAACCCTAAACCCCATAGATGTTGAGGCTAATTTGAAACTAGTTGTTGAAGCAATCGCCAATGTACCATCACAAATAGGTGTCGTTGATTATGAGGATGAATATCCAAGTGAGGTTAAGGACCCAAGTGAGGATGAAGATCCAAGTGAGGTTGAAGACCCAAGTGAGAATGAGGGTCCAAGTGAGTGAGGAGATTAGTTTGACACGTTAGTTTTATATAGTCATCATAATAGTTACTTTTGTTTGATTTAGATGGCTATATTTGTTTTCTTTTCGAAAGACATGGATCAATTGGTTGGAACCAAAGAAATTTGAACAATGGATAAAATTTTGAGAAAGTATTTTAGCTTTTGTTTGATGTGATCTGATGTGGTTTTGGCCTGATTTGATATTTGTATCTTGATATGCGATTAATACATAATAATAATAATGCCTTAGCAAAATTTGACACTAGATATAAAGTGTGTACTTTGTTCTTAATACGCTACACTAATAACATATGACATATAGTGTAGTATGAACATTGGTCATCATTTGGCACCTCAATATTTTTGTATCAGAATGACATAGCACTAGGTGCACGAAGAGGAGGCCATCGCGGTAACCGTGGTCGCGGACGCGAGTAGAGGGGGTCGAGGTAGTACCATTGCTGAGGATTTTGCCTCAGAGATTGGTGGGAACATGAATGGACCTCAAACTAATCCCATCCCTAATGTTCCTAATGCAATAGACCCCAATCTCATAGCTCACATTCAAGGACTTAGCCACGTCCTTGCTACGGAGATTGGTTAGGTGAACCCCCAACCGCAACCAACACCACAGCCTGAACCAGTGGTGAAAGACCCACTGGGTATCTTCCAGAAAAGAGATCTCAAGCCCTTCTCAGGTGCTGCAGGTACTGAGAAGCCTGAAGATTGGATTGAAGGCATAAAGAAGATCTTCAAGACGATGACCCTCACTAGTGAGCAAAAGGTTAACCTTGCCACATTCAAGTTTGTAGGGGAGGCCAATCAGTGGTGGAAGTCAATGATGAGGACTGCTGAGGTAAATGGGACATGAGATTATACTTGGGAAATGTTCTTAGAAGCTTTCAACAAGAAGTATTTTCCACCAAGTGTATGGGATAGGAAAATAGTTGAGTTTATGATCTTGGAGCAAGGAAAGATGACTTTGGATGAATATGCTGTAAAGTTCACAGAGCTATCAAAGTATGCTCCGGACCTCTTTGAGAACGATTATCAGAAGGTAAGAACGTTTGAAAGGGGTCTTAATAGTAAGATTAGTAATCGATTGTTACCACTAGAGTTAGGGACTTATGCTGAAGTGGTGGACCATGCCAAGGTGATTGAACGTGATTCGGAAGTGTACCAGAGGAAGAGAGATGAGCACAAAAGGGGAGCTGATGACAACTTGGGCAAGTTCTGTAGTTAACCAAGTGGTCAAGGGAATGGGAGCAATGTGAATAAACAAAGTGCTACTAAAGATAACCATTTTAAGAGTGGAGCTCAGTCATTTAGAAATCAGCCGCAGAATAAGAATCAAGGCCAGAGTCGAAATCGAGACACAAACTCCTTATGTCGTACTTGTAGGGGTAAGCACCAGATACATCCTTGTTATTGGAACTCTAGGCGTGCTTCAACTGTGGAAAGAAGGGGCATCTGGTTAAGGATTTCCCAAAGCTAAACAAGAACACCTTTGCCAAATGAGCCACTAGTGGATACAAGGAGAAACCTAAGGGGCAAAGACGTGTGTATGATATGACTGCTAAAGATGCTCGGGCAACAAATGATATGGTAACTGGTACCATGCAATTGCATTATAGTAATGTTTATGTTTGGATTGATCCCGGTGCCACCCACTCTTTTATATCTGTTTCGTTTGCACATCGGATGAAATTGACACCCCAGAACTTAGATGAGGATTTGATTATTGACACCGAGATGAAAGAATCCATCCCTATCACTTCAGTATTTAGATCATGTTCTTTGAAAATAGAGCATAGAGAAATGCCTATTGATTTGATTCCTTTAGACATGTAAGATTTTGATTTGATTTTAGGGATGGATTGGTTAGCCTCTTATCACACTAGGTGTAGACACCCCAATTTCGTACCCCTGATATGTGACTCTGACATGTGATATCAAGAACTACTTAAACTTAACAAATGTCAAGTTACATGAGTCAAAAATGCGAAAGGCAAAGCAGGGTGCGCAAAACAGTAAAGTGCGAGGGGTGAAAGTGCCAAAACTGAACCTGGAATAGGGCCATGGCGCGGCCAAAAGGGTGCATTGGCACCGCGCCATGCTATGGTGTATTCAGCGCCCACTGTGCTACAGTGCCTCTGAAAGTTAACGCATTGTACAATCGACGAAGGCCGGTGTACCACAGATTGATGCGCACTGAGGGAATTTTTAATTCCGATCAGTCCTTCCTTCCAGCTATAAATAGGAGTGTTGGGCTCCCCTTTGGGACACAAGAAATTGATCGCAAAGAAACTCTGAAAAATCTCCACGTCGTCTTAACGCTGAGATAGTAGCGAGAGAAGTGAGATAGGAGTGTGTAGCCCACCAAAGCTTCCAAACCCCGTCCAAACTCCGCCAAAACACAAATCCACCGGTTAAAAGTGATCCCTAGCATTTTAGTTAGGTATCCACTCTATTTCCCCGACCTAAAAGCCATAAAGTAAACCGTTACTCTGCCTGAGTAATGAGCTGAAAAACACACAAAATAAGCCGTTATTCCGCCCAACCAAAAAGGCCAAAACCATCCGAAATAAGCTGTCATTCTGCCCGAGTGAACGAGCCAAAATCATCCAGAATAAGCAGTCACTCTGCCCGAATCACAACAACAACAAACACAACAACAACAACAACAACAACAACAAAGACTCCCTCTCCCTGAAGGACAGAGCGAGCACACCGCGCTCTAAAAGGTAATAGCCTTTAAGGGCGCTATCTTTTTATAAAGCTACTTTTTAAATCCGGCCCAATGTAGCTAATATAAGCCGTTGTGCTGCCCGGATTTAGTTAAAATAATTATGTAAATAGAGTCGTTATAATGGCCAAATATTTTTAAATATATTTGTAATTATTGTAAGGAAATGGCTGCAAGTCCGTAAATAATGTAGCCATGGATGTATTTGTTTTTATTTTCATGTCTTTTAATGTTTTATTTATTTGCTAAATAAATATAACAACAAGCATACATTAGCCAAAAACCACTTTTGAGACCAAAATGGCGAGTTGGGTGCCTAGCACCTTCCCAACTCGTAACTAAGCCTCCGAACCCGTTTTCTATCTCTGGTTTTTCTTTTCTTTTTTTCTGGTTTTGCTTTATTTTTGCCTTAAAATAAAGATGGCGACTCTAAAACTTTTTGGATCCAGTGGGGCCTTGCAGCACTCCTTTCTTGCACTTTTCTGTTTTCCCCTAAAAAAGGAAAAATGATAATGAAAGGGTGGTATATTCCCATATCCTGGTATCCCCTAAAAAAGGGATAACTTGATGCAGGAAACTCAAAGCTCTCATAGTGATCCGAAATGGACCATAAGGCTATTTTTAATAAAATCCATAGTGGGGGCGTCGCAACATCCTTTTTTTGCACTTTTTCGTTTTCCCCTAAAAAAGAGAAAATGTGAATGAAATGGTGATGCATTCTCATATCTTGGTATCCCCTAAAAAAGGGATAACTTGATGCGCGAAGTCCAAAGTTCCCATATTGGATAAAAAATCCACTAAAGGCAATCGAGGCGCATTCCAACGCGCTATCTTAGACAGCACTCCTCTCGCACTTTTGATTTCGTCTTCCCCTAGAAAAGGGAAAGTAGAACGAGAGCAGTGGATGTCCCGCATCCGCACGTACGCGCACCCCTATCCAAGAACGCGCGGACGCACCGTCCTGGAAACCCATAGTGGCGACTCTGCTGGGAGTTGTTTTATTTTAAATAAAATGGAGGGCTAGACTCATAAAATAATTTTTTTTTTGTTTTTATTTGTTTCTGGCTAAAGTATGCTTGTTATATTAATTTATGCATTTGAATATTGCGTTCCTATACATCAGTGTCTATATTTGTGGTATATATTTAAAAATATTCCTTTTTTAAAAAAAGATTCGAAAAAGAAAAAAAATTTCAATATATATATATATATATATATATATATATATATATATATATATATATATGTTTACAATAAAATTCCGGGTAACACAATAAAAGGGCATGGTCTTTATTTTTAATATTGCTTAATTTTCGGTTCTGTTTTACTTTTTCTTTTTGTCTATTACTCCTTTTTATTACGTCGTTTAATTTGTACATATTTGCATTCATTCTGTCATTTTATTTTGGGGACATAGGACAATATTTGTAATTAATAGAATAGATAGATTCCCCACTTTTCTTTCTATTTCTTAATGTGATGTGCTTGCTTGCTTGCGCTCAAATTAAAAAGCCGAGAAAATCCACGCGAAACGGCAAGACAGGCCATATCCATTTTATTTTCTGTGTGTATATATCTGAAAATAAAGAAAGACTTTACTGCTTTTTAGATACCGCACACATGTGCACGCATATAGGTATATTCCGAACTGTTACCCTACACCATGGCCAGCCTACCCCCTGCATGAGCCAACGTTAGAATGCATATAGATTCTCAAGACACTTCATTGACCGACCGGTTCTTACATCTTTGAATCGTGGGTCAACCCCTGTCAAAAAAAAATGTGTATATATATATATATATATATATATATATATATATAAAATGCGCAAGTAAAAAAAATGAAAATAAGTGCGCAACAAAAAAATATATTAAACAGGGGCTGATTTATTATTCTTTGATGCTCGACCTAGACCATTTCGAATGGTGGATCCTGGAAAGAGTATATGCCCTTCGCTTGGGATCAGTCCGATCTTGGGGAGTCGAAAGGCAGGTGGAATACGTTGGTCCTATACTCTGGAGAAAGAATCCACTGTTCCAGGAAAAGTCCTGAGACTGTCAAAATAAAGCAGGTGCTTATCCGGTCAATTGTAGGAAAAATAAATAATAATAAAATATACTAATAAAGGCACGCTGTACTCCAAGCCCAGAAAGCCTTCAGCCAGCCTTCTGATACCTCCAAACCCATTTTCCTCAGAAACCTGGCCCGAATTTGGAAAAGCAGAGATAGTACTGGCCGGTTAGTACGGGAAATAAGTGCGTAAATCGAACGAGAGGGTATCGGCCAGATCGACAAAGGGCGAATCGAGAGGGTAGATATGGCGGCAGAAAGTGAAGCGCTATGGAGTGCAGTCGGGGGCTCGAGTGCGCCCAACTCGGAATGGGAATGGTTAGACCAAAAGTTGGGTGCAACGACTGATCGTATGATGAGCCAAATGGCTAGTCTGGTACAAAGTTTAAAATCCAGTGGTGAGATGAACTCTTCCCCTACAGTCCCCCAGGAAGCATCAACATCTCATGTGCCTCCAAACCCAACTCCCTAACCAAACACTAACCCACCAAATATTGCCACTACCCCGAATCCAAATCCCCCACCAAGTCCATACTACCCAAATATCAGTCCTTACCCATCCTATCCTCCATATCCTCTCCCAAGCGCCCAGAACCCAAACGACCTCCCTTTTCCCATGATTAACCCACTCCAAAACAGCCCACATATGGACCTAAAAAGCTATAACCCACCAGGCCAAGTTACCACATACTTACCTTTCAATGATCCTGGTCGCCCAGCCGAAACCGTCAATAGCCCCCAACCTAGAATCCATAAACTACCCAAAATCCACCAACCCAGAATCCCTATATTACCCAAAATCCACCAACTCAGGACCCATATCCAACCCAATATCCATATCCAACCCAATATCCATATCCAGCCCAAAACCCTTACCAGATACCTCAGCCAGAAATTAACCCGGCCTTCCCTAGTCCAACCAGTATATACCAAAAGCCAACTCCCCCAGCCACCAAGATGGAGGCCGACATGGAAAATATGAAGGCCATGATGCTCAAACTTCTCAACAAAGGAGAATTTTCTACGCGGGCACTAACATTGCAACCTTCAACAATACTACCCTCAAAATTCAAAATGCCCGACATAGAAAAATTTGATGGGACTGGATGCCCTATATCCCATTTGAAATCTTATTCCACTGGCATGCAGTCAAGGGGAGCTAGCTTTGAGGCTGTGGCTTCCAATTTTCACCTCACCCTAATAGGGGCTGCCAAGCAATGGCTGATGTTGTCTGATAGCAGCACCATGAATACTTGGGACCAGATAGCTGAAGCGTTCCTTGAAAGATACAAAGACAACACCAGTCCTGAAAATAGAAGGGACCTTGAGTCGTGCACCCAACGGGAGAAAGAAACCTGCGCTAAGTTTGCAGTCAGGTGGAAAAGAAAGTTGGCCCAGACCTTTGACAGACTGATCCGGTGAGTCATGCGGAAAATGTTCATTAAAAAACCTCGGCCCATTTACGGAACACATGCGGTATCTCCCCTACACCAATTTTAAAGAAATAGTGGAGATAGGAGCCCGTATTGATGACGATATACTGATCCGGCAACTAAACCAATACGCCTCCTAGTTCTTTCTTTCGTTCCAAAGGAAAGGCACTCAAAGACCAACCGTCAATATGGTAGAGAATGCCTCGGCCCATTTTCTACCCATAATTATAGTTCTTCCATGGTACTACTACAGTGTCATCTAGTGGGAGCAAATGATGGCCCTGCGAGAAATTTCGAAAACCGAACAGTGGGAAACCGGCATTATGATGAATGCAAGCTCCGATGCGTGATACTACAGGGGCTAATGGCACGAGGGAGTGCTAAAGCCTTTGGAGAATTATAAGCCACCAAACCCCCTTGAGGACTTGGAACCATGCCCGATCTTGTGAATACCATCATCGCAGTGGTCACCTCACCGATAAATGTTATACTCTCAAAAATGCTATCCGAGGACCTTATAGATGATAAGGTTATTGAAAAGCCTCCACCGGACCAAATGTAGTCAATAACCCCTACCTCAAATCAATATGATTGAGGTTGATGAAAACTCTGTGTGCCCAAGTTTGAAATAAATAAACATCCATTACCATATATCCTTGTTCCTATTCCTCCATCCTTATCCATAAAAGAGCCTAGGTTGTAATATGCTCTCTTGGGACACTATCTGGGTAGCCAAAATACGTAATATTGAAAAACCACTTGGGTTGGTGGAGATGTTAGCCACCTTACCGTCTGGCCGGCCGAGCCTACCGGCCAAACCCGGAAAGAGGTGACCACTGCGGCAAAGATCAAGTGACGGATCTTGGGGCTAAAACGGTGGAAGATACTTTATTAGCTCGGATGAAGAAAACTCGGGCCAACATTTCCATCTGGGGCTTGTTGTGTGCTTCTAAGACCCAGTGATACGGCTAAGTCTTTAAGCGAGGCGGTCATTCAATTGAAACCTCCCCAAATGAGCTTACTCAAATGATCGGGAACATCCACTTTGGGAATGTGATAATGTTCAGCGATCTAGATCTCGCCAAAGGAAGGAACCAACCACATTGATGCTCTTCATATCATTGTGGAATTTTGGAGAAAGCGGGTTCCCCGAGTTTTGATAGATAATGGGTCTTCATTGAATGTATGTCCCTTGACACGTTAGCCAAGCGGGAACAAAAATATCAGAACTCACTCCTTCCGCAGACAGTCGGTTAAGGCATACGACAACACCGGTCGATGTGTCTTAGGGGTGGTCACTTTAATGCTAACCATTGGGCGTTAAACATGCCGGTTGAAGTTCCAAGTCTGGATATACCGGCCACCTTTGCTTTGTTGTTGTTGGGCGCCCTTGGATTCATGGGGTAAAGGGGTAGCCTCTTCATTACACCAACGTGTCAAATTCATCCACGATGACCACATAGTAATTATTTTGGTGATAAAATCGTGGAGAATAAGGAAAAACGAGGATATCCCAATCCTCGAGATAAAGCATGAGGACAACGGTATTTTCCTCGGTGGCTTTGAGGTTATCCCCAAGCTGTGGTCAACGCCATTGAATATGGTAGAAACCGACATCATTGGAAAGAAAAGTCACCTCCCTAGGAAACATGGTCCCCTTAAACATGTTTCGAAAATGAATATATGCTGGTCTAGGTCTCGGCGAGAATCGGAAGGACTTGTTAATTTAGTCGGGATGAACTTAAAGGAATGTATCCCTCCTTTTGGTCTAGGATACACGCCTACTCCAGTGAAGTAGCCGCAGTCATGAAACAGAAACGTGAGAAAAGAAAGGCAGAAAGAAAAAAAGCGTCCTTATAAATATCCCTCTCTCAAGCCATATAGAAAAACCTTAAATGGTTACTTTGTAAGGGAAGGGGAAGCAGAAGCCTATCTCATGTTTCCCGAGCCCTGGCTAGACCAGAATGGGAAAAGATGCCCTGGTTGGGAAATCTTTGAAGATGTCAGTCTTCTCACAGATAGAATGGAACAGGTTACCACAGAGCCCCGTAGCACCTTTGCATATAAGGCATCCTTTGTTGAAAATACTTGGTCTATAGACCAAGATGATTATGCTTTGGCCCTACTAGATGATGATGGTCTAGGAGAGGCGACTTCACAGGTATGATAGGACGGAGGCACTTATTATAAAGAGCTCCTGTTGAGTTTGAGCTTATTGCGATAAGCCTCTTGAAGCTGGTATACCACGGCCCGCCTCTCACGCCCGCAGACCTAGTGGACCGCTTTGGATATACTATCCCTATTCCTTCCCCTAGCTTTACGGATTGGTCATCTACCGATCCGCTACCTAAAGTTGAGGATCTCAAACCCCAGGTCCTCAATAATGTAATAAACCCTGTACAGTTTGCTTTTAATGATAATCTAGATGTCTTTGCTTATTCCTTAGTTGCACCTACATTAAAAGATGCATTAAATAATAATAATTATGATAATGAGTCATTTAATGAAATGGACCCAAAAGATAAAAATTATTTGCTTGAGCTTGTAAAGTCAGTTGAGCACCAGGAATAGAGCCATTCATCGGCGACAGCGAAGACACATCCACTATCAATGGGAAATTTGGACAATGAAATCAAAGAAATCAAAATCGTACTAGCACTCATTGATCTCCTCAAAGGTTCGTGGACATATTTGCTGGTCCTACGAAGATATGGGCTAGACCCGGCCATAGTCGAACATCGGATCCCCATATATCCGGATGCTCGACCAGTCAAGCAAAAGCTCCGCCGCATCAAGCGGAATGGTCACTACAAGTTAAAGAAGAAATCATGAAGCGCGTCAATTTCATTCGGGTAGTTGAATACCCGATCTGGCTGTCCAACATAGTGACCGTTCCCAAGCCCAATGGGAAAGTCGGATCTGTAGATTTCGCGACCTCAACAAAGCGTCGCCCAAAGATGACTTCCCTCTACCCAATATTGATATTGTGGTAGACGTTGTCGTACTCACAAAGTCCGATCCTTCGTCGACGGCATCTTTGGACTATAATCAAATCAAAATGGCAGCAGAGGACCAGGAAAAGACTTCATTTACTACTCCTAGGGTACTTATTGCTATACTGTCATGCCATTTGGGCTGAAAAATGCCGGGAGCTACTTATCGGAGGGCTGCCACCACCCTCTTCCACGACATGATCCACAAAGAAATGGAGGTCTATGTTGATGACATGATCGTGCATTCCATGACGCCAACGGTGCCCATATCAAAGACCTTCGAAAATTCTTCGAAAGGTTAAGGAAGCACCAAATGAAGCTTAACCCCACCAAATGCACATTTGGGGTTACCAAAGGCAAGGTCCTGGGATTCTTAGTGACCGAGCAGGGCATCGAGATCGAGCCAGCAAAGATCAAAGCCATCCCAAATCCCGATGCGATCGGCCGTTTCATGACAACCACATGTGAGCCCCTCTTCAAACTCTAAAAAAATCTTGACCATCGCTTCAGTCGGGACGAAGTGCCCTAGCCTTCGAAAAAATAAAAGCCTATCTTACCAATCCCCCTGTGCTAGCTCCACCCCATACACATAAACCTCTCCTCATATATTTAACCGTCACAGACACGTCAGTAGGGGCTATGCTCGCCCAAGAGAAAGAAAATTCCTACATTGAAAATGCTATATACTTCATAAGTAGGAAGCTGCAAGGAAGCGAGCTAAACTATTCAGCGCTAGAGAAAAGCTGCACCGGCCTAGTCTGGGCCACTCAAAGGCTCAAGACCTATCTCCAAGGACGGTCCATCAAACTCATATCCAGAATGGACCCTATCAAGTACATCTTTGGCAAGCCATCACTGTCTAGCCGACTGGCCAAGTGGTCCTTTCTTCTCAACGAGTTTGACATAACCTATGTCACACTCAAATCTATCAAAGGGAGCGTAATCGCAGACCACTTAGCCGATCTACCCTTGAAGGCCGAAGATGCAACTGAGCCTGGCTTCCCAGACGAAGGTGTCCTGGAAATCACTGACCATGACACCAGCTGGCAGATGTTCTTTGACGGAGCCGCAAACAAAAGAGGCTTTGGCATAGGAATCTTGCTCATCGACCCGGCTGATTCTCATACTCCGCTGGCTATAAGATTGGAGTTCGAATGTTCAAATAATACGGCGGAATATGAAGCCTGTATTGCTGGCCTAGAAGAAGCTCTCAAAAGGGGAGCCAAAGATCTCGAAGTATATGGAGACTCTGCCCTGATCATAAATCAAGTCGAAGGGAGATGGAAAACCCAAGATCCTCGGCTGCAGCTCTATCATGCCAAACTAACAGCACTTGCCGCCCGATTTGACTCTATCTCGTTCCATTATCTGCCACGAGATAGGAATCAATTCGCCGATGCCTTAGCTACTCTGGCATCGCTAGTCCAAATTCCCGCACTAACTAATGTTCAGTCATTCGTAGTCGGGAAAAAGGTCACTTCGGCATACTGTTTCAAAATTAATGCAGCCCCTGAAGCAGATCATGAGCCCTGGTACGCTGATATCTTAAATCTGCTTCAGAAAGGTATCTATCCTCCCGGCCTAGATAAAAGGGGAAGAATCTCCCTGCGAAGGTGGGCCTTGCAATTTGTACTCAGTGGTGGCAGCCTGTATAAGAGACACTGCCAAGGCCTCAACTTATTATGTGTCGATCAGGCCAAGGCTGAGCAAATCATGGATCAACTGCATGGTGGTACCTGCGGGCCCCACATGAATGGCCATATACTGTCCAAGAAAATTATCCGACATGGGTACTATTGGAGTACGCTTGAGACCGATTGTATTCTGTGGGTGCGACATTGCGACAAGTGCCAACGTTTTGCCAATCTGCAACATGTGCCCCCACATGTCTTATATAACTCCACAGCCCTTAGCCCTTCTCAACATGGGGAATCGACGTCATAGGCCAAATTCACCCAAAGGGATCCAATGGCCACGAGTACGTCCTGGTAGCCGTCGATTACTTCACAAAGTGGGTAGAATCCTCTTCCTATAAAATCTTAAATGCTCGAAAGGTGTCCGAATTCATTCAGACCAATATTATATACCGCTACGAGGTACCTTTCGAGATAATCTCTGACAACGGCTCACATTTCGAAAGGGACGTGAATCGTCTACTCGACGAGTTCAAGATCCAAAGACATAAATCCTCCCCCTATCGGCCGCAAGCCAATGGTGCCGTTGAAGCAGCCAATAAAACACTTGAGAATATCATCAGAAAAATGGCTGACACAGGAAGAGACTGGCCAGAAAAATTGCCGCTAGCCCTCTGGGGCTATCGCACCTCAGTCCGCACACCCACTAGGGCTACCCCTTATTCTCTAGCATATGGCATGGAGGCGGTACTGCCAATAGAAGTCGAAATTCCATCACTAAGAGTGATGATGGAATCTGACATAGCAGAAATTGACTGGGTCAAAGGGCGATTCGAAGAATTGGCCCTAATCGACGAACGACGCCTACTAGCCCTAGAGCACACTCGGGCATATCAAAGGCGCATCTCCCGGGCTTTCAATAAAAAAGTCAAAGGCCGCGACATCCAAGTCGAAGACCTTGTGCTTCGAGAAAAGCCTCCTAGTTATGTTGATACTAGGGGAAAATGGAAGTCTCCCTGGATGGGACCATACATTGTTAAGGAGATCCGGTCAGGAGGTGCCGTGCTTCTCACAAACCAGGACGGAGAAGATCTTGTCCAGCCCTTCAACCTCGACAAACTCAAAAGGTACTATGCCTGAGCTAATCTATCCAGCAGTTGCTTCCCTCTCCAGCCCGCTAGGCTGAAAACCCGAAAGGGCGGCCTAGGCAAAAGTTAGGGCATATAAAAAATATATAAATAAATAAATAAATATATATATATATATATATATATATAACAATAAAAGGAGAAAAAAGGGCTCGCTAGGTTGAAAATCCGAAAGGGCAGCCTAGGCAAAAGTTAGAGCATATATAAAAATAAAAAAAAGACAAGGAGATAAGGGAGGGGGAAGGCACGATTTAAGTCATCGGCATATTACCTCCGGTCTTCTGCATATGGGAAGCTCGACTAACAAAAAAAGAAAGAACAACAACAAGAAGCTCATATTAAGACATTAAAATATAATTTTACAAGTCCTCCGGTGCAACTTAGGAATATTTATTAAGACATTTGGATTATACATTGATTGCATGTACATATCTATCTATTGCCTGTATCCCCCTTGTTTTCCCAGAAACTATCCCCTCTTTTGCAGCTTAAGCCCCAGGGTGGTCCATCAATGTCTACGGCGTCCGCCCAGCCCCCATATACTCCTTCTGCGAGGCGCAGAAGAAGCTCTAGTTTCACCAGCATGTGAGCCACCAGAGGTGTCCCCCTCTTAATCATTGTCGGCGTCCCGTTCTCTGAGCTGTATTGCTCCGGCTCCATCATCCTATACAGCGGTACCCATCTAGGCGGAGGAGGAGGGGAAACTTCCTCTGGTTCCCACGGATTATCCTGCGTGCTCGCGATGCTCAGCCGAGGAGGCTCATTGCCGCCAGCTCTGAGAGCGGTTCCCCATCCAGTCTGGGGAGGAGGAGCAGCTACTTCTGGTTCCCATGGGTTGTGTTGCCTACTAACATTGCTTAATCTGCGAGGTGCATTGCTGGGACCCGTAGTATTCGGTCTAGGGGCCGTTCGGGCATCGAGACCATGTACCCGCCTGAACTCTGCTTCCAAAGCCTGAGGGACAAGTAACCCCGAACTGTCAATATCATCGCCTATCTCCATCAGGCGAGCGTCTATCCCGTTAGTAACATGACGGCCCAGTAAGTTCCTCAGTCCGCGTCTGATAACGCGGGACGACCCCTCGGCAGCCACCATTATCCATGCCAGGCACCCATGGGAAAGGAACATATAATCATCAAATGGATAGGCTACTTCCAGCCTCTCAGAATCCCGTTGCCACATACCCTGAATAGTGGCACCCAAGTCTTCGTCAATATTCTCCACCTCCATATATACAGGACAAGTTGAGTCCGGGATCAGCTGCTCTCTCCCAAATTGACGCAAGATCCGATCAGGCCTATAAAAGGAGGTCCGCTCAATACCCAGCATGACCACTTGACTATATTCAGCGGAATGCAGAAGAAAACGCCGGATCTGCCAATGATGAATCACCCAAATTATGTCCATGGAGCCCCTGCGGTAAAAATGATCAGCCCAATCAAATTCAGAGTAATTGGTCTGAGGAAGGTGCCCACGAACACCATAAAGCGCCGGATCATATGGTGCTCCACGCGGTACGGGAGCCAGAACCCAAAGAAAATGCTCCTCCAGCCATATATGGAGCAAAATGGGGCTACCGGTAGGGAATAATTCTTCACCGCCAGCAAAGCTAGTCAGGCCCGCGAAGGTCTCTGCCAGAATCACCGGAACAATATTCAACCGACGATCTCGAGCCTGTAATGCAAGGTCAATGACCCGCACATCAACAAATCCGGGTTGACCCACCAACAGATATCTCCCTACCAAACAAAGGAAGAGCGTCGTCAGCCTACGCCGCAGGTAATCTACATCATCCTCCATATATTCTGTAAAGGCCCCAGGGAGGACAGTTAAATAAAAATTTACTTCATTAAAGAAACCTGGAGTAGCATTGCGGGTAGTGCGGAATAGCTCCCGGATGGCCATGTATGGGCGCCTCCTGTAAGCAGGCACGACGATCATGCGAGAAGGTGCCACCCCCAGCATTGCACAAAATTCTTCAAATGTGGGGCACATTTCATTCATGCCAAAGTTAAAAGAGATGGTCCTGAGGAGACCAGAACCTGGAGGCTGCCCTCAGCATATCCCAATTTATGATGACGTTCCTCCAGGACAATAGGCACTTGAACCCAAAGATATGATCAAACCAATCCCGCTCGTCTGATCGTAGGGAGAGAATCCAGAAATCCAAGGCATTCTCATAAATTTCGATTTCCAAAGCCGTGTGAGTGCGTGCGGCCATTTATGAAAGAGATGCGAAGGATTATAAGGCAAGAAGAACAACGGCTGAGCAAGGGAAAGCTTAGAGGATCGTGAGATGAAAGAACTAATAAACTTATGAAGAGGCAGGCCGATCTCTGTTCCCTTTTATACCAAAAATCGAAAAGAAATTCTGGACATAGTTTTGAACACGAGTGCCAAGCATGAAGGAAAATTGCACAGGAAAGGGGAACTGGGCGCCACCCATGCTTCCTCCTGGCTTGGCGCCCACACTATGCATGGGTGGCACCGCGGTTTGGTTTCGAGGCTCTGTCTGGTTTTCTCGCGACCATTAGCTGTCGGTCTAATCGCTCTAAGAAAGTGAGAAACGTATAAAGAAAGGCTATGGCCACGGGCTCAACAGCCATAATATGCCGAGGAAACAGGGGAAGGCGGCGGTCTTTCCATTCCCATATCATCAGAAATGCCCACTCCAATCTGAAGGTGTATTCTTTTGAGATCCATTTCAGAAATGCAGCGTGCCATTACCCTTAGAAATTGGTATAGTTTTATTTTTTGTGTGTATCTTGAGTATGCGTTTTAATTTTATGCATCATATAGAATTATATTTCATTACATAATAAATGTCTATACAGGTTCCATAATAAAAAATATACATATAGAAAAAAAAAAGAGAAAAGAAACTAATGTGTGCTGGAAAAGGAGCTAATAATCAAAGGAAGCTCGGCCCCTATCAAAACCAGCTACCATCACTCGAGGGCCTATTCCGCCGCCAAGTCTATGACTTCTACCCCTTGCCCGAGGACGAGACGACTCGCCAATCCCATCTTCGTCATCATCACGGTGCCTGGTGTTCCGCATGACATCATTACCTCGGCAAGAAAAGTCATCCATGAGCCGCTGGTAAAGTTTGTTAATGCTGACGAAGCCCCGCAGCAGCCTCTTATATGTAGACACTTTAACCTGGAAAAAAGAGGATGTTGCAACACAAAAGAGGGAAAAGCAGCAGTCCAAGAAAAAAAGAGAGTGACATAATAAAAAAGAGAGAGTTGATGCTAAAATAAAATATATGTGTGAGAATGGCGACATATATACCGTGCGAGCATGATCAGGAACACGGTACTCCTCGGGAATGTCCGTATCAGGCAAGAATTCCTCTATCAGTCTCCCGTCTCGCCAATATCGGAGGTAGAAAAGGCATCATCGAGCATGGAGAACTCTGACTGCACATCATAAGCTGGGCGAGAGGACCTGGTCTATCACAAGCAACGGAGGCACGCCTGGGAATCTCGGGGGCAGGAGGAGCAGGATGGAGCATCGTCCTTAGAAATTCCTCATAAGCCATGACTGGATAATCACTGGGTGGCATGGTAAATCTGGACAAGTAAAGATACCTGTTCGGTAAGAGATCTGGGACAATCACCCAAGGGGGAGGTGCAGGAGGTACCACTGGAGGTGTCGAGTACAATACGTGCTGGCGATTCACTCGCTCGCCCATATACAAAGAATCGTTCATAATCGACACCATAAGAATCCTGCAGCGGCTCAGTGTCAGGGTGACCTCATATGGCCCCACTAAATTCTGCCATGGAACCAAATGTTCAGAGCCTGAGGTCGAGGTGGCTATCCTGTCCTGCAGTCCAAGTTGATCCAGAAAATGGCTGCCTTTGTCCTTTTTTTTCCGATTCGTGTTTACAAACTTGGCCAAATAGGGTGGACCGTAAACGCTACCATGTAATGGGCCTGGTGTAAAGTCAAAGAAAGAATAAGCCCATACCTGAAAAAAGAAAAAGGGGGAAAGCAAAATTCAGCTAAAAACAAAAAAACAGAGGAAAAAAAAAAAATAAAAATGCTGACAGAAAAATTGGAAAAGAGGGAAGAAAAGAAATATACCTCCCAGGCAGGAGCAAAGCCAGTCATGACCCGTGAATTATTCCGGCTCGCCCTGTCCATGGAAACATAAAGCTCGGCCAAGCCCGCCTGCCCCTAGTCGTAATCAATCAAATGGTCCAGATCCCGGAGGCAGCCCAGGAGAGAAACTCTTAGAGAAGTGGAGGAATTGGCAAAAAGCGTTATTGTGACGGCCCGACCCGGACTCCAATGCGAAATCCCAAGGTCGTGCCGTCAAGACAAGCTAAAAGACGGACAAGCACCCGCTAGGTGTAGTGGTGCGAGTCAAGAGTTGAACCAACAAACTCTAAACGGGAAGGTAAAGCCATAACGGCAATACGGAACAACTAAAAAAACTAAAATCTGCGGAAGCAAATCATATGTGGGACCAAAGCCTATAAATACAACTAAGGAATATAAGGCTGAGAGACGACCATCTCTCGACAAATCTACGACTCGCGTGACGCAACATTGCGCACGGACAACAACTCATCGGCAACCTAAGGCGAAGCAACAAGAACCCAACGATAAACAACAACTCTACGGCTATAACATGCCGGAGGAACAAATCAACTAAACGAATAAGATATAAAATACTAACCACTAAACCAATGTCTCTCGACTAAAGTTGTCGGGGACAGAAATAGCAATAACATAATACTAGAACAAGCGAGCTAAAACCTTGCTCGGGAAGATGACATAACAACTTCTAAATAAATACAACAGCTCGACCCAACAAGTCGGCTCCCAAAATAAACGACAATAAAATGCTAACATAACTACCCAAGTAAAGTTTACATAACTTCACATCCGTATCTCACAAGATAACAAATACAATAATACTAATAACCCCAAGCTATCGCCCGGAAGACCACTTGTTATCGATCAAGCGCCCGAAGCTTCAACGCGTACTAACGAGCTAACTGCAAAAACTAAGGAAAACAAACACACGAAATGAGTCATAATGACCCAGTAAGTTACTAAATGCAATTGTATGGCATAGCATGACGTGGCATGGCATAATGCACAAACATGTATGAAATCATGGCATCTTAATCGTATACCAACAATAGACTTATATTAAGTCACCAAGTAACATAAACTTCATAAACCACATAGCACATTATCTTTCATATAAGTGCTCATAGTAAGCCACATAAGGGATAGAGAAGGTACCGAATTAGTGCCGTTGTGTTGCTCCTGCAATACACAATGTTACTGGTTCGTGCAACATCGATGCTCTGTGAATGCATCGACTTTCATCGAGAATCATTCGATTTAGCTAGCAGCCAATGCGGCACTTATTGATACGACAGAGGGGCTACTTCCCCACTGCGGCCCAGGCGGAGGGTGTGTGAGGTCCCAGTGCAGCGATCCATAGCGAATACGAATCTTACGATTCGTATAGGCGATGTATCGTCCTACCCTGACATAAAAACCAAATCCAAATAATGCCAGCTGGGCTTTTATGAAATGCACAAGTAGATAATTACTCTCATGCTCAAACAAGAACCAAGACCGATCACAGCGGGCATATCAAATCAAGTAGGACATAAAGTTCTACATACCAATTTAACAATGCACATATTTGTACACACTTAACAAATCCAACCAACTTATAAGTTTAGTCAAGAATCATATATTGAGGTATCCATAACCCTCAAGTCACAACCCACTCAAACGTAGCATATAAGCTCAAGAAATCACAATGTGAGGTCTACTATAGCCCTCTACTCGGGATTTAAACCAAAGACTATTATTTAGTCTAAGAACAACCATAAATCAAGGCTTAGCATTTAAGCTTTGCTTAAAGGTACACGGACTCAACCATAGTCCCAACCGTCGTATATATACTCGACATTCTCAACCCAATCTCAAGGGTACCATAACCAACCCATAGTCATAACCTCGCAAGTTCTTTCATGTGCACGCGACCACATTCCCTAAGAGAGAACCCATTCAAATAATCATTTCTTAAGGTAATACGAGATCATAGGTTGATCTCTAATGCTCCGTGCCCTAACGAGCACGCCTAAATAAATTCCCAATAAGTTTCTATATCATGGGTGTCACAAATGGGACACAATTCAAGATGCTTGGGTACTCACAATCAAAACCAACCAAACCCGAACATCAAAGGATTTTAACCTAAGGCTCACCAACATAATATTGAACCTATAACAACTCCATTGAGTCTTAATATCGCATTTCATTAAATACACATTTCATACAACCCAAAATTAGCACATCATTCAAGTTTATAGAAATTATCCCAAAAATAATCCGGGCTTATTTCCCAAGCCTAAAATCAAGAATTCATCATAGACATAGTCAACGAAACCCAAATGACGTAGGACTTCAACCCGAGTTCGTTAGCACAATATCGAACCTATTACGACTCCGTAGAGTCTACATACTAAGTTTCATTCTTAAACCTTTCATCCATATCAACATTAACACCCACTTCAAATAACCACAATTTCTCCAATAATTTGGGGGTTGATTCTCAAGCCCTAAAATTCACAATAAAACCAACATAGATCACAACCCATTTCATAAATCATATAATTTCAATTTAGTGATCATACTCATAATATATATAGAGAGTTCACAAATCCAAATCCCCAATCATAGGCCTACTTTCATAACAAACCCAAATAAAATGTAAACATGATTTCTAGCATACTCATAAACCTAGAAACACAAGATGATGAACAATCACATACTTCACAATCATAGAAGTCATTCTACAAATGCTCCTAACAAGTTCATACTTCCAAAAATCCCCAAATTAACACATACAAAGCATATCAAGTGTTCATTGCCCACAAATAGCATATAAGTTGTTTTCCTTAGGGCCAATGAACCAAAATCAAAAGGAAGTAACTTACCTAGCTTGAGTGAAAACTCAAGAGAGCATAAATCCGATCGGTGAACTTGTTACTACGTCGAGGGCTTCAAGATTCAGTTTGAAGGCAATCGGTTGGTTGGATCGTCTTGGATCGAAGAGAGAAGAAGCTAGGGCTTGAAATCTCCCATGAAGACTCTCTCTCTCTAATACGTATTGTGGAGGAGGAAGAATGAAGATATTTTCTGATTTCTCAAAAGGGTTTGGGTATTTATACCCCCAAAATAAGGAGGGCACATTAGACATTTCCCTTGCACAATTAGTAGAGATTAGGATTAATCAATCACTAATCTAACCTTAATTAACTTCCAACTAATGTTAGGACATGATTTGGGTTAAGTATGAGAGGTTAGGAAGGGTTTAGAGGGGTTTAATGAGGGTAGGATAGGTATAATTCGTCCAAACACAAAAGCAGGGAAAAATCCCGTGGCAGCAATCGATGTTGAGGCGGGCGCCTCACATCTCTCAAAGCGGGCGCTGGGCTGTCTCGAGGTATTTCATTTTGCAAAGCTCAGCTCGGTGAGGCGGGTGCACAGGGGCGGGCGCTCGGGCCTCTGAACCTTCAAACTTGGTCTAAACATGTCCTAAATGGTCCCAAACTCATGGGCAACCATTCTAAGGTCTAACCCAACTCAAAACAAGTCGGCACACCGAACAACTCCAGAAACAACTTCGGAGCGGCAAGGGAAGAGGTGCAACAACGTGCAACAGAAGGCGACGAATGAACTTCAATCGAACGAGCAATGAAAGGAGACTTTTAAGGCAAGTCTAAGGGCTAATGAAGAAGCTTAAATACTTCTAGAAAGTTGAACAACAACTAGGGAAATAAGAGTCCCAAGCGAGACGATTACGCGACTCGATTCCCGAACTACAGCGATAGAGACAGCATTATCTCCAAAACTTCCAAATCATCGATAGACTTAAGGAACACCTCCAACTTGAAGTCTAACACATCTAAACATGTTAATAAACCATCTTATAGAGGTCAGGACCCAAACCGAGAGTCACGAACACAAAAGCATAAGCAAGCAAACCCTCAATCGCGCGCATTCCGACTATCGTCGAGTCACGACTTGTGACTTTAGCAAGTCAACAACTATATGGAGTCTCTTAACAATGTTTTGGTCTTAATATGGTCTCTCAAACATATCTAGACCCTCTCGCAAACCAGTCATACAATCGACAAAGGAAGAAGTGCAAGTATAGCACGCAAGCCCAAGCTAACGAAGGAGCGGGGTGTTACACCCCTCACCTTAAAAAGAATTCATCCCGAATTCTAAATCATGATACAAACCAACATAAATCGAGTTCAAAACCACCAACCTAGACTCGAATCTCCTCGAGTCTACCACCACAATATACACGAGGGTTAAACTCTAATAATCCAAATTCGAAAGTCTACGAACTCTCGATAGACACAACAACATCAACACTTATGATTGAAAATAACATGACTCATACTCGAATTCCAAATACACAAGAACACATTACGCCAATCATGTAGGCAAATCCCAAACTTCAACATAGGAACACATTCAACTACCGAAACTATTTGTCTCGGGGCACATCATGAAATTGAAGCACAAGAGATTCTAAGTTACAAAATTAATAATTGCCTATGGAGCAATTTACAAACAAATCAAGATAATCAAGCCTGACATTTCAAACCATGTAAATCACACTCGCGATTTCCCATCGTGCGTGAGAACATAATAGCACATTAATGAAATGTTTGAAAATTCATTCCATTTTGGTCCATTCCATTTGGTACTTAATTTATAGTCAATTTCTAACTTAATTCTTACAATCCTAGTCCAACGACGAATACCTTTTGCTCACAATTAGGGGTACCTCTGAATTAGCTTCAAAGTTTAAAATCGTAAGGATGCGGGTTCATGAATAAAAATTTTAAGCATCCTTCAAACAGGTCTCCTATACTAATGAAATGAATGAACATGATATTATTATGAGATGAGAATTTAACATACTACTATGTAAATGCATCAAAGTAGGTGTTTCCTACAACTAATGCGATAATGAATAAAAATTAGGACCAAGTAACAAGGTCTATTACCTTAACAAACAACAATCATAGCTATCACAAGACTCGTGTGCCTAGTACACTCACCAAGATGACTTCTACAGTAATCACCACGAATCGACAAGGCTATTAATGCCCGTAACGTCCATTCTCCATAAAACTATCTTTCTTGAGCTCTAGACCAAGTCTACAACCAATGCATACACTAAGCATCCTAACCTGCGTTAACGTCTCAATACTCACGATTGAAGCGTCAATCTCTCCCGTGCGGCCGAGA
>CM028377.1:52827448-52871055 GCA_013146195.2 Codonopsis lanceolata | reverse complement strand
TTCGGATCAAAGTCTCAAACTCCGAAATCACTGAAACATCTTCACTCGGCACTTTTGAAACCAAGACCAGTTAGATCATCAAACACAACATTAATGGATTCCATAATAGTCTTAGTTCGAAGATTAAATACTCTATATGCTCGACTATTTGTGGAGTATCCCATAAAGACACATTTATCACTTTTAGAGTCAAACTTGGAAAGTTGATCTACATCATTGACAGAATAACATACGCACCCAAAAACATGAAAATATTTCAAAGGTAGGTTTCTTCCAAGAAATATTTCATAAGGTGTCATAGTGCTACCTCGGTCTCAAGAAGACCCTATTTCCAATATGACATGCGTGTTCAAAGCTTCACCCAAAACTTTGGCCAAGTTTTTCGAATGTAACATTACCTAGCCATTTCTTGCAAGTGTCCTATTCTTTCTCTCCCCACTCCATTTTGTTGTGGAGTTTTGGGAGCAGAGAATTCATGTGATATACCATTAGAGGCACAATAATTAGAAAAGGATGCATTTTCATATTCCGTGCCATGATCTAATCCTAGTAAGTTTTAGATCATACAAGTTCATAACACTGTACCAAATTTTGAAAGCCTCAAAAGTTTTTCGATTTCTCTCTTAAAAATATTACCCAAGTATATCTAGAGAAGTCATCTACATGCACAAAGGTGTACTTTTTCCTACCTAGGCTTTCTACCTCAATGGGACCCATAAGGTCGATGATCATCTCCAAACATCTGGAAGTGGAGCATTGTGTGATAGGAAGATGTGAAGCCTGGACTTGTTTACCTTTCTGACATGATCCACATACCTTTGAGTAATTTCTTTCCAAATTTGGTAATCCTTTGACAGCATCATGCCTCACAAGCTCATCGAGCTTACGAAAACTCATGTGACCAAGTTTCTGGTGCCAGAGATCTGTTAAATCAAGACTTACCTTTTGACATGAATGAGTATGGTTGAACAAGTAACAGTTATCAGATGATCTTAAACCTGTCAGAAGACATTTGTTATTATGATCAAAAACCTCACAAGAATGCTTGTCAAACCTTACCTGAAGATCATCATCACACAACTGACTTATGCTGATCAGGTTTGTCTTAAGGCCTTCCACATGGTAAACGTTTTTGAGGTTTGGAAGACCTTCAACGTTCAATGTTCCTTTACCTACGATTTTTCCTTTTGCACCACCACCATAGGTCACAGAACCACCATTCACACTTACATATTCCTTCAAATTCTCAGCTTCACCTGTCATATGTCTAGAACAACCACTATCGAAATACCAGGATCCAGCTACATGAGATTTTAAAGAGGTAAATGTAACATTGCATTTTTCATCATGGGACATGGAGGCGCCAGGGCAGATATCAAATGGCTCACAGTATTTGGCTCTACATTTTTCATCACATGTTTTTTGAACCCACATTTTTTTGACTGTTTTGGGTTGAGGTTTTTGGAAAGAATTATGATTTGCCCTTGAATGAGGCTTCCAATGTTTCTGCCAATGTTCTTTGCATTGGTCGGGCGATTGGTCGCTTCATCCTGCTCGCCAAGGAGCTTTTCCAAAGAATTCTTGCCTTTTTTCATTCTCATACATTGCCCTTTT
Organism: Codonopsis lanceolata; assembly: GCA_013146195.2. NCBI lineage: Eukaryota > Viridiplantae > Streptophyta > Magnoliopsida > Asterales > Campanulaceae > Codonopsis > Codonopsis lanceolata. The sequence goes on along the minus strand of CM028377.1, from coordinate 52,869,441 downwards.
AGAAAGCAAAAAGGCAGTGTGACTGAGCTTATGGCGTATGACAAACATAATTTTTCCTTCTTGGTCTTGTTTTTTCACAGAAAACATTTTCAGGAAAGCTTTCATCGTTTTTGGTTCCTGAAGTTCCTTCTCCTTCTTTCACAAACACTTTAGGGACAAAACCTATACCTGATCTGGAAGAGTTACCAGAATTTAGCAGATCGTCAACCTTCTGTTTGCTTGAATTCCACTTGGTCAGTGTTGCTTCTGCTTGAGCAAGTTGCTCCTTTAGGTGCTCAATTTCCACATCCTTTCTACTTAGGACTCCTTCAAGCCTGATTATGCATTCTTTTTGATCCTCGTTGGCCTTTTTCAGCAGTTCATTCGCCTTACCAAGTAGTGTGACTTGATGAGCCCTTTTCTCCCAATCTTTGTACAGCTCCTTGTACCCTTCCAGCAGATCTGAATCTGTATGTCCGTCATCCTCTGCAACTGTGGAATTAAAACAGAAAAAACTGTTCCTGTTTCTGCACAATGTTTCTCCCGATGTTACTCCTGATGTTGCAACATCGGGTGAGACATTTGCTGAACCAACTGCACTATCTGAATCAGAATCATAAACTGCATTCAAGGTGATAAGATCACCTGGATCTTCTCCATCACTATCACTTAGAGTTGCAGAAAAATTCAATCCTTTCTTTCTTAAAGTGTTAGCACATTGGTTTGCATAGTGTCCAAAACCTTGACATTCTCTACATTGGATAGAATCAAGATTCTTACCATTGTAGGATGACTTAGAAGCAAAAGGATTTGTGAAGGGTTTTTCAGGAGTTTGAAAGGATTGTTCTTTGGGAACAAATTTCACAGAATCAGGTTTGAAATTTATTTTTGAGTTTGATGATGGAGTTCTGTTTTGACTTTTATTTTTCAAAAAATTTTTGAATTTAGTAGTCAATAAAGCAATTGATTCCTCTCCAAAATCAGACTCATCAATGTCTTTTGAATTTCTAGCGAGATCACATGACGATCAATTGGTGCGAGAGCATAGCAATGTTTTTCCAGTGGGTGTAGAAGATGATGAGACACCTTTGCCTTTGTTTTTTAATTGATCGTTTAGATTCAACTCAAAGTTTTGAAGAATTCCAGCCAATCTTTCAAAACTCATCTTGTCAATATCATGTGCTTCTTCAATAGCACATATCTTGACATTGAATCTTCGAGCAAAGTCCTCATCATCTTACTTGACAAGGCGCTCATTAGTAATGGGATCTCCTAAGGCTAAGGCGAATTTGATAGATCAAGAAGTCTTCCATAATAAGTCATTATGTCCTCAAGACTCTTGCATCCTTGTGTTTTCAAACTGAGTCGTTAACATTCTTAGCTTTGAGGAACGAACACTGGCAGGTCCTTCACATAAGGTTTGAAGGGCCTCCCACACATCTTTGGCAGATTCGTAATTTGCTATTACTCTGAATGTATTTGCATCTAAGGCCTTGTAAATAGCAGACAAAGCTTTTGAGTTAAAAGATCTTTGTGTTCCTATCATCGTTGGACCACTCGGACTCCTTAGTGACTTTGACATCACCATCGAGAATCAACGGTTTGGGAGGACTCCAACCATTCAACACAGCAAGCCACGCTCTTTCATCAATTGATTTGATGAAGATACGCATCTTGACTTTCCATATAGAATAATTAGCATTAGTAAGTGTAGGGGGGCGAACCACATTCTCATATTGAGAATCCATTCGTCTTTAAGCGAGATCGACTCTTAGTGATATCAAGAGTAGGCTCGATACCAATTGTAAGACGCATGCCACGGATTCTCGATATGGGATGATGTTACTGTCAATGTTGCAGTGAATGTTGCAACAATGGCAGTAACAATGTGAACTGAAAGTGTGTAACAGAAATTTGCAGCGGAAGTTTTGTTTTGAGATTTAAATTTTAACACACTTAGTAACACAGAAAATCACACACAAACAATCTACAAGAATCAATCTTGTAGATCAGCCTCAAGGCAACAAATATATTAAAACCAAAAACTGTTTTTGACTCTAAACAAAAACACTAAATTCCCACAAGATATATAATCTTGGAGAATCACAAAACCCACATAAACACTAAACCAAACGTGGGAAGAAAGAACCAAAAAGAAAACGACGACTTCCAAGACAATCACTAAAGCTGGAAGCACGAACAACTTCGGAAACACAAGGCAGTGTTCCTAAAGAAATAAAACTGCAGCAGGATTGTTTCGGCAGTCTTCAGAACAATGGTTGATCTCTTCTCTCTAATTCAGCATATAAGAAATCTGGGATCAATTCTCTCTTTTCTGCTCACAGCTCTTCTCAGAAACTATGCCTATATGCTCTCAGTTCTGTCTCTCTGCACACACTTAAGCTGCTCGGCATCTCCTATATATATAGGCTGCAGCAACTTGAACTCCAAGACACCAAGGAATCTGCAATAGACACGGCAACCAACACATCTAACTAGGAAAGACATTAGACCGACAAAATACAAGATTTTGTTTCCTAAATTGATACAATCAATAACTAAACTCTTACTCAAAGATTTACATACCAAAAATATCACCTACTTCTAATAAAGAATCCTACTTAAATCCTAACACAAAAATACCAAAATAAATCCTATATTGACCAAGAAAGTGAGAACAAGATATATTAGGCAATGCCTAAAATACCCTTACAGTTTTAAGTCAACAAGAGAATGGAAAATAATTTTTAAAAAAAGGGTAAGTAAATGGAGGGGTTGGTGTTGTGGTTGTGGTTGTGGTTGTGGCCGGAAGGGATTGATAGGATAGGATAAAGTACAAATTGCTTTATTTAGATATTATGCAATAGGTAATTTAAGTTATACAATAAATTATGAGTACCGAGTAATAAGACCATGTGGATGGGTAGGTATGCTCTACTTTTTTAAAAAAAGAAAATAAAAATGTTTAAGTGGTTTATTTGATTGACTATAAATTATGACTTAGTAATTATTATTTATTTTTTTGAATTTAGATTTGGACAATAGAACTTAGAGCAAATATATGCGTAGTGGATTAATTTTGCTAAACATTTGAGGTAAGAGATTATACATCTTTTAGATATTTGAAATCTCTATTTTTAAATTATTAGGCTTCTGCAAATTATTTGGCAATTACCTTTCTTTGAAACATGTACCAACCTTAAGTTGAAATTTGAATTTGAACTCCGTCGTACCCGTTCTTTGTCGTTCTAAATTGTATATCTCATTATATATAACTCATTTATATTTGAATTTCATTGAGATATTTTTTTTGTGTAAAACAAGTTTCCGTTGTAATATTATCCTACTATGATCACTAAGTTGAACAATCCGGCTACTGGGGTAAAGTAGCATTTTGGATTTGATATTTGATTATGAAATTTGCCACCTGGCCCGTGGCTTGGTTATCCGGATATACCATTATGAAATGTTACGATTTGTACATTGTAAATCTTTGTTTAAAAAGAGGTCTTGCGACCGCTTAGGTGATCATGGTATCCGCGGGTTGGTCGTCGTCTCTAACCGGTATGTGATAGTTGGCGACGATTAGACCTCTCGCAAATGTCTTTGTAACTCTATCTTTTACGTCGAATTCTTGTTGAAATTTATCATCTCATTATGCTATTCTCGATTATGAACTATCTGAATATGAACCTTTGAATACTTTATTGTTAATGAACCCTTCTCTAAATTTCGGAGGGGCTGTATATGACCTTACTGGGCATTGTCCGCTCATTCCTTCCAATTCTTTTTCCTTCCAGATTTTAAGTAAGATGGATACCATCAAGGACAATCTAGAGATTTTAATTCGAATTAGTTCGTTTTGTACTTTGGACAAAATTTTAAGTTTAACAGTTTTGGGGCTTCAGAATTATCATTTATACTTTCGATATGTAATAAGTACTCTGTGACCTTCTTTTATTATTAATCCTTAAAGAGATGATTTCATAATTTTTTGTGATTTAGTATTTGTATTAGTAACGCACCCAAGATTTTGGGATTATAAATTGGTTTGAAATTTTTGGGTCGTTACACCAACAATCTCCCCCTCACACATCGGGGCCCTAGGTTGGGGGAGGAGAACTATGTATGTCATGGAATGGAGGGTGGAAATGTTGCAATTTGGACTTTGATATCAGTGTATGTTTTCCATTACACTTAATTTTTATTTTTTTTCGATAAGTGTGACTCCTTGTTGGTATAGGACTATAGAGATTGATACCAAAGACCTCAATGTCTGTGCGTGAGTCTTGAGCGCCCTTGTCATCTCTCCCACTCCTTGGGTTTTCCCTTACAAGTAACCTAGCACCCAATCCATTCCACAACCGATGTGAGATATCCTAACATAACGTATTTCCTAACTAATACAATAAAACTCCAACACTAAAATAAAATATAAATAAATAAAGATTAATAGGTCAACAATGCATAAAACGCAATTCTTCCAATTGAGCTAATTTTCCATTGACTTCTTAATTCCATAGTTGCCTCGTTTTTTCATGGTTGTCACTTGATCAAGGCTTCATCGTGCACTCATTGCCTAGAGAGAACTATTAAGCAAACTAACCAAGTTTTTTTTTTTTTTGGGGAGGGGGTGGGGGCGTTCATTTTGATGGCACAACAAATTTATCATCTTTTCTATCTGAATACCAAAAGAAATTAGAAAGAAAGAAAGAATAGAGAAGATGAAAGCATTGTTAATTCCCTATCAGACGACTCCCAAACTTTATCAAATTAATTAACTTCTTTGTATAAGTTTGCTACAAAGGAATGTGACTACCAACACACATAAATCAACTGGTAAGAGGGTTGTTGTAGTTTAACTAAGGTCTCGGCTTCAAGACTTATGAGAATGCAGTCATGTTAAACAATTGTTGGGAGAGCTTCTACCATCATGTAGTGATCCTACCCGGCTTGAGGAATTAGTCTCGGGCAAACAAGCATGAGGACACCCTTGGGAAACACAAAAAGAAAAGAAAAAGAAGGCATGTGACTAATATGTTGAAGATGTAGATCGTCCTTTAATGAAAAATTGGACAAAAGGGATGTGTAGAACACGATAACGAAAGTAAAATGTTCTTTTAGGCTATGTTTGGATACCCACCCCAATTCCATAACTTAGAATTGAAACTTGGGCATCTAAAATCAACTCCGTTGTTTAGGAAGACGATTAAAATTTGGAATTTGAATTGAGTTAAAATTCCAAGTGCCTCAATTGTACTAATTCTATACTAAATCCAACATGTTTGTTTGGTTGTCCGGCAAGGAGAAGCAATATTATTAATCTCAATACTATTTTTTTTATAAGTATTAATCTCAATACTATTAAGACACTCGCTATTAATCCACACTTATATCTCGAATGTAGTTTTGAGATTAAAAATCTTAGGCTTCGTTTGTTTCATGAAAAATGATTTCCAAAAAATGATTTCTAGAAAATAAAAAGATTTCATTTTCAGGTGTTTGATAAATCTTTTGAAAATATGCCGAAAAATATTTTCATGCGTTTGACAAACGAACGGAAAATGTTAAGGAAAACAATATATGAATAAATACAAAAAGTATATTCTAATATTAATACACATATTAAAGATATATAAATCGTGTTGACCTTTTGTAGTTTTCTTTTAATAACCCTCAATTTATCATCAATGATGTAAAATCAATAAGGTCCCATCTTTTTTCAATATCATAAACACAAATAATTTTTTTTGATAATTAATGTGAAAAAATGTTTTAAAAAATAAAATGGATAATGTTTAGGATGTCCTTAAATAATATAGTGGACACTAATTTTAGAATGTAGTGAGTATTTATTAAAATTATAATTTATAAATAATGTGCACAAACTCAATTTATATTTATAAACAATTTATTTGTCGAGTAAAATATTGTGCGTGTAAATATGTGTAATTGTGGAAGGGCTGAGGGTGCTCGAACATTCAGTAAAATTATACGAAAAATAAATCCATAAGTCATTTTCCGGAAAAGATGGCTTGATTTTCCGTTGACTCGTAAAATCGTTTACGTTGACTACATTTTCTTAAGGTTACCAAACACTGAAAAATGAGGAAAACATTTTTCAGAAATTATTTTCTATGAAACAAACGGAGCCTTAGTCGCAAAACTAAGATTAAAAATCTTAGTCCCAAATTAGAGTTGAGTTAGAATTCCAAGTACCTCAATTTTCGTGTATTAAAGAGATGATAAGTTAATCAATAGAATTGTGTAAAGTTTGGAAAACCTTTTTCTGTCTTATTTAATAATACACCAACATGTTGTATATATACAATCAACTTGTTTCCTAAGAGCATCCCCAATGTTAAATATTCGTATACATCTTCTTAGCTAGATCTCATCATCACCTCATTATTTTACACTTCAATCTTATTTTTATACTTCTCAAACAGATAAATTAATTTAACTTTATTTAATTTATTTCATATTTAAATATTTCGTATAAATAACTTAACTTATAAATTAAGACATAAATTAATTTAAAAATAATAAAATACTCCTAATTATATAATTTATAATTTAATTAAGAAATTATCTATAAAAGTTATATAAAAATATTAATAATGAAGGTTACAAAAAAATTTTTAACCCAAACCGGTAAGATTTAAAAACTCACCCTCTCCCCCGCCACAAAAGCCAAAAGCAAAACCGTAAGATCTATATATATATATATATATATATATATGTTGAAATTAAAGTTTGACAAGATGGACCCACCAAAACAAGCCGCTCACTCTCCTTTACGCGCGTGTGGTGCATGCGTCATGTGTGCCGGAAGCAGTGCACCGCACCGCCCATTTGTTTCCAATTCATCTTAAAACACTTTTTTCTTCTTAAACAATAATACTCCCTCTACTCTCTCCTAGATGGATTTCATAAGAAGAGGGTTCCCATTGTATGATTTTCCCCTCTTACTAAGAAGAGCCCTAAGAAGAGTCAATCTATAACAAGGTTCTAAAAATCGTTAGGCGGTCGCTAGGCGGCATACTAGCGCCTAGCGCCTAGCGCCTAGGGGACTAGTCGGAGCGTAATCGGGGCCTAGGCGGGACGTAGAATTAAGGCATAATTATTTTTTTTTTGATTATTTACATCAAAGATCAAACACATTTAATGCAAATTTAATTTTTTTTAATATTTGTCATTTTATAAAACACTTGTCTATATTTGTAAAATGAACAAAAATATACAAATCTACCATTAATCTCAATTCTCAACAACCTCAAAGCAATAAACCAGCCAAGTTTAGAACTAAAAAACAAAAAATATTTTACTCCAGTTCGCCCCCCATTACCTCCCTCTCTGCCTCACCATTACCACTCCCCTTCCTTCTCCAGTTCGCCCCCTTTCCTTTTCCGGTCACCGTATGCCACAAAATCAAAGCTACAAAATTAAATTAAAGTCAACGAGGCTTGGCGTAGATGCCGACTTGGTCGATTAGGCGGCGACTAAGAAAGTCGCGGCGGTAGAGAGGGGCCTATTGCCTAGGCGGGGCCTAGGCAGAGCTAGGCGTGGAGTTTTAGAACACTGATCTATAATACAATAGAGCTTATACTCACATATATGCAATTTACTAAAGATATTTAGTGGTTGAGATTAAATTACCTTAAAAAAAGTAATGGTTGTGATTTATCCTCATTCACATGTGTGAGAGTAGTTATCAACTTTTAACTCTCAATTACAAAGTCACCCCCTACAATTAATATTATGATCAGTCATCTTTTAGTTTTTACAAAGTCACCCCCTACAATTAATATTATGAGCGGTCATGGGTTAGTTACATATAGCTCAATTATGGGTCGAGTTTAAAATTACACTTTCTATTTAGACATTGTCATTTAAATTGACGAAATCATATATACTAACACCGTGCCATAGGCAGGGGCACAAAGATCTAGTTTACCAACAATGTGGATGCTCTAAGTTAACTAACCTAAGAGTCTAAGGTGTCATTTGGTAGCCAGGAGTAAGGTCAAATAGGATTAATAAGCCGAGTTGTCTGATGTTTGGTATGCAATAGGTGGTGGTCGGGATTAATCGCACGAGTTATCCGGATAAAGCCATTATCCCCTTACTACTAATACCAAGGGGGATGGTGTGTGGTATTATTAGTGCCCTCACTAAAAAAAATTGAATTAACATTTGTAATCTCAAAACTAGCCCGATATTCAAGTGATGATTAATAACGAGGGCACTAATAGTACTTGGATTAATAATACTATTTATCTTTGTCCGACACCAAACAAACCCTAAGAGGTCTAATAGCAATAGGAAACTTTCCATAATACAACAAGGCGCAGTGCTTCAATAAATTGTGTCATTTAATTTAGTTATATTTGTAGAAAAAAACTCAAAACTACAAGAAATTAAAGATGGTGTGTGAACCTCGTTTTGAAATCTTGACCAGTTGTTATAACAAAATTGATCAACTTCTCAATTCGAGTACATGAAATACGCTTGTGCTTCAACGTGGACTCTCAAATAAATAAAGAATTGTTATTTATGTTTATTAGAAATCCCTAGAAAACCCAAGATTATATGGCTTCAGAGACTAAGTTTCGAGTCAGGAGGTGGTACACACCAAACTCGCCCTTTATTAAATTCCTAATGGATGGTCAAGAAGTCAAAGTGGTTTTTTGGATCAAACGGTGGCGGTCAAAGGATAATATATATGTCAAAAAATCAAACAAATCAAGAGATGAAATTACATACCAAAATAGTCCCGAGTCAAAGTTGGTTTTGGTCAACAAGGGTTAAGAAAATTAAATTAACATTTTAAACATAATAAATAAAAAAGTGACTTAACTAGACATTGTTAAAAACATAAAATAAAATAAAAAAGAAACATGTTAAACATTATTAACCAAAACATGGCCATAAGCATACCAACTTTCATGCTAAGAAAAAGAAACTAACAAATCTTGAACTAATTTTTTAATTTATGAGCAATAATTTATAATATAAGTTTAGACCGAAATCACCTTGCTCTAATTTTGAACTAATTTTTTTAACTTATGAGCAATAATTGATGGAAGTGCAAATTAATTTGAAATTTTGTTTCTCATAAATTTTGCTAAGTTAATTTATAATAGCTTGCCCGAATCAATTTATTAATTGAAAATGTAATATTTTTTTTCAAAAATATAATCAAAAGCCGTCGATAGTCAATATCTTCCATAGTTCAATTTATAATAGCTTTCCGAAATTCAATAAATTACCAATTTTAGTTTTCGTAAATTAAAGAGATGATAAGTTAATTAATCAATGGAATTGTGTCATTTAATTTAATTATATTTTAAAAAATTCAAAACTACCACAAATTAACGATGGTATGTGAACCTCGTTTCAAAACTCTAAACAGTCATTTTAACATAAACAACAAAGTTCTCAATTCCAATGCGTGGAATACCAATGGAATAATTGTGGATCGGTCCACTTTTCAAAATTTTCAATCACTTCAGTTTTTTTTTTCGAATCAGGAAAAAGACACTTTTGAGTGAAAAAAAGCTATGATATCATTAAGAGGTGGTCTCCTATAAGACGGTCTTACGAATCCTTATCTATAAGACATAGCCCCATTTAAGAATTTACGGGTTAATAACTAAACATGTTAATAAAAATAATAATAATAAGTTTGTCAAGTTGGATGGAAGTGTTGCTTGAAGGTTTAGTCACCGAAGGTTAGCTTTTTGAAACCCCTTAGCTACATAATTTAGTTTTAATTCTCATTAATGAAAAGTTCCACTATTTGCTCCAGTGCCCCTACACTTTCATTGTTTTGCCGCCAAAATTCTTGTCTCACTTTTTAGTCTTAAGAGTGTCACTTTTTAGTATTAAATTAAATGTGTCACTTTTTAGTATTAAGAGTGTCACTTTTTAGTATTAAGAGTGACACTTTTTAATATTAAATGTGCCACTTTTTAGTATTAAGAGTGTCACTTTTTAGTATTAAACGTGTCACTTTTTAGTATTAAGAATATCACTTTTTAGTATTAAAAGTGTTACTTTGTATTTTAATGAGAATTATATAAATTTCCTTTTATAGTGTCACTTTCAACCTTAAAATGTGTCACTTTTATTTTTTAAATGTGTCGCGTTTGGCTTTAAATGTGTCATTCAACATTTCGTCAAATTTCATTAGGGTCCGTCAAGTATCTCAAGGCAATTGATGCTAACAGATGGCTAACGGAGCTGACAAATGATTAAACTATAAGGCCTCCCAACAATTGCCAGCTTCAAGCAGACGAATTCCCTCCGATATTCATGTACCCTCAAAGCAGGCGAATGAAGAGTAGAGGCACGACGAGGCGTAAAGCGTATAGCCGCCATAATCCGTCCCCACCGACATCACCGCCGACGTAATCATCACCATCCCACCAAGTTTTGGATCAACGTGACACTTTTTAGTATTAAATGTGTCACTTTTTAGTATTAAATGTGTCACTTTTTAGCATTAAGAGTGTCATTTTTTAGCATTAAGAGTCTCACTTTTTAGCATTAAGTGTCTCACTTTTTAATATTAAATGTGTCACTTTTTAGTATTAAATGTGTCACTTTTTAGTATTAATGGTGTCACTTTTTAGTATTAAGAGTGTCACTTTTTAGTATTAAGAGTGTTACTTTGTATTTTAATAAAAATTATAATAAATTTTCTTTTATAGTGTTACTTTTGTGTTTTCAATAGGTCACATTTGGTTTTAAATGTGTCATTTAACATTTTGCCAAAGTTCATTAGGATCCGTCAAGTATCTCAAGGCAATTGATACTAAGACTGTTACTTTTTAGCATTAATAGTGTCACTTTTTAGTATTAAGTGTGTCACTTTTTAGAATTAAAAGTGTCACTTTTTAGTATTAAGGGTGTCACTTTTTAATAGTAAAAGTGTTACTTTGTATTTTAATAAAAATTATAATAAATTTTCTTTTATAGTCACTTTTAACATTAAAATGTGTCACTTTTGTGTTTTCAATGTGTCACGTTTGGCTTTAAATATGTCATTTAACATTTCGTCAAAGTCTATTAGGATCCGTCAAGTATCCCAAGGCAGTTGATACTAACGGATGGTTAACGGAGCTGCCAAATGTTTAAATTGCAAAGTGTAAGAAACATAAGAATTTCGGCAGCAAACATTGAAAGTACATGTGTAACAGAACAAATAGACGAATTTCTCATTAAAGAGCATTAAAACTAAATATTATAAGCTTCAAAGTTTCAAATCACTGACCTCCACCCGCTCAACCTTTAAGGGATGCAACCGACCAACTCGGCTAATATGCAATTATGATATTTATTAACATGTTTATTTATTAACCCGCGAATTCCTAAATGGAGCTCCGTTTTACAGATTTAGGATCCGTAAGACCGTCCTACACAAGTCTTTGTCTATCATTAATGAGCATGAGGCACGCTACAGGAATGCACCGCAATTCATCAATTTTATTGCATTAATTTTTGCACTGCAGTTAAATAGTTTAATTGTCTAGTCTAATTGCACCGCAACACATCAATGTTTGCACCACAATTCATCAATTTGATTGCCTTAATTTTTGTACCACTGCTGAATAGTTTAATTGTCTAGTTTAAAGCATCGCGATAGATAAATGTTTGCACCGCGATTCATCAATTTTATTACATTAATTTTTACACCGCGATACATCAATGTTTGCGCCACGATGCAAAATCGTAATAATCCAAACCATATCCTCAACATTCTTCCTCCTTCTCCTTCATCGTAAGCCTTCTTATGCATCCTCCTTCGCCTTCGTCTCTACTCTGAAAATCCTCCAACCCAACACATTTTCATTAAATTTTCGTAATTAACGAATCAGAAATTTTTTTGTAATTAACGCAACAATGGTGATTTTCTAATCAAATGTGTTTGTCGGAGCTGTTGAAGGAGACGATGGCATTTTCGAAACAATATTTCGAAAAATAAACTTTTGCGGTTGAAAAAATGAAAAATTGCGGGTCGATCCATTTTTTAAAGTTTGTAATCGCTACAATATACTTTCTTTTATTTTCAACCGAAAAATGTCACTTTTGGTGGTAAAATGACTACGATGTCCTTAATGAACTATATGCACGTTACAATTAAACTTTATGAATCGCGGTACAACAATTTTACATGAACCAAACTTTTGAAACACGGTACAACTTTTGAAAAGGTTGTTAAAGTGCAAAAAAATAATTAATTTTCAATAAATTACAGTATAAAGTGTAAATATATCGCAGTGCAACAATTTTAAGAAAAGAATCGTGCTGCAAAACTATGTTAACCTTTTGAATTTGTGAATCGCGGTACAAAACTATGCGACCTTTTGAATTTGTGAATCGCGGTGCAAAGATTTTCTGAATTACGGTTTGAAAAGGTTTTTAAAGTGCAAAAAAATAATTAATTATTCATAAATTACTGTATAAAGTGCAAGTATATCGTGGTGCAACAATTTTACATTAATCAAACTTTTGAAGTGCGGTACAAAAAAATAGTGCATTGAAATTTATGAATCGCGATACAAAAGCATAAAGAACCAGTTTACATCCTTCACCTTCTTCTTCAATTTCCTCCGTCGTAAGTATTTTTCTTCATCCTCCTTCTCCGCCTTCGTCTCAACTAGAAAATCCTTCAACCTAGCACAGATCTATTATAATTTCGTATTTCATGAATCAAAAAACTCGTTTACTTTCGACGGTGTTGCCCCTAAACCTCCACGAAGGGGCGCTGCCCCCTCGACCCCCACGACCTAACCGAGCAGGTCCATCCCCGTTTTATTGCGCACAATCGTGATTTTCGAATTCAAAGTATGTTGTCGGAGCTATTAAAGAAGACGATGATATTTTTGGAACAATATTTCTGAAAGTGATCTTTTACGTTTGAAAAAAAAAATAGACTTTTGGAGTTAGAAACTTTGAAAAAGAGACCGCCCAAAAATTTCCCCATGAAAAAAAGAATAGTGAACTAGAGAGTTACAAATTTTAAAAAATGGACCGGCCAAAATTTTACGCGATACCAATTGGGCTTCAAACTTCAAAGTAGACTCTCAAATAAATAAATAGTGTCTGCTCTCATATATCAGAAAAACACAAGGAAACCCAATATTCTATTAGTTTGGGAGTAAGGTTAGCCACCCAACTTGCCAATCCGTCTAAAGTTACTAATATGATTAATTCCAAATGGGTGGTCAAGTCGTGACACAGTTTGTCAAAGTGGGTTGCTTGGTAAGACGGAGGCAGTATAACAAATGATATCAGAGAAAAACCAAACAAATCAAGACATAAAATTACCAAATAGTCCAGAGTCAAACTCAACTAGAGTTAGCTGGAGTCAACAAAACTCTATAACATGAAATAACACATTAGCTTGTTAAGGAAATTAAACTAAACATTTTAAACATAAAAATCCCAGATCTAAACATTCCTAAACGAAAACACTAAACATTAAGAATGATAGGTAGGTAATTTAAAACCCAAATAGTATTGAAGAGGGACCTAACCTGGACTTGGAATCTTGAGAAAGGTTGAGAGGCCGACTGGCCTAAAGGGAGACAGAGAAAAACCAGAAAAAGACAACCCTTCCTTCGTCTCAGTGTTACCTCAGGTCAGGTGGAGCGTCGGCGGTGGTCGTCTTCGTCTGCAGTAAGCCAGTAACCCAGTTGCCGAGTTTGTTTGGAGAATGGAGCTGGAGTAGCTTGGTTCTTCCTTGTTCCTTCCGTGCGAAATGCATTAGGTAGTTTTAGGGCTTAAATTTTTTTATTATAAAGGTAAGCTGTCATTTTCTAGGGGCCAAGGCCTGGGCCTCACCCTTCATATGACTTGGACAGACCCTGTTCAACAGTATTGTTTTTTGGGCAAATTTCAAGCGGGTACAATTTTAGAAATATGTTTTCATCTAGGACCATCAATTTTTTGGACATTTCATATAACTACAAATTGGTTGCCAAATGACAAAAATGCCATTAATGAAGATCCAACCAAAAAAATTCAAAAAAGCTGATGCCAAAAAAAATATGATGCCAAAAAGCTGATGTCAAAAAAAAATCTAATGCCAAAAAGCTGATGCCAAAAATCAACCCGATGTCAGACATCAGGTTGATGATACCAAAAATCAACCTGATGCCAAAAATTAAGCAAATCAACCTAATCCTACTTTTAGGTCATACTTGGCTTCGTTTGCATTTGATATAGGTGATTTGACTTTTCGTTTTGCTGATATATCTCTTTCTATCTCTTTCTAGGCTTTCTCAGTCTATCTCCTAGCCATAGTGGCAAGTTAAGGGTAAAGCTACTGCAATTGCCCTAAGCATTGGTTTTGCAGATGTTATTGAATGACTTTCGTCTTCTATGGGAAAGACTGATCTGATCTTGCACAGAGAGAGAAACTCCCATTCTCGCTTTCCATATACTCCCCCGTCCCTAAATAATTGTCCTGTTTGACCCGGTGCACAATTTAAGAAAAAGTAATTAACTTGATTATTTATATTGGTTTAATGTGGAGTTTCCATTAATGTACATGTATATGTGGCCCATAATTAAAGTAGAGTGAAAAAGTAAGAATAAAGTGGTAAAAGTAATGTTCTAAAAAGGTAAGTTTCAAAGTGGACAATTATTTTGGGACGGACGAAAAAGGAAAGTGAGACGATAATTTAGGGACGGAGGGAGTAGTAAGTAAGGAAAGCGAATATGAATTATCAAGTTATCGGCCTGTAATGAATTATCGACGATTGCCTCAAGCTTCCTTCTCATGGTGAATTGGGGGTAGTGATGTATTTTTATCCAAAAAATGTACCTAAAAGATATGTCTAAAAAATGACTGGATTGATTTGAAAACATACTTTAAAAAATGTACCGGCCTGTAATTATTTCTTGTTTTTTAATGGAGAAATTACGGACCGATTTATTTTTTAAAGTATTTAATTATTTTAGTATATTATTTTTATTTTTAATCTGAAAAAATCTTTTTTAGTGGCAAAATAATTATGATAACCTTAATGAATTGTATGCGCGCTACAGAGGTTGTTATTTTTGCACCGTGATACAATTAAACTATTGAACCGCGGTGCAAAAATAATGCAATGAAATTTATGAATCGCGGTGCAAAAATAGATTAGGAAATTAAACTTTGAAACACGGTGCAAAAATAATGCAATGAAATTTATGAATCACGGTACAAAAATAGACTTGAAAATTAAACTTTGAACCGCGATACAAAAATAATGGAATGAAAATTAAGAATCGCGGTACAAAAATAGACTAGAAAATTAAACTTTAAACTGCGGTGCAAAAATAATACAATGAAATTTATGAATCGTGGTGCAAAAATAGACTAAGAAATTAAACTTTGAACCGCGGTGCGAAAATATTATATAATTCATTTTTGCACCGCGATATAAAAGCATAAAGAATCAACTTACGTCCTCCACCTTCTTCTTCAATCTCCTCCGTCGTAAGTCTTTTTCTTCCTCCTCCCTCTTTGCTTTCATCCCAACTGAAAAATTATTTAACTCAGCATACATCCATTATAGTTTCGTATTTCATGAATAAAAAACATGTGTACCTTTCGTGGGCGTTGCCCTCGAACCCCCACAAAGGGGCGTTGCCCCCTCGACCTAACTGGGCAGGTCGATCCCCGTTTCGTTGCGCACAATCATGATTTTCGAATTCAAAGTGTGTTGTCCGAGCTGTTGAAAAAGACGATAACATTTTTTATACAATATTTTGAAAAGTAGTCTTTTACGGTTGAGAAAAAAAAACCGATGAACTTTTGGCGTTAAAAACTTTAAAAAAGGAACCGGTCAGAATTTTACTCTTCTTTTAAATGCAAGAATGAAATATAGGGACAATCTATATCTAACCTTTGGCGAAATTTATGGAAATAATAGCGGGTCGATATCTTTTGTAAAAATTATAATCTATACGGTCTTTTTTTTTATTCAACCAAAAAAAATGTTTTTTTCATAAATTTCTTTTTAAACGATATGTCAGATCAAAGATGATGATAATTTGAAAACGAAAGGAGTATTAGTTAGAACATATGAAAACTTGACTAATTAATTTGATGTATTGAAGCAACTACACAGGATGACGACAAAATAACATTTCTTCTGTTTTGGGTAAAAAAATTATTATTTTATTTTTGGATGTTTTATTTAAAAAGTCTATTTTTAAAAATTAAGAAATAAAAATATCATTTTATTACTAATAAAATATTAAAATTGTTATTTTTTTAAAATATTTAACTTTTAAACGGAAACTTTTTATCCGAAACGGATGAAGTATTAGAGAGAACATAATAAAAATTTGATTAGCAAAAGTTGAGTAATTAATTAAAGCATCTGTCGAGGACGGCACCTATACATAAGAGCATTCCCACATAGAGTCAAAAAGTAAATGAGGTCAACAACAACTCCAATCATATATTCCACTATCAAAGACGCCTTATGTTACTTAAAACATAGTACCTTATAAAACTTGACTTGCACGCGGTGTACACACAGACCCACACATTTATATATATATAAATAAATATATATATATATATAAATAAATATATATATATATATATAAATATATATATATATATATATAAATAAATATATATATATATATATAAATAAATATATATATATATATATATATATATATATATATATATATAAATATATAAAATAATAAATTGTAAATAATTCCTTTTAATTATTGGTTAGGCTTGAATTACCCTCCTGGACTACTAATTGAATAAATATGTTCCCCTCAACTATCACATTGTTTTAATTGCACCTTCTTTAGACACTATCATTTAAGTTAATGAAAAATATCCACTTAAAACTCACACAACCATCTTTAAGTATTCTTTTTACCATAATGTCCTCTTAGTGTCCAAAGTCATACGCATTGGTAGTCGTTACTTGAAAGGAATTTCGAAGGATTGCATGCTAACTAATGATGGTCCACTATCTTGGTTACTTGGCTCATTTTCATGTCAAGTGGCCTCGCAACCTATTTGCTCGGTCTGGATGGGATTTCTATGAGTACTACATAATCGTTAGTACTCGTGAGAAAAGTATGTAGTGTTATGGTGATCTGACCACTTGAATTACATGGTGTAGTTGTCAGCCTGTCACACCATGCATTAAATAGCGTATATTTTTCAAGAGACGACATCATGAGCGTGTATTAAACGTCAACGTTTCCTGTTTTGTTAGTGTCATATTGAGTTACCTAGATATGATTAAGGTTAAATACACAAAGACAACATGTCTTAATTAACTTTCCCTTGTGAACAATATGCATTTTGCAAAACGGATCAAGAAGATCAATCTCTAGGATTGTCATGGAATATACTTTGCAGCGACAACGTTCTTTTTTTTTTTATCTTTGTGTCCATCCTACCATCACAGTCTTAGTCGGTTCTATTGTGCTTGTTGCATCTAAAATCATCAAAAATTGGTTGGCTTTTTACAATAGATAGTTTTGTTGTTGGATCCACGATGGTTGTATAGCTTGTAGGCAATGGACATATATATCTCTCTATTGCATTCTAAATCAAGGGATAAAAAAAGTGGCTGCTAGAGAATACTTTTGCGTGTATAGGAATTGGTTGTGAATTTCCATTTCAAGAAACTAAAGGTTGCTTTGGTCATTAGAATAAATTTACTAGCCAAGGCATGTCGCTAATTTCAACATTCAATTAGCGGTTGTTTTTTGTTTCCTCATTAGGTTTAGTGTCATGGCCTCGCGGGGGATCAACTCAGATAGTGAGGTAGAACATGTTAATGTAGGTGCAACTTGGTTTCGATGAAGTTCCACCCTTCATTTCAAATGTGGAATGGAACTTAACACCAAAAAAGAGTAGGACTTGCTTTGATAAAAGATCTAATGTAAGGGTAAAAGTTATAACACTTTCAAACTCTATGGGAGGCGACTAATTGGGAACTGATTCTAATTATACCCAATTGTTAAAGCGGCATATCACTTTTAGGGCTGACAAAAATCCTGTTTTTCTCGATCCGTCCCGACGCCCGACCCGATCCCGTCCCGACATTTTCCGATCCCAACAAATCCCGATCCCGATTTTGTCGGGATTTTCCCCGTCCTGACATATTTCGGGACAGTATTTCGGGATAACTATCAATCCCGTCAGGATTCCTGACCCGTCCCGACTATCAATCCCGTCGGGATTCCCGAATCCCGACCCGTCCCGACTTATTTTTTTTTATTTTTTAATATATTTTTATATTTTTATATTTTTTTATATTTTTTATATTTTTTATATTTTTTATATTTTTTAAAATTTTAAAATTTTATTTATTTTATTTTATAAATATTGTGAGTGTTAGACAATGTTTATTTTTTGTTTGCTAAAATTACTTAATGATGTTTGTTAAATTTATTTTCATAATTAATATTGTGGGTTTTTTTTTGTCTATCACTTTTCTGCACTTAGTGTAGCTCTTTTCCTACGAGTGAGGGGTGCATTTTGTTCATAATGACATATTCAACAATATTCATCATTAAGTAAATATTCAAGCATACTTTGTAAATATACAGTTTGAAATCTTAATTATGATGAAGACATTTTAAAAATATTTTAGTGTCAGAAAATATTATTCATAAATATTATAGTCGGGATTACGGGATTTTTATATCCCGAACTGTCGGGATCCCGATTCATCGAGTCCCGACACTTATCAAAAACGAGATCGAAAAAAAAATTAAAATCTCGAAATCTATCAAAACGGGATCGGGATGAAGGGTATCGGGACGGGTCCGTCCCGATTCCACCCCTAATCACTTTCATATTGGTCATTGGAATGGGACAACATGTGCAAATAATAATGCCATACATAATGACGACAAATTAAGTAATTAACATTAGTTAGATCGTACGCATATCTTTTATAGTTCACACTAAGTGTACGTATACTATTTTAAAATCTTTTATAGTTCACACTAAGAGTTACATATACTATTTCGAAATCTTTTATAGTTCACACTAAGAGTTATCTCATGTTATTTTGAAATATTTTATATAAAATATCAATTTTTAAAAATTATGTTCACAATTTATGTAATATTTCATTTTTATTATCGACTTGTGTTGTAAGTATAATAATTGTGGCCACGTATATTTGTAATTAGGTCAACTCTAATACTATTTATATATTTTTTAATTATTTAATTTTTCAAATATGAGCTTTTCGGGTGAAACAGAGAGAATACAAAACTTAAAAAAAAAAAAAGGAACATACAAACCTTGATTAAATAATGAAAATGGCGAATTCTAAAATGAGTTCCTGCACTTAGGTTTATTCAATATTTAGACAATTCACCCAAAATTAAACAGATCTTTTTTTTTATTCGCACTTTCAATCAAATTTGGTCTTTTCATTAATTTTTCTATTAGCATTCCGTCAAACGATGGTGCAACTGACGCATGTTAAAAAATTTAAGAATATTATTGTCTTAGGCTCCGTTTATCTCGCCAAAAATGATTTAAAATTTTATTTTAACTCATGAAATTCAAGATAAATCGAATGATGAATATGTGGTACACTATGAAGCCTCCTCAATCACCAACTTGAATATACATAATAGCAATACGCATCCGTGATACACATGAATTATGATTATAAAAAAGTTTTAAAACACTTTTTTTGTTAAAAAAATCACAGTTGTGTGTTAATAGCCAAGAGAGAGAGAGGACATTAAATTGTAGAAAGGTAGCCAAGAGAAAATGCAGAGTTATGTTAATAGCCTTTTTTAAAAACTTGGAAAGAGCATTGTCATAATATATAGTATAATTTTTTTAGTAAAAAGCGTAGTCAAAATATTTTTTTAAACACATGGTTATAGTGGAATATGACATGGGGAGCATTGTTCTTTATAAAAAGCCGTCAAATGGACATTGTGATTTTTGTTTTAGTTATAGATTATAGATTTATATATGGATTTGATAAATAAAAATCTCACAATGTAAGCAATTTTTTTCTTCTTCTTTTTCTACTCTACCCACACCGAAGGTTTTGTAATCTCTCATGCATATCATATCTTATCACTTATTCTTGGTATGTCTTGCTCACCAATTAAATCAAGATATGGTGAAAGATATTTCAATCATTTCCATGTATATAGGATCTCATTCTTGGTGGGCAAATAACATTAATTGTATATAAACACTAGTTGTGCAGTTTCTTAGATGAATATACACAATTCTTATGCAAAATATATTTCTCTTGCCTATCATTATTTATCATGGTATCAGAGCGGGTAACGCTCTAATCACTTTCGCACATATTTTTTTCTCCTTCTCTGATCCATTGACATGGCCAACGACGATGAAGCCAAAACCAAAGCCTCGATTGAGGAGACTTCTGGGACCAAAGTCGATGTGATGTCGCCTTATTTCCTAGCCGCCTCGGATAGTCCCAACGCCGTCTTTGTTAGTGATCTCCTTCGAGACGGGAACTTTGCAGATTGGGTAGATGAGATGAGCAACGCCTTGTTTGCGAAGAATAAAATTGGATTTGTCGATGGTACAATCCAAATTCCTGACGAGGCACGACAGAGCTACCGCTTTGGAGGCGTTGTAATGCGATGGTGAAGGGATGGTTGAATAGTGCCATGGAGAAGGAAATACGGAGCAGTGTGAAATATGCAAACACGGCACAAGAGATTTGGGAAGACTTGCAGGAACGTTTTGGGAGCGAGAGCGCGCCTAGGGCTTATGAATTAAAGCGTGATGTATCCCTAACGAGGCAAGAAAGTCTCTCGGTGTCGGCATACTACACAAAGCTAAAGGGATTATGGGATGAAATCCAATCCATCAACCCATTGCCGAGGTGCAAGTGTAGTGGGTGCACTTGTGACATATCAAAGAAGCTCGTAGAGATGAGGGAGAAAGAACGCCTATATGAATTCCTAATGGGTTTGGAGGCAAGTTTTGGGACGGTTAAAACCCAAATCTTGGGCATGAAACCAGGAGTCAGTCTAGGGACAGCCTATCATCTCGTTGCTCAGGACGAGAAACAGAAGCAAATCAGTTCGGCAGGAAAGATAAGCATTGAGGTAGCTGCATTCCAGGCGCATACCAGTCAGCACAAGAGCTGAGAGAAAGAAAAGGTTTTGCAGAAGGAGAAACCAAAGTGCACTCACTGTAGGAAACTATATCACATTGTTGAAAATTGTTATGAAATCATTGGGTATCCAGAGGGACGAAAGAAAACAAAGAAAAAGGGGGTCGGCAAGTCAACGGCACACTTTGCAGCAGGGGAAAGCAGTCCAATACCGGGCTTCACCAATGAACAATACAAACAGTTGGTCCAATTCTTTACAGAAAAATCCACGTGCGAGCAGAAATCCTCTGCCACGGCAAATATGGCTGGTAAGCTGAATAGTATAAAATCTTGGATAATTGATTCAGGGGCAACCGAACACATAACTTATGACGGCTCAGTATTGGATAATCAAGTTCAAATTGGAATGGAGACACCAGTTAAAATCCCCAATGGTGATGTCATACCAGTCAAAGGCATTGGGAGCACCAAACTTCCAAACTGACTAAATGTTCATCATGTTTTAAATTTGCCTGCTTTCAAATGCAATTTGTTATCTGTTAGTCGCTTAACCAAGGATTTAACTGTGCTCTCACCTTCTTTTCAGATTTCTGTGTGATACAGGACTTGGCTTCGAGGACTCTGATTGGTATGGGGAAATGCGTTAATGGTATATATCACCTGGAACCAGCGACAAGGGAACACACAGCTATGGTAGCGAAGACAGATACTAGGGTATGGCACAAAAGATTAGGACATACTTCAGTTTATGACTTTCAGCATGTTAATAATTCTAGTTTTAATAAGGAGAAAGAGCATTGTGACTCATGTATTCGAGCCAAAATGACGAGACTTCCTTTTCCGATTAGTAACACTCAGACAAATTTTTGTTTTGATCTCATACATTGTGACATTTGGGGTGGTTATAAAACTCTGTCCTTTTCTGGTGCACATTATTTTTTAACTATTGTTAACGATTTTAGTCGAGGAGTATGGGTGTTTTTAATGAAGCATAAGTATGAGGTCCATCATTATCTTACTATGTTTTGTAATATGGTTAACACTCAATTTGAGAGGAAGGTTAAGCGTATTAGGAGTCATAATGGTGCGGAACTTCAGTCATTGCTAATGTTAGAATATTATGTTAATCATGGAATACTTCTTGAGACATCTTGCACCGACACTCCACAACAAAATGGGGTTGTCGAGCGCAAGCATCGTCATATTTTAGAAATGGCCCGGGCTTTACGTTTTGAGGCGGGTTTGCCAAAAAGTTTCTGGGGAGAATGTGTTTTGACAGCAGCCTATATAATTAACCGTTTACCCTCCAAAGTTTTAGAAAATAAGACTCCTTTTGAGATTTTACTACAAAGGAAACCTTGCCTTGATCATATGCGTGTCTTTGGTTGTTTGGTTTATGCCAAGAATAACAAGAAAGGGGGAGACAAGTTTGACGCTAGGGGCAGACCTTGTGTTTTCGTTGGATATCCTCATTCACAAAAGGGCTACAGAGTCTTTGATTTGGAGTCCAAACAGATTTACACATCACGAGATGTAAAATTCGTGGAAAGTGTATTTCCCTTCAAGGAAACATGTGCACAACCAAGCCGAAGTCCTTTAAACACCGCAAGAAGTGAGGTTTGGAAGAAGAAGTCATAGAGTTTGTGCAGGTCCAAGCAGATGAGCAGTCAACTAAGCAAACAGGTGTACGGTCATTTGTTGAACAGGATAACAGACAACCAGTTGTAGAGGCAGATGAGCAGCCAGTTGAGCAGACTTCTGTTACACAAGATGTTGAGCCCCCTGTCACACAACCTGTTGTACAACCAGTTCAGCGACGAAGTGAACGACAAAGACAGCAGCCCAAACATCTCAAGGATTTTGATGTGAGTTTGCCAGTCTCTATAGACCATCAGCATCCCAGCTCCAACTCAGTGACCTCGAAGGTATATCCTTTATCTAACTATATTTCTTATAAGCGTTTTTCTTCAAATCACAAGGCATTTCTTGCGGCCATCACTTCACATGATGAGCCTAAGTACTATCATCAGGCTATTAAACACCTGGAATGGCGTGATGCAATGAAAAAGGAAATTGATGCTTTGGAAGCCAATGGTCCTTGGACGCTTGAGAAACTACCTCCGGGAAAGAAAGCAGTTGACTCCAAGTGGGTTTATAAGATAAAGTATAAACCAAATGGAGATGTTGAGAGGTACAAAGCGCGTTTAGTGGTAAAAGGCTTCACACAAGTTGAAGGGATAGATTACCACGAGACATTTGCTCCTGTTGCCAAGCTTGTCACTGTGAGGAGTCTTCTTGTCGTGGTAGCCAAAAGGAACTAGGCCATACATCAGCTTGACGTAAACAACGCTTTTCTACATGGGGACTTAACAGAAGACGTTTACATGAAAATCCCGCATGGCTTTGCAAAGGAAGAAGATACGAGAGTTTGCAGGCTTCGAAAATCGTTGTATGGTCTTCGTCAAGCATCAAGAGCGGTATCAAAAATTCACCACGCTGGCCGGTTGAGTTTAGACAATCATATGCTGATCATTCCTTATTCATATATAAGAGGGGCAAGTCTTATGTCGCGGCCCTTATCTATGTTGATGATGTCCTTTTGGTAGGAAATGACACTCTTAAAATTGGAGTTGTCAAGAAGTACCTGGACGAGAAGTTTAGCATCAAGGATCTTGGGCATTTAAAATATTTCTTGAGGATAGAAGTAGCTAGATCAACAGAAGGCATTGTGCTCAGCCAACGAAAATACACTTTAGACATTCTTGAAGAGAGTGGATTACAAGGTGGGCGAACAAGTGACTTCCCAATGGAACAAAATCTGAAGCTCAGTACAGATGATAATAGTCCCTATGTTGATGCCTCTCAATACCGCAGGTTAATTGGGAGATTGCTATATTTGACGGTAACTCGACCTGACATACAGTTTGCAGTTAATCGACTTAGTCAGTTCATTACTGCTCCAAGGCGGACACATTTGGATGCAGCAACTCGAGTCATAAGATACCTCAAGAGCACAGTCGGCCAGGGTTTACTTCTTCCGGCTCAAGGAGAGTTGACACTTGCGGCATATTGTGACGCGGATTGGGGAGGTTGTCCTATGACTAGGTGATCATGTACTGGGTATTTTGTTAGTTTGGGTGGGGCACCTATATCCTGGCGTAGTAAGAAGCGGTCGGTTGTGGCTCGTTCCTCAGCAGAAGCAGAGTACCGCGCAATGGCAACCACAGTCAGTGAAATAATATGGCTTTGTTGGCTACTCCGAGATATTGAAGCATCACAACCACATGCCACGCCTCTCTATTGTGACAACCAAGCAGCTCGGCATATCGCAAATAACCCTGTTTTTCATGAGCGTACAAAGCACGTGGAAATGGACTGCTACTTCGTTCGTGAACGTGTTGAGTCTGGTGACATAATACCGTGTAAAATATCGACCATTGATCAAGTGGCCGATCTCATTACTAAACCTCTCGGGCTACTCAGTTTCGTTCTTTGGTTGGCAAGTTGGGCATTCGTAATCTCCATGCGCCAACTTGAGGGGGAGTGGAGGTTTTGAAATCTCTCATGCATGTCATATCTTATCACTTATTCTTGGTATGTCTTGCTCACCAATTAAATCAAGATATGGTGGAAGATATTTCAATCCTTTCCATGTATATAGGATCTCAATCTTGGTGGGAAAGTAACCCTAATTGTATATAAACACTAGTTGTACAGTTTCTTAGATGAATATACACAATTCTTATGCAAAATATACTTCTCTTGCCTATCATTATTTATCAACCCACATATTTGATTGATAAAATATAAACAATATTAGCAACTGTTAGTCCTATGGATATACTCAAATAAGCTAGAGGGGGTGGTCTATATTACCACTTTAAAAATTATCTCATCATTCATTTATGAATGTGGGTGAAACACTTGATAAAACAATCTTGAGATGAGACACTATGATAACCCCGTTTCGCGACCCCCTCTCTCGTTAATGAGAAATGAGTAGGTTTGGAAACATTAAACGTGTGTAATGCGTTCGGACTCGTTGTGAACTCTAAAAAATGTGTACATAGTCGTCACCTCTATTTTAGGTTAAACATAGAAAAATCATATGTTACCAGAAAATGTATAGGTTCGGGGGCTAAGTTACGAGTTGGGAAGGGGTTAGGCACACAACTCGCCATTTCGGTCTCGTTTTCGGAGTTTAATTAAAATAACATGTTTTTTAGTGTATTTAGTCTAGAAAAAAATATCTTATGTGTGTGTGTGTATATATATATATATATATATATATATATATATATATATATATATATATATATATATATATATATATATATATATATATTGAAAATAACGTCGTTTTGTATTTAATGTCATTTGGACGACATAATAACGATTATACTTATATTTATATAATTTATGTGTGTATATATATTAACAATACAAGGATATTTATTATAATTTTAACTATATAAATTTGTATTAACATTTATCTACAAGCATGCATGATTATTTTATTTACATTTTTTATTACATGACTACATAATATTTAACTAATCATAACATTATTAATATTTACATAGCATGCATAATATTAATATTTCTACATTTTATTTATAATAACAGGAATAAGACAGTAAATTGGTATTTACCTCTTGCAACGTGAATATTTGACCTAGTATATACGCCTAGGCTTTAGCCCACTAGGAGTTTGTGTCAAATTTGGTGAATGATGAAGGTTTGAAGAATGAAGGTTGCCGGACCACCACCATTGACGGTGGTGGCCGAAGGTGAGGGAGAGAGAGAGGAACACAGGTCGCATAATACACAAATTAAGAGAAACCGATTTTTGTTATTGAATTGAATTGTTGATCTCTAAAACTATTACAAGATATATTCATATCTAAAACTAAAAGGAATCTATTGGGCTAACCAATGTAAATGGGCTAACAATGTGAATAGGCCCAATTGGGCTTACATGTTGGATCTATTTCTTTAACACTCCCCCTCAACTCGTACACGCTACTTTGTAAAGTGTGCGAGTTGGAGAGATAAAAATGAATGAACCTTTCGGCAAATGTGCCACTTTGGGCCTGAATGTTGTTGTGCCACTTTGGGCCTGAATCAAATGTGCCACTTTGGGCTAAAATGTCACTATGGGCCTGAAATGCCACTATGGGTCTGAATTGTCACTTTGGGCCTAAAATGTCGTGTTGCAATTGGCTGCCTCTATGGGCCTGAACAGAGTTGTTTTTGTGGGTTTCTGAGAATATTTTTTTGTAAATGATGAGTGTTGAAAAAGGTTCTTGGGATTGTTGCTGAAGATGCTGATGGAGGAGGGTTGAAGAAAGCTAATTGATGTTGCTTTTCTGACAATTCTTGATCTCCTTCTTCACAAAGGCGCATTTTTTGTTCTCCTCTGTTGAATTGGAATCCAAATCATTGGAGGAGCGTTTCTTGCGATTTGCATGATTTTCTTGTTGGTCTTTTAGTTGTTGTTGCTGTTCAAGACTCGAGTCATCCAGGGATCAAATTTTTTGGCTTTGAGGGGTATCATTGAAACCCAATCCTTCAAGAATATTGGTGATCTTCTTCCTCGATTTTTTTCTTTAGATCGAATACGAGAATTCATCTTCGTCTTCTCCTTGTTCTTCTTGGTTTGAGAATGAAGGCTGATGGACCTTGATGAAATTAAGATCTGGAATGGGTCGGAGGTCTGGAATAGGAAAGATGAAGGAGATCATGGTTTCTTGGAGAGACAGAGTCATTTGATTTTGATTGTATGATTGAGTCAGAAAACATAATCTTGCAATCGTTGTTGTTGTTGTTGTTGGGTGTCAGGAATGAATTTGTTGTTGTGAAACGTAATCTTGAAAACATTGTTGTTGCTGGGTGGCGAAGTGACGAGCGCGCCGTTAGTCTCGACGCAATCCTCCACGAGACTGATTCAATTGGCCGGAATCAAAGATGAAGAAGGCCGGTTAGGAGTTTGATCGAGATTTTGATTGAGTATGAAAGAAGAATTTGCATTTTGGGGGTTTTGTGTTTTGGGGGAAGGATTGATTATCAGAATCTTCTGCTCTGATACCATGTCAAATTTGGTGAATGATGAAGGTTTGAAGAATGAAGGTTTCCGAACCACCACCATTGACGGTGGTGGCCGGAGGTGAAGGAGAGAGAGAGGAACGCAGGTCGCAGAATACACAAATTAAGAGAAACTGATTTTTGTTATTGAATTGAATTGTTGATCTCTAAAACTATTACAAGATATATTTATATCTAAAACTAAAAGGAATCTATTGGGCTAACCAATGTAAATGGGCTGACCAATGTACATGGGCTAACAATGTGAATAGGCCCAATTAGGCTTACATGTTGGATCTATTCTTAAACAGTTTGATGTCTTTTAGATGTACTTCCCCTATCCTTCCGAAAAATGAAATCTTTTTATCTTGTCATGTCGTATCGTGCGTATCGTATCATGTATGTCTTCTGATCGGCTTGCCGAGGCAAGGACTAGATCTTCGGATGGCTCACTAGAAGTGAGGAGGCTTGCTCGGGGTGATGAGGAGGAGATGTTCACTTGCTTGGGCAAGGGATGGGGATTTCTTCTTCCTCGGCTTTTTTGGCAAAGGAGGCTTTCAGAAGGTGTGTATGTATGAGTGTATGTTTTATGGTGTTGTGTGTGTTAAGAGTTGTTGTTAAATGAGAAGGTCGGGACCTCTATTTATAGGAGAAGCCATGGCTGTGAAACGGCAGTGTTTGATCTCACAAGTTGCAAGTCGTGTCAGGTGTTGGCCTGGGAGTGAGGTAGAAGGCCACATAGGGCAGCTGGCAAGCAGCCGCCTTATGCTCAATTAAAAACGACAGCGTTTCAGCTATAGAAGAGAAAGGGGAAGGGGGCGTGGCTCCCAAAGGTGGGGCGCGGCTCCATCAAGCTTTTCACGGCCAAATGGAATCTTTTAGTTTAATCATTTATCAAGTTTATATGTATCAGTTAACTCTCGTTAAGTCCAGTTACCTACAACACTAACAGAAAGTAACGTTTGTTAGTCCATTTGTTTTATAAAATATATTTTTATCATTTTTATAGGATATTATACGGTAGGGGTACTAAATTTAGGTATCTACAGACATGTCTGCTAATAGTACTGGGCAGCAGACTTGTTCATAGCCAAGTAATGAACTCTACTGTCAGATTGTGGATAAACTGTTACCTAATGAAATAGTTTGGCAACGGAAAGGTTCTGACTAAATAGATTTATCTTAGAAGGTTTAAGCAGTTGTACACGAATATATGTTGAGAACATCAGCATACTTAACACTTCTTCAGATGCAACACATATGGGTTACAGAATAGATGGCCTTAGTTAATTAAAACATTTTAAGTACTGGGAAGAGAGATCAGGGCTGAGTTTGATGAATGAATAATATATTGAAAATCAACGAAGGTTTACTCAAAGGCAAACATGCTTAATACATCAACCTAGACTCTCTAACCTAACCATCTACTTTCTTCCCCCGGATTCCTTTCCTACTCAAGAACTCATTTCTCAGAGTTTCATGAACAAGTCAGGAAGAGGTGGAATCAAGGAGACGAGACATGAGAAGGCAATATTATGGGTTGCTCAGATAAGGAATATTTGAGCAACTAAGTGCAAAGCAATCGACTCCCTATGATGACTTATTATTGCACAACCAACATCCCTTGCAATGGAATACAAGTTTGCTGGTATCAATGCAATGCAGAAATTCAACTCTTCATGTTCCTTGGACATCTTTGGAGATCTATCTTCAATGGAATCTAAAGTCAAAGGATTGGATTTCTGAAGTGCTATAGCGACTAAGTTATTTGAAAGACATCAAAGAGCTCAAATCAATAAAGGAGTTCTTGATTAAATCATTGATCTCTGTTGTTGTAGCTGTTCAGATCACTCTTTCTTCCTTCTAACATTTCATCTTTGCAATCCACATAATGTGTTTTGCAAAAGTTAGGGTTTTTTTTTTCACAGTGATCTCTCACCGTCTCATGTTTTTTTTTTCTTTTTAAGAAGGGAGAAGAGGTTTTCTTTTACAGACAAAAATCTATACATCCGTTGAGATAATCTTCGAATGATCTTTAGCTCGTGTAGTGATCGTTGGATAAGAGTAAAGCTTATGAACTGTTGGATAAAGATATTCTTGAAGATCTCTCTGTGAGAAGGTTGTCCAGAAGTCAGACTGAGATGATGTGTCAATAAAGTAGATATATGTGAACTAGTGAACCAAATGTAGAGGGGAATATATGTTGAATAAAATTGTAAGTCCAGTAGGCAACGAAATAAGGCTAGAGGGGGTGAATATCCTTTTAAAAACTATACGGGTTATTTTAAAAACCTTCAAAACTGGTAGCGGAAAGGGTAAGTTATCAGCATGGAGAGAAACTGTCTATTAGTTGATGAACAAAATACTCCGTGCCAGCTTGTTGGCACAGGTTTAAGTAGTAAAGGTTTTAAGCAGATCACTGATATAAGAAATGAACTAAAAGACAATATATAAAAAAAACAATTAAGTAAATGATTCAAAAATGTAACTGACTGACACTTAAGTATATGGAAGCTATTTAAGGGTTAGAAATAGTTGTACCAGCTGAAAGATAAATGACAAAGTATTTAGGAGTGGTTCATAGTGTAAGTTGTTACGTCCACTACCAAGTTGGTCAACCTTGGATTTTTGAAATGCACTAAATATTATTGAAATTCTAAGTGATCACTAACGGATCTATGTACAACAAAAATCACTGTTTGAGGAGTATGATTGAGAAACTATCAAACTCGTGCAACAATCAAGTATTCCTTGAAAATTCAGAAGAAGTAAGGAATGAAATACAGTGATTGTCTAAACAAGAACTAGAAAAGAATATTAAATGAAAGACTATCTAGTAAGTGTTTGAGGACTGGAACACATCAAGGAAAGAATTTCTTGAGAGAATATGTTGTTTCCAATCCTGGGTTGAAGCAAATCAAAGAGAATATCGTGTGTGTAATGAATGAGTGTTTCAACCTCTCTTCCTCTTCATCTTTTCAATCCTTGCTTCAATGCTATAGATAGAGATCTTGAATAAAGTCATTTGAAAGAGCAATGTTGTATTTTGAATGAAGATGATGAAATATTTTTAATTAAATGCACAGAGATCTTATAGAGGATTAGAGACAGAAGATATCTCCTATAAAGAAATAGTAAAAAGGGAGGTTAGCTAGTAGATATGATATACTGTTGTAGACACCCCGATTTCGTATCCTACAATATGATGTCCTAAAACAATGATAATAATATAATTTATAATCTGATTGGACTAACAAACGTTACTTTCCGTTAATGTTTCAGGTAACTGGACTTAATGTGAGTTAATAGAAAACAACAAAGATAACAAGGGCTTAAACTGAAATTATGATTCGGCCTACGAAAACCAAAAGGAGCCGTGCCCCACCCCATGTAGTCACTCCCAAAGGTGGGAGCCACGCCCTCCTTCCCTCTGTCCTCTTATGGAGCTAACACCTGGAGCCATGCAGTATCTGTAAACGATTGCCAACCACCGGTTGCCAGTCGCGTTTTCCTCCTATAAATAAAGCCTTTGACTTCTCATTTCACACATCCAAAAAATACACACAAATGCCATAAAACACACACTCACACACAGCACCCGAAGAGCTCTCTCCCTCAGCCGAAAAGAAGCCAGTCGGTCTCCTCCTTGCACTGAGCAAGCCTCCCTGAGAAAGCCTCCTCACCCCGAGCGAGCTATCCAAGATCCGGTCCTTGTCTCGGCAAGCCAATCAAAGATAAAAGATATCGTTACACTGCAAGAGTTTCGCAAAAGATAATTATGATATGATGATGATAAGATAAGATAAAAAAAGGCTTCCTGATGTGCGCAAAACGCAACTCAGGCAAGAATACCCGGCCGTATCAAGTAATAAAGTGTACATAAGTACGAGTTATCGATCCCACAGGGAATGCGCGTAATTCTCACTCCAACTAAGTACCGAAATTATGCTAACTAATTATATTTGAGCGAAAAGAAATTAAATTAAAATCTAAAAATATAAACAACCTAGAAAGCAATTAAATCTAATCTACTGCGGAGGTGGTTTGGCAACAACAAATCAAGATAGAAATATAGGAACACATTATTTCTAGTCTAGCCGGTGTTTAATTTAATCCTCTTTCTGCTTTTCTTTAACTCAAGTTTTGGTAGTCAGGTGCACTATAATATTTGCTACGGGCTCTCGCAACGTATAGCAAATCTAGCTACAACTCCTAGCTACGGGCTCTCGCTTCTTATAACATAGGAGAAAATAGCCGCGTGTCAAAGCAAACACCCAATGACTATCTACGCACGATCTCCTCTCGGTCTCACGTAACGTAAACAATTAATGTGATTTTCGGAATTAATAGGACGGGCTCTCGCATCTTATCCTATAATTCTAATGATCATCTAATGGTTAGCTACGCCATTAAAAGCATGAAGATCACACAATAATAACCAAACACATGGGTAATACTTCGCAAAAAGAAACTCTCTATATTTTTCTACAAGTCATGTTGGTAGCCGAGACAAATAAAATTGGCTAACTACGGGCTCTCGCATCTTATAGTCAACCCTAATCTCTCCGACCTCGCGAATGGCTAAGGTGGTTCGATCGCGTGTCAAACCTAGTCTCATTTTGGCTATCGGTGTGTGTCACAAAACACCAACTATTAAATTGGTTGGTCCGAAATAAATAGGTAGCTCTCGCGGATCCTAAATATTTCTAAAATCATTTAATTAGTGATCAATTAATTAAAGGCATTAAGTGCACAAAATAATAACCAACATGAATGTGTACTAAATAAAGAGATAGATTAAATTAAATCACTACATTGGACATAGAAAAATAATTGCATTTCCATAATAATTTAAGCACAAACCAATTCCACATTTACAAAATAAATCAACCCAAGAAATTATACAACTATAAAAAATAAGGATAGGAAGAATTAAACCGAGCAAAGTGCGTTTTCCGGATTGAAATCAATTGTAATTGCATCCTTGGCTCTTGAAATTGATGTGGCAAAAACACAGCTTGGGCCGTCCTTGAGATGGGTAGGATATCTGGGCTTGTAATCGTCCTCCTTGAGCCTGTTAAGATCACAAGAACACCTGAGTAGAAGTGCAAGGCAAGGCCTCGCGAAACCCCTCCGGCGTGAGAGTAAGTATCGAGTGATTGTCAAAAGAAGAATTGACAGAGTAACGAGGCTCAAGAAAGTGTCTGTACCTTATTGATAATTGTGGAGAGGTATTTATAGGCCTTCAAGGTGATTGAATCCGTCTAGGATTCAGTTTCCATAGCTGGCGAGATAATCAAGGAGAAAATCCCTTGATTATAGGCGAAACTGGCGGTTGACCGCGTAGTTATAGGAGTTGATAAGGCAAGTATTCTGCCTAAACATGGAAACCTTTGACTTGCCTTGGAAAGCAAGCTACCAGCGTCTCATGCTCGAAGTGTGCTCGGGCGAGCAAGGCTCGCCTGCTATTCTGCTTGTGTTGATCCACGAGCTAATTGTAGGTCGAAGATCGGCCCCGGGCAGCAAGGCCGGTGCTCGACTGTGCAAGGCAAGTCGATTCATTTGCTAAGCATGTATGATTCCTCATGGCCCTCGGCCGGACAAAGGCCTTTGTCCGCCTGTGTTTGAGTGAGGTTATGCTTTGCTCGGTGCTCGGGCTCTCTCATCCCGCCTGGCCGGGCCTGGGCCTCGTAGGCATTGTGCTCGTGATTGGCACGTGATGCGAACTCGTGCATTGCTCGTGACCCGGTTTGGGCCGGGTATATCAGTGGCCCCTAGCTCCCTGTCTGGCGAGCATTCATGCTCGGAGCGGGGAGCATCCAAGTTCGATATTCGCTCGGGCTTCATCACTTGTGAATTTTCAAGAAGATAAAGAATCCATCGGGGAAAAGTTGAAGCGTATTAAGGAAGATTCTTGTTAAAGGCGTGCCAGGCGCGTGGTTGGAAAAGGCGCGTGAGCCGTCAAAAGTTGGGGCGGCAGGACAGGGCGCGGACCACGAAGCGGCGCATTTAATGCGACGTGCCCTTGGTGATGATGGGCCGCCCATTTAGAGGCCGTTTCGGGCTTCGAGCGTTTTTCCCCCCGAAAATTTTTAGAGACCGGCCTATAAAAGGCAGCCTCTCCTTCCTTTCTTCTCTTTTATCGCCCTTGAGTTTTAGAGAGAGAAAGCCTTGAAGAGCCTTGAAGCCTTTTGAAGCCGTCGCCGCTGTTGCTGTCGCGATTTCTCCTGAGTTCCGACAAGGTCGTTCCTTCGCTTCCTTCATCAATTTCATCTTTGGGTTTTGCAGCCTTCGCACCGGCTTTAGTTCTCCCTTGGATTGCTTACAGAAGACGCTCCTACCCAGAAATCACAGTAAGTTTTCTCTGCTTTTGTCTTTACTGGGTTTTTGGATGCATTTCGGTTTCTTTCTCTTTCTCCTTATGCCTCTGCTAGGGTTTTAGTGAGTAAGACCCTCTTTAGGTAGAGATCGAGGAATAGAAAACACAAGCCTGCTCGCTAGGTGGACAGAATCCTTCATGTTGACCTAGACTTAGGATTTTCTTCTCTTGTTGATAGTTTCCCGGACAAAGCTCTGATAGATATTTTCCTCGATCTCTATGTAGATGTCAGATGTGTCCGACAATGACCGCGAGGCCTTCAGCTATGGTGGAAGGAATGATTCGCTGAGCAGCGAGAAGTCTCCCTCAATTAGCGTAGAGCATGAGGAGGGATCCAGGTCTGTGGCCGGGCCAACGTTTCGAAGGCGGGTAGTGGACCCCGTGGTTGATATAATTGATTCCTCTAGCGAGGAGGACTCTGGTGAAGAGAGTGTGACCGGTGGCTTCACTGTCGGGCAAGGCCTCGACAAGAAAGAGCCCAGTAGGAGACACTGGGCGAGTAGGAGTTGAGCAAGGTGAATAGCCGAGGAGGGTTCGAGGCCGATGAGGCATAACATGCCACTTGCCCTTGCTTTTAAGAAAAACTGGCGCCTCGTGGAAGTGGCCCATGAAGAAGAAACAACTGGCCATGATAGAATTCCTATTGCCCGCTTTCTGACTAGGGTAGGTGGCCTTCCAGTAGTGGTTCCCATTGAGGAAAGAATCGAGGAGGGAGAGGAAGAGGAGGAGGAGCCCGACTGGTATATCAACGCTGATGAGAGTCGTTATGCTGCGCACTGGGCTACATTGGATACGGCGGACAAAGTGACCGCATGGCTCACATCCCTTTGGGTTGACTTAGCCTATTACCGGGCGAATAAGATGGACGTGCCCGCGAATGTGAAGCTTTCCCGTGAGCACGGGAATGAAGTTTTATTTTTTGCCGACTTTTTCCGAGTTGGATTACGTCTTCCCCTAGAGCCTTTTCTGGTTGATTTTTTGCTCGAGGCCAAAGCGGTTCCCTGTGACTTGATGCTGAACACCGTCCGCCATTCGCTTTCACAAGGTGGCGTGTAGGTCGCTTGGATCCGAGCCGACATGTACTTACTCCTAAGTTGTTTGTCTTCGCCCGAGCACGTGGTGGGAGGATCGGAGTGAGAGCCAACTCCAGTTTTTTGAGGCTATTCTTCGAAGTTCCCGGGAAGGTAGATTCTTGGGATAAGAGGGTTTTGTTCATAGAATCTCGAGTCGGCTGGCCGTTTATGCCCACGGCCTCCGACGACGTCAAAATCCCCAAGGCCTCAAAACAAGACTTCAGTTCGGGAGAAACTGTCCGATTGGCCACACTGAAAGCCGCCGTGGGGGTGATAGAAGAGAATGAGAGGCGCGTTGGCGAATTTCTTCTTGATTGGAGAGAGTCGGTTTGTAATCCGCGCAACTTGTGTTTGGCCGGTGTGAGGAGGGCAGAGATCCCTGATGTGGAGCCCCTCTTAATCCACGTGCCCGAGAGGCCACACCCTTATTGGGGTGACTGCCATGGCAACATGTTTAAGTGGGAATGTGTAGAGTGCCAACGTCTGGGCCCGGGCGGAGATTGCCGGCCACCTTATGAAGATCATGATGGTTATTTTTTGCAATTATTTCCCTGTCTTTATCTTGACTGTACCTTGCTCGTAGCATTAATTATTGAACCTGTTCCTGCTTTTCTTGCTTCAGGGATGAAGAATGTGGCTCTATTGAAGGCGAGGAAACTACATGTGCCAATCACGGCAAATGATTTGAAGGTTAATGACCTCAGAGCTCGCCCAAGGTGCCTTTTGGTCCCCCGGCTAAGAAAACACCAGGCTTGGGCAAGGCCGCAAGCCCTACTGGAAGGTGCCGGTCCAAGGTCGCCATCCCCCAAGCAAGGAGGCCGCATTTAACAGGCCGTAGTGACCATCGAAGATACCATCGGGGCCAAAGCCAACATCTCTGTGGTGCCTCCTCCCAAAGACCCCAAGGGAAAAGGAAAAAGGAAGAAGAGCCTTTCCCCTCCTCCGTCTGCTCGGGAAGTTCGCCACCGGGGCTTGAGCCCTGACCCTGTCTTCCCTGCCTCTGTTCCAACCGAGCCGACTGTCCATCCTGCTCCTGTTCCAGCCGGGCAAGCAACTTGGAGGCAGGCCGGCTTCCAGATGCCCTCTACTACCAGCGCCGCTCGTGCTCTGGTGAAGGAAATTTCTGGGGATGCCCCGTTATTGGGGGGTATCGACCTTCATGCCCGTGGGAGCCCGGGTGGCCTGGTGGGCAAGGGTGTCATAGAAAGAGTTTTGCACGACGATCTCTATCGTGATCGCGATACCGCCGGCCATGTCTTGGTCGGAAACGTTGGGCTCTGCCTGAGCGAGGTAAAACTCTTGACTGAAGTTTGTTTCTTCCTTTATTTCTGTTTTATGTTTCTGACTCATTTGTCTGCTTGCAGGTTGCTTCTACTTGTGCCAATCTCTACGATAGGTACAACGAGGAGAAGGCAGCTCGCAAGAAAGCAGAAGCTGATAGCAAGACGCACGAGAGTCTGGCGAAGGAGAAGGTCGAGCAGGTAGCTCGCCTGGCCGATGAACTGGAAACCCAAACTGCGGCGGCCAAGAAAAAGGAAGCCGAATCGCTCGAAGCGTAACTCAAGTTGGTCGCCCAGAATGGTGACTTAACTGCTGCCAAGAAAGAATTGGTTGGCCAGGTGAAGAAGAACCAGGCCGTTCTGGAGAAGGCTCAAACCGATCTGACCGCGGCCACCGAGCAAAGGGACCGTCTGCAGGTGGAAAGAGACGCGCTTAAGATGCAGGCCGTCAAGGATGGGAAACATGTGGAGGAGCTGTTCCAGAGACTGAAGGACGCCGAGCAAGCTGCTGTGGAGGACTATAAGAAATCAATAGCCTTCGAGGACGACTTCAAGCTAACCGCTGCTTTTGACGAGGCTGTGAGCGATGCCATTGGCCTCTATTTTGCACATGGTGTCAATCATATCCTTAGACAAATTTTGTCGGGTCGCGGGTGATCGACTCAAGACCATGGCCGAGTGGGCCGCCTCGATGTCATCTGATGCGCGCGCCATCACTTGGTCCCATACACCGAGGAAGAGCCGGACGCTTTTAGATGAGAAAGCCGGCCGCCACCTGGGTCCCGCCTACTCCCCCGGCTGACAACGTATGCTCTCTGATCGAAGTCCTGGAGAGTGAGAAAGCTGCCCGGTTGATTGCAGAGGAGGAGGCAAGGAAGGCTGAGCAAAAGGCTGCTCGAAAAGCTCTGAATTCTCACTACACTGATCAATATCTAAGCCAAAGACAAGCTCTTCCCCGCCTCCCGAACGATACCTCCGCCCCTCGATTCCTCCACCCTCCAGAGCCGGCGTTTGACCAACCTTAGGCGAGGTTTACTTTGCTCGGCCTGCGTGCCAATGTTTTTTGATTTCTTTTGTAACTCCAGACTTGGTTATAATAGAATCCACTTTCAATTATAGATGCTTATATGTTCTCGATTAGATGTTTGTTTCGCTCAATAGCTATTTCTTGCTTGCTTGTTCTGCCCGAACAAATACCAGGCAGGAATGCTTGGATCTGGCCAAGGCTTAGAACGAGTGAGCTTCCAGAAGACTGCCAAGCGGGCATGGCCCAACTCTCAATCGGCAACCAACAACCGGCAGGGCCTTGCTCGATGTGGGTACTTCAAGCGGTTGCCGTATATCTTCCCGGTATTGAGATATACTAACGGTGTTGCTCGGCCACCGTAGGGAAGCCGAGGTAGTTAACCGCTATCTTTGTAGGCATGGCCTCTATCGCCCAGGGCGAGCATCCTAGTATGTGAACCTGGGCATGGCCACATCTCACCCACAGAGGATAAATTCACAGATACTAGGGCTTTTGGACTTGTTGACCGGGCATGGCCACGTCTGCTCGCCAGGCGAGCAGAATCTAGTCAAACAAGAACGAACAATTTGCAGAACAACAATTCACTGAAAACTTAGAAAATTCTGAACTGAGGTCTTTTATTGATAAATGATCGATGACCCTCAACAGGACTGAGGTCTTGCCCTTTTGTTTCCTCGACCTAGGGATAATACTTTTTTGAGGTGATCTCGCATGCCAAGGATGCTTCGTGTCTTTTCTTCAGTCCTGAGGTGTAAGTGCCCTCCCTTATTATTCAAGTAACTCGGAAAGGACCCTCCCAATTAGGGGACAGCTTTCCCCATTCTGCCCGATGACCGGTTACTTCAACTTTTCTGAGTACTAGATCCCCAACAGAGAAGGCTCTGCCTCGAACTCTTTTATCATGGTGAGCTTTTGCCCTCTATTTGTAGTTGACCATTCTGAGTCGTGCATCCAGCCTCCTTTCTTCCAGCAGGTCTAAGTTTATGGCTCGGGCAAGTTGATTGTTTTGCTCGCTGTAATGTGAGACACGGTAGCTTGGCAAGGCCATTTCGACCGGGATCATAGCCTCTGACCCGTAGGTAAGTGCGAACGGAGTTTCCCCGGTTGGTCCCCGAACAGTGGTTCTAACCGCCCACAGAGCCGATTGTAATTATTCTACCCATTTTCCTGCTCGCCCTTCTAAATTCCGCTTAAGAGCGTGCAAAACTTGTTTGTTTGCAGCCTCTGCTTGGTCCGCTTCTGAGGGTAAGCAACGGACGATTGCCGCTGCTTCACGCCCAAGCGAGCACATTCTCGCCGTGAACTTGTCCGAGAACCGAGTCCCATGGTCTGATATGATTGCTCGAGGGAGGCCGAACCTGCACCACACCTGGTCGTATACAAACTTGATGATATTCGCCTCCGAAATTTTGGCCAAAGGCTTTGCCTCAATCCATTTCGTGAAGTAATCTATGGTGACTACAACGTATTTATACTTGTATTGTGCCAGCGGGAATGGGCCCATCAGATCGATTCCCCACATGTCGAAGGGCCAGGCCGCTACGACTGGGGTTTGCATAGTGGATGGAAGCCTTGGTATGTCCGCATCTCTCTGCACTTGTCACATTCACGAGCATACTTTTCCGCCCTTTCTAAGGGTAATCCAATAATATCCCGCTCGCAGACCCTTCGCTAGAGCTTTGTGCCCGGTGGCCACCGCATTCCCTTCATGTACCTCGACAAAACGCCTCGGTTAGTTCTGGGGTACACAAATAAGCATAGGTCCGACCTTAGATCGCTTGTACAAGATTCCCCCAACTACCGAGTAACGACATGCTTGACTTCCGACTGTTGTGGCCTTGACCTTGTCTGCGGGGAGAACTCCCTGTTCGATGTAATCCTTGTAGTCATCAATCCAGCTTCTAGCCGCTGGCTCGATGTCCATAACGACTGGTCTATCAATGGCGGGGGTTTCCATGTGCTCGATCATTACTGAGGGATTAAGCAAAGCCAGATTTTCCTCAGCGATCTTGGATAAGTAGTCCGCCGCATATTGTCTCGCTTCTGGCCAATCCCGATCATTTCCCGTAACTTGAACTTTTTCAAGATTTCCTTGACTAGCTCGCAGTACTTAACCAAGGTAGGATGGTGTACCATATATTCCCCCTGGACTTGATTCACAACTAGCTGTGAATCTGAGTACACTGTGACCGCTTCTACCCCCATATCCGTTGCGAGCTCGAGCCCGGCGATCATTGCTTCATATTCAGCAACATTGTTGGAGGCAAGAAATTTGAACCGGAGAGCTAACTCAAACTCTGTGATTTCATCGGGAGCTACGAGAAGGATGCCACCCGCCCCCGACTTTACTCGCCGCCCCATCCACATAAAGATCCCAACAAGGGTCGGGTCTGGTTGTGGCAATTGTTTTGCTCTGCTCCACCTGGCCGCTTGGTCTCGTGATCCTTCGTGCCGGGTGAAGCTTGTTTCGACCAAGAAGTCGGCCAAGGCTTGTGCTTTGATTGCTCGCCTGGGCAAGTAGTCTATGTGGAACTCGGTGAGCTCGACGACTAGTTGAGCACCGCCTCGATGTATCAGTTTGTGGAGGACTTCAAGCAGCTGGCCTGTATACTATGATTATATGTGTAAAAATAAGCCCTTAATTTTCTGCGCCTATGACAAGCGAGTAGGCTAATTTTTCAACATTAAAATAACGACCCTCAACAGGACTGAGGGCCTTAGATACATAGTACACAGGTTTTTGTATATCTAGTTCCTCCCTAACTAACTCAACAATGCCACTACCTGTCCGTGGCTCGCTAGATACACAAATAAAGGCTCACCGGCATGGGGTCAGCGCTGAGGAGAGGTGGTTTGCCAAGATATTCCCCGAGCCGCCGAGGGCCTTGGCACGCCGCATTCCACTCAAAACCCTTGTTGCCGCTGTAACCTTGAAGAAAGGGAGGCATTTTTCACCGACCGAGATGAAGCGCCTAAGGCAATGACTCGCCGCTTAACCGCTGGATGTGCTTGATGCAAGGTCGCTTCATGTCGAAAGCAGTGGCTTGTATCTTCTCCGGTTGGCCTCTATGCCGCTGTTGACCATGAATCCTGTGAATTTCCTCGCCGACCTCGAAAGCGCATTTACTCTGTTCAGCTTTCATGTTATGCCACAGTTGGCAAATGTCTCACCTAAGTCAAGAGTATGGTCGCTGCCCTTTGTTTTGATGACCATGTCATCTATGTAAGCCTCCATATTTCTCGCCTATTTGAGAGCCAAACACCTTATTGACCATGCGCCGGTAAGTGGCTCCTCGTGATTTTTCACCGGGGCATCATTTTGTAGCAATAGGCCGCCACGCCCTAAGGCCGTTTTCGCCTTTATCCTCGCTGCTCATTTTGACTGTGGTAACCCGAGTACGCTGGCCCAGAAACCGAGCATCTCGAACCCGCTATAGAGTCGACAAGCACATCGATGCGGGCGTGGATAATTTTCGCTTTTCTGCAAGCTTTGTTTAGGCCGGTGAAGTCCACGCACATCCGCCATTTATCATTTGCCTTTTGACCATCACCACATTAGCTAGCCAGTCCTGGTATCGAATCTCCTCAATGATGTCTCGCTTTAGAGTTTCGACCTCCTTTGATCGCGACATTCTTCTCTCGAATCGCCTTGGTCGCCGTTGGATGGGCCTAAGGCGTGGTCAACATTGAGGTCGTGGCGGCAATGCTCTCACCGATGCCCCTCATGTCTTCAACCGCCCAAGCGAACACGCCAAGTCGTTTTTCAACAGCTCAATCAATCTTGCCCGAAGCTTCAGAGGCATGGCCTTCCCGATTTTGATTTTTTGCTCTGGTATGCCTGATTGATAATGACCTCTTCCAGCCGCCTCCTGTTGAATATCGGGCTCGTCCCTGACTTGCAAGGTGTCCATCTCAATATTGTGACTTGGGCGCTTCTCCTCAAGGCCTAGAAGAGCCTGGGGAGCTTGTCCTGATGGCTCTGAGCTTGCTCGGGAGACTCTATCTCCATGGGCTCACCGCCTTCATGTGTCTTCCCCGAAGCTCGACGTTGTTGATGGAAGGTTGACGCCGGTAGGCTTCAATGAAACCGCAGCCTGACGGGAAGGTCCACAATCGGTTTAGGGATCCGATTCGACCGATCGGGAATGTCCACAATCGCTGTTTTTCTTTCCTCCGAAGTTTCCTGACATACTCCCACATTGCTCTGGTTTGCTGCTGAGGATCCCCACTCCATTTTCTCGTGATAAAACTTGGCTTTCTTCGGTGGGGAATGGAGGTGACCATCCGAATTTGGCCATTGCCGAGCACCTAAAATGCAATTGTATGTCGATTTTAGGTCGATCACCAAGAATGTGATCATCTCAATCCGTGCTTTGGGCCCCATCACCCATGAACACCTCCAACCGATCGTGCCTTTAACCCCCACCTGGTGATTGGTAAAGCCCTTCGAAGCTTTCCCAAATATGGCTTGAGCATGGTGTCCGAAACTCCAATCCTCAAGCAGAATAATACATGATGTCCCCGCATGCTCCCAGTGATCTAGCAAAACCCCGTGAACTCCGCCAGCTTGTTGACTAGGCAAGAAATACCGTAGGTCGCTGTGATGCCAATGGAGTTGCTCGCCACCGGCCGCGAGAAAACATATGCTCGCTTCCCCCGCCAGATTACTGAGAGTTGACCGCCTCTAGACAAGGAATATATATGCTTCCCGAGCCGAGTGTCGACGGGAGCTCTTCCCGAATCATGTTTATTACCCCCGAACCGAGGGGCCCAGCCAAATTCCTCTTCCTCTGGGGTCTCCCTGATTGGCATGTTCCCCGACCTCGATCCTTTTGTAAGCGATCCTTTGCCCGTGTTGATCAACTTCAGATTTCACGCTTCAATACTACGCATTCTTCCGTAGTATGCCCGGCACCGTGATGATAATCGCAAGATTTCGTGTTGTCCCGAGTATAATCGAGCTCTGGTCAAGAGGATGGGATAGGCGTAGCATCGCCCACCTCGAGCATGATCTCTTCCCGCGTAGTGTTTAACTGTGGTAAACCGAGA
>CM028377.1:52784666-52827348 GCA_013146195.2 Codonopsis lanceolata | reverse complement strand
TTGCTCTTATGTATAGGTGCCGTCCTCGACAGATGCTTTAATTAATTACTCAACTTTTGCTAATCAAATTTTATTATGTTCTCTCTAATACTTCATCCGTTTCGGATAAAAAGTTTCCGTTTAAAAGTTAAATATTTTTAAAAAATAACAATTTTAATATTTTATTAGTAATAAAATGATATTTTTATTTCTTAATTTTTAAAAATACTTTTTAAAAAAACATCCAAAAATAAAATAATAATTTTTTTACCCAAAACAGAAGAAATGTTATTTTGTCGTCATCCTGTGTAGTTGCTTCAATACATCAAATTAATTAGTCAAGTTTTCATATGTTCTAACTAATACTCCTTTTCGTTTTCAAATTATCATCATCTTGATCCGACATATCGCTTTAAAAAAGAAATTTATGAAAAAACATTTTTTTGGTTGAATAAAAAAAGACCGTATAGATTATAATTTTTACAAAAGATATCGAATTCCGCTATTATTTCCATAAATTTCGCCAAAGGTTAGATATAGATTGTCCCTATATTTCATTCTTGCATTTAAAAGAAGAGTAAAATTCGACCTGGTTCCTTTTAAAGTTTTTAACGCCAAAAGTTCATCGGTTTTTTTTCTCAACCGTAAAAGACTACTTTTCAAAATATTGTATAAAAAATGTTATCGTCTTTTTCAACAGCTCGGACAACACACTTTGAATTCGAAAATCATGATTGTGCGCAACGAAACGGGGATCGACCTGCCCAG
Organism: Codonopsis lanceolata; assembly: GCA_013146195.2. Lineage (NCBI taxonomy): Eukaryota > Viridiplantae > Streptophyta > Magnoliopsida > Asterales > Campanulaceae > Codonopsis > Codonopsis lanceolata. The sequence continues at coordinate 52,826,601 of CM028377.1, read as the reverse complement.
TTAGGTCGAGGGGGCAACGCCCCTTTGTGGGGGTTCGAGGGCAACGCCCACGAAAGGTACACATGTTTTTTATTCATGAAATACGAAACTATAATGGATGTATGCTGAGTTAAATAATTTTTCAGTTGGGATGAAAGCAAAGAGGGAGGAGGAAGAAAAAGACTTACGATTTTGAGGAGGAGATTGAAGAAGAAGGTGGAGGACGAAGTTGATTCTTTATGCTTTATATCGCGGTGCAAAAATGAATTATATAATATTTTCGCACCGCGGTTCAAAGTTTAATTTCTTAGTCTATTTTTGCACCACGATTCATAAATTTCATTGTATTATTTTTGCACCGCAGTTTAAAGTTTAATTTTCTAGTCTATTTTTGTACCGCGATTCTTAATTTTCATTCCATTATTTTTGTATCGCGGTTCAAAGTTTAATTTTCAAGTCTATTTTTGTACCGTGATTCATAAATTTCATTGCATTATTTTTGCACCGTGTTTCAAAGTTTAATTTCCTAATCTATTTTTGCACCGCATTCATAAATTTTCATTGATTATTTTTGCACCGCGGTTCAATAGTTTAATTGTATCACGGTGCAAAAATAACAACCTCTGTAGCGAGCATACAATTCATTAAGGTTATCATAATTATTTTGCCACTAAAAAAGATTTTTTCAGATTAAAAATAAAAATAATATACTAAAATAATTAAATACTTTAAAAAATAAATCGGTCCGTAATTTCTCCATTAAAAAACAAGAAATAATTACAGTAAGACATTTTTTAAAGTATGTTTTCAAATCAATCCATCCATTTTTAGACATATCTTTTAGGTGACATTTTTGGATAAAAATACATCACTACCCCCAATTCACCATGAGAAGGAAGCTTGAGGCAATCGCCGATAATTCATTACAGTGCCGATAACTTGATAATTCATATTCGCTTCCTTACTTACTACTCCCTCCGCCCCTAAATTATCGCCTCACTTTCTTGTCAAAATAATTGTCCACTTTGAAACTTACCTTTTTAGAACATTACTTTTACCACTTTATTCTTACTTTTTCACTCTACTTTAATTATGGGCCACATATACATGTACATTAATGGAAACTCCACATTAAACCAATATAAATAATCAAGTTAATTACTTTTTCTTAAATCATGCAGACGGTCAAACAGACAATTATTTAGGACGGGGAGTATATGGAAAGCGAGAATGGGAGTTTCTCTCTCTGTGCAAGATCAGATCAGTCTTTCCCATAGAAGACGAAAGTCATTCAATAACATCTGCAAAACCAATGCTTAGGGCAATTGCAGTAGCTTTACCCTTAACTTGCCACTATGGCTAGGAGATAGACTGAGAAAGCCTAGAAAGAGATAGAAAGAGATATATCAGCAAAACGAAAAGTCAAATCACCTATATCAAATGCAAACGAAGCCAAGTATGACCTAAAAGTAGGATTAGGTTGATTTGCTTAATTTTTTGGCATCAGGTTGATTTTTGTATCATCAACCTGATGTCTGACATCGGGTTGATTTTTGGCATCAGCTTTTTGGCATTAGATTTTTTTTTGACATCACTTTTGGCATCATATTTTTTTAAGCATCGCCTTTTTGAATTTTTTGGTTGGATCTTCATTAATGGCATTTTTGTCATTTGGAACCAATTCAGATATGAAATGTCCAAAAATTGATGGCCCTGATTTAAAAACATATTTCTAAAATCGACCATAATTGAAATTTGCCTCTAAAACAATACTGTTGAACAGGGTCTGTCCAAGTCATATGAAGGGTGAGGCCCAGGCCTTGGCCCCTAGAAAATGACAGCTTACCTTTATAATAAAAAAATTTAAGCCCTAAAACTACCTAATGCATTTCGCACGGAAGGAACAAGGAAGAACCAAGCTACTCCAGCTCCATTCTCCAAACAAACTCGGCAACTGGGTTACTGGCTTACTGCAGACGAAGACGACCACCGCCGACGCTCCACCTGACCTGAGGTAACACTGAGACGAAGGAAGGGTTGTCTTTTTCTGGTTTTTCTCTGTCTCCCTTTAGGCCAGTCGGCCTCTCAACCTTTCTCAAGATTCCAACTCCAAGTCCAGGTTAGGTCCCTCTTCAATACTATTTGGGTTTTAAATTACCTACCTATCATTCTTAATGTTTAGTGTTTTCGTTTAGGAATGTTTAGATCTGGGATTTTTATGTTTAAAATGTTTAGTTTAATTTCCTTAACAAGCTAATGTGTTATTTCATGTTATAGAGTTTTGTTGACTCCAGCTAACTCTAGTTGAGTTTGACTCTGGACTATTTGGTAATTTTATGTCTTGATTTGTTTGGTTTTTCTCTGATATCATTTGTTATACTGCCTCCGTCTTACCAAGCAACCCACTTTGACAAACTGTGTCACGACTTGACCACCCATTTGGAATTAATCATATTAGTAACTTTAGACGGATTGGCAAGTTGGGTGGCTAACCTTACTCCCAAACTAATAGAATATTGGGTTTCCTTTGTGTTTTTCTGATATATGAGAGCAGACACTATTTATTTATTTGAGAGTCTACTTTGAAGTTTGAAGCCCAATTGGTATCGCGTAAAATTTCCGGTCCATTTTTTAAAATTTGTAACTCTCTAGTTCACTATTCTTTTTTCATGGGGAAATTTTTGGGCTCTCTTTTTCAAAGTTTCTAACTCCAAAAGTCTATTTTTTTTTTCAAACGTAAAAGATCACTTTCATAAATATTGTTCCAAAAATATCATCGTCTTCTTTAATAGCTCCGACAACATACTTTGAATTCGAAAATCACGATTGTGCGCAATAAAACGGGGATGGACCTGCTCGGTTAGGTCGTGGGGGTCGAGGGGGCAGCGCCCCTTCGTGGAGGTTTAGGGGCAACACCGTCGAAAGTAAACGAGTTTTTTGATTCATGAAATACGAAATTATAATAGATCTGCTAGGTTGAAGGATTTTCTAGTTGAGACGAAGGCGGAGAAGGAGGATGAAGAAAATACTTACGACTGAGGAAATTGAAGAAGAAGGTGAAGGATGTAAACTGGTTCTTTATGCTTTTGTATCGCGATTCATAAATTTCAATGCACTATTTTTTTGTACCGCACTTCAAAAGTTTGATTAATGTAAAATTGTTGCACCACGATATACTTGCACTTTATACGAATTTATGAATAATTAATTATTTTTTGCACTTTAAAAACCTTTTCAAACCGTAATTCAGAAAATCTTTGCACCGCGATTCACAAATTCAAAAGGTCGCATAGTTTTGTACCGCGATTCACAAATTCAAAAGGTTAACATAGTTTTGCAGCACGATTCTTTTCTTAAAATTGTTGCACTGCGATATATTTACACTTTATACTGTAATTTATTGAAAATTAATTATTTTTTTGCACTTTAACAACCTTTTCAAAAGTTGTACCGTGTTTCAAAAGTTTGGTTCATGTAAAATTGTTGTACCGCGATTCATAAAGTTTAATTGTAACGTGCATATAGTTCATTAAGGACATCGTAGTCATTTTACCACCAAAAGTGACATTTTTCGGTTGAAAATAAAAGAAAGTATATTGTAGCGATTACAAACTTTAAAAAATGGATCGACCCGCAATTTTTCATTTTTTCAACCGCAAAAGTTTATTTTTCGAAATATTGTTTCGAAATGCCATCGCCTCCTTCAACAAATTCCGACAAACACATTTGATTAGAAAATCACCATTGTTGCGTTAATTACAAAAAAATTTCTGATTCGTTAATTACGAAAATTTAATGAAAATGTGTTGGGTTGGAGGATTTTCAGAGTAGAGACGAAGGCGAAGGAGGATGCATAAGAAGGCTTACGATGAAGGAGAAGGAGGAAGAATGTTGAGGATATGGTTTGGATTATTACGATTTTGCATCGTGGCGCAAACATTGATGTATCGTGTAAAAATTAATGTAATAAAATTGATGAATCGCGGTGCAAACATTTATCTATCGCGATGCTTTAAACTAGACAATTAAACTATTCAAAGAAGTTGGTACAAAAATTAAGGCAATCAAATTGATGAATTGTGGTGCAAACATTGATGTGTTATGTGCAATTAGACTAGACAATTAAACTATTTAAACTGCAAGCAAAAATTAATGCAATAAAATTGATGAATTGCGGTGCATTCCTGTAGCGTGCCTCATGCTCATTAATGATAGACAAAGACTTGTGTAGGACGGTCTTACGGATCCTAAATCTGAAAACGGAGCTCCATTTAGAATTCGCGGGTTAATAAATAAACATGTTAATAAATATCATAATTGCATATTAGCCGAGTTGGTCGGTTGCATCCCTTAAAGGTTGAGCGGGTGGAGGTCAGTGATTTGAAACTTTGAAGCTTATAATATTTAGTTTTAATGCTCTTTAATGAGAAATTCGTCTATTTGTTCTGTTACACATGTACTTTCAATGTTTGCTGCCGAAATTCTTATGTTTCTTACACTTTGCAATTTAAACATTTGGCAGCTCCGTTAACCATCCGTTAGTATCAACTGCCTTGGGATACTTGACGGATCCTAATAGACTTTGACGAAATGTTAAATGACATATTTAAAGCCAAACGTGACACATTGAAAACACAAAAGTGACACATTTTAATGTTAAAAGTGACTATAAAAGAAAATTTATTATAATTTTTATTAAAATACAAAGTAACACTTTTACTATTAAAAAGTGACACCCTTAATACTAAAAAGTGACACTTTTAATTCTAAAAAGTGACACACTTAATACTAAAAAGTGACACTATTAATGCTAAAAAGTAACAGTCTTAGTATCAATTGCCTTGAGATACTTGACGGATCCTAATGAACTTTGGCAAAATGTTAAATGACACATTTAAAACCAAATGTGACCTATTGAAAACACAAAAGTAACACTATAAAAGAAAATTTATTATAATTTTTATTAAAATACAAAGTAACACTCTTAATACTAAAAAGTGACACTCTTAATACTAAAAAGTGACACCATTAATACTAAAAAGTGACACATTTAATACTAAAAAGTGACACATTTAATATTAAAAAGTGAGACACTTAATGCTAAAAAGTGAGACTCTTAATGCTAAAAAATGACACTCTTAATGCTAAAAAGTGACACATTTAATACTAAAAAGTGACACATTTAATACTAAAAAGTGTCACGTTGACTGCCAAAACTTGGCTGGGATGGTGATGATTCTGTCGACGGTGATGTCGGTGGGACGGATTATGACGGCTATACCTGCTTTCTGCCTCGTCGTCTGTCCTCTACTCTTCATTCGCCTGCTTTGAGGGTACATGAATATCGGAGGGAATTCGTCTGCTTGAAGCTGGCAATTGTTGGGAGGCCTTATAGTTTAATCATTTGTTAGCCATTTAGCATCATTTGTCCTTGAGATACTTGAGCCATCTAATGAAATTGCCTTGAGATACTTGACGAAATGTTGAATGACACATTTAAAGCCAAACGCGACACATTTAAAAAATAAAAGTGACACATTTTAAGGTTGAAAGTGACACTATAAAAGGAAATTTATATAATTCTCATTAAAATACAAAGTAACACTTTTAATACTAAAAAGTGATATTCTTAATACTAAAAAGTGACACGTTTAATACTAAAAAGTGACACTCTTAATACTAAAAAGTGGCACATTTAATATTAAAAAGTGTCACTCTTAATACTAAAAAGTGACACTCTTAATACTAAAAAGTGACACATTTAATTTAATACTAAAAAGTGACACTCTTAAGACTAAAAAGTGAGACAAGAATTTTGGCGGCAAAACAATGAAAGTGTAGGGGCACTGGAGCAAATAGTGGAACTTTTCATTAATGAGAATTAAAACTAAATTATGTAGCTAAGGGGTTTCAAAAAGCTAACCTTCGGTGACTAAACCTTCAAGCAACACTTCCATCCAACTTGACAAACTTATTATTATTATTTTTATTAACATGTTTAGTTATTAACCAGTAAATTCTTAAATGGGGCTATGTCTTATAGATAAGGATTCGTAAGACCGCCTTATAGGAGACCACCTCTTAATGATATCATAGCTTTTTTTCACTCAAAAGTGTCTTTTTCCTGATTCGAAAAAAAAAACCGAAGTGATTGAAAATTTTGAAAAGTGGACCGATCCACAATTATTCCATTGGTATTCCACGCATTGGAATTGAGAACTTTGTTGTTTATGTTAAAATGACTGTTTAGAGTTTTGAAACGAGGTTCACATACCATCGTTAATTTGTGGTAGTTTTGAATTTTTTAAAATATAATTAAATTAAATGACACAATTCCATTGATTAATTAACTTATCATCTCTTTAATTTACGAAAACTAAAATTGGTAATTTATTGAATTTCGGAAAGCTATTATAAATTGAACTATGGAAGATATTGACTATCGACGGCTTTTGATTATATTTTTGAAAAAAAATATTACATTTTCAATTAATAAATTGATTCGGGCAAGCTATTATAAATTAACTTAGCAAAATTTATGAGAAACAAAATTTCAAATTAATTTGCACTTCCATCAATTATTGCTCATAAGTTAAAAAAATTAGTTCAAAATTAGAGCAAGGTGATTTCGGTCTAAACTTATATTATAAATTATTGCTCATAAATTAAAAAATTAGTTCAAGATTTGTTAGTTTTTTTCTTAGCATGAAAGTTGGTATGCTTATGGCCATGTTTTGGTTAATAATGTTTAACATGTTTCTTTTTATTTTATTTTATGTTTTTAACAATGTCTAGTTAAGTCACTTTTTTATTTATTATGTTTAAAATGTTAATTTAATTTTCTTAACCCTTGTTGACCAAAACCAACTTTGACTCGGGACTATTTTGGTATGTAATTTCATCTCTTGATTTGTTTGATTTTTTGACATATATATTATCCTTTGACCGCCACCGTTTGATCCAAAAAACCACTTTGACTTCTTGACCATCCATTAGGAATTTAATAAAGGGCGAGTTTGGTGTGTACCACCTCCTGACTCGAAACTTAGTCTCTGAAGCCATATAATCTTGGGTTTTCTAGGGATTTCTAATAAACATAAATAACAATTCTTTATTTATTTGAGAGTCCACGTTGAAGCACAAGCGTATTTCATGTACTCGAATTGAGAAGTTGATCAATTTTGTTATAACAACTGGTCAAGATTTCAAAACGAGGTTCACACACCATCTTTAATTTCTTGTAGTTTTGAGTTTTTTTCTACAAATATAACTAAATTAAATGACACAATTTATTGAAGCACTGCGCCTTGTTGTATTATGGAAAGTTTCCTATTGCTATTAGACCTCTTAGGGTTTGTTTGGTAATCGGACAAAGATAAATAGTATTATTAATCCAAGTACTATTAGTGCCCTCGTTATTAATCATCACTTGAATATCGGGCTAGTTTTGAGATTACAAATGTTAATTCAATTTTTTTTAGTGAGGGCACTAATAATACCACACACCATCCCCCTTGGTATTAGTAGTAAGGGGATAATGGCTTTATCCGGATAACTCGTGCGATTAATCCCGACCACCACCTATTGCATACCAAACATCAGACAACTCGGCTTATTAATCCTATTTGACCTTACTCCTGGCTACCAAATGACACCTTAGACTCTTAGGTTAGTTAACTTAGAGCATCCACATTGTTGGTAAACTAGATCTTTGTGCCCCTGCCTATGGCACGGTGTTAGTATATATGATTTCGTCAATTTAAATGACAATGTCTAAATAGAAAGTGTAATTTTAAACTCGACCCATAATTGAGCTATATGTAACTAACCCATGACCGCTCATAATATTAATTGTAGGGGGTGACTTTGTAAAAACTAAAAGATGACTGATCATAATATTAATTGTAGGGGGTGACTTTGTAATTGAGAGTTAAAAGTTGATAACTACTCTCACACATGTGAATGAGGATAAATCACAACCATTACTTTTTTTAAGGTAATTTAATCTCAACCACTAAATATCTTTAGTAAATTGCATATATGTGAGTATAAGCTCTATTGTATTATAGATCAGTGTTCTAAAACTCCACGCCTAGCTCGCCGCCCCGCCTAGGCAATAGGCCCTCTCTACCGCGACTTTCTTAGTCGCCGCCTAATCGACCAAGTCGGATCTACGCCAAGCCTCGTTGACTTTAATTTAATTTTGTAGCTTTGATTTTGTGGCATACGGTGACCTGAAAAGGAAAGGGGGCGAACTGGAGAAGGAAGGGGAAGTGGTAATGGTGAGGCAGAGAGGGAGGTAATGGGGGGCGAACTGGAGTAAAATATTTTTTGTTTTTTAGTTCTAAACTTGGCTGGTTTATTGCTTTGAGGTTGTGAGAATTGAGATTAATGGTAGGTTTGTATATTTTTGTTCATTTTACAAATATAGACAAGTGTTTTATAAAATGACAAATATTAAAAAAAATTAAATTTGCATTAAATGTGTTTGATCTTTGATGTAAATAATCAAAAAAAATAATTATGCCTTAATTCTACGTCCCGCCTAGGCCCCGACACGCCCGACTAGTCCCTAGGCGCTAGGCGCTAGTATGCCGCCTAGCAATGACCGCCTAACGATTTTTAACCTTGTTATAGATTGACTCTTCTTAGGCTCTTCTTAGTAAGAGGGGAAAATCATACAATGGGAACCCTCTTCTTATGAAATCCATCTAGGAGAGAGTAGAGGGAGTATTATTGTTTAAGAAGAAAAAAGTGTTTTAAGATGAATTGGAAACAAATGGGCGGTGCGGTGCACTGCTTCCGGCACACATGACGCATGCACCACACGCGCGTAAAGGAGAGTGAGCGGCTTGTTTTGGTGGGTCCATCTTGTCAAACTTTAATTTCAACATATATATATATATATATATATATATATATATATATATATAGATCTTACTGCTTTTGCTTTTGGCTTTGTACCTGGCGGGGGAGAGGGTGAGTTTTTAAATCTTACCTGGTTTGGGTTAAAAAATTTTTGTAACCTTCATTATTAATATTTTTATATAACTTTTATAGATAATTTCTTAATTAAATTATAAATTATATAATTAGGAGTATTTTATTATTTTTAAATTAATTTATGTCTTAATTTATAAGTTAAGTTATTTATACGAAATATTTAAATATGAAATAAATTAAATAAAGTTAAATTAATTTATCTGTTTGAGAAGTATAAAAATAAGATTGAAGTGTAAAATAATGAGGTGATGATGAGATCTAGCTAAGAAGATGTATACGAATATTTAACATTGGGGATGCTCTTAGGAAACAAGTTGATTGTATATATACAACATGTTGGTGTATTATTAAATAAGACAGAAAAAGGTTTTCCAAACTTTACACAATTCTATTGATTAACTTATCATCTCTTTAATACACGAAAATTGAGGTACTTGGAATTCTAACTCAACTCTAATTTGGGACTAAGATTTTTAATCTTAGTTTTGCGACTAAGGTCTTTGTTTCATAGAAAATAATTTCGAAAAATGTTTTCCTCATTTTTCAGTGTTTGGTAACCTTAAGAAAATGTAGTCAACGTAAACGATTTTACGAGTCAACGGAAAATCAAGCCATCTTTTCCGGAAAATGACTTATGGATTTATTTTTCGTATAATTTTACGAATGTTCGAGCACCCCTCCGTACCTTTCCACAATTACACATATTTACACGCACAATATTTTACTCGACAAATAAATTGTTTATAAATATAAATTGAGTTTGTGCACATTATTTATAAATTATAATTTTAATAAATACTCACTACATTCTAAAATTAGTGTCCACTATATTATTTAAGGACATCCTAAACATTATCCATTTTATTTTTTAAAACATTTTTTCACATTAATTATCAAAAAAAATTATTTGTGTTTATGATATTGAAAAAAGATGGGACCTTATTGATTTTACATCATTGATGATAAATTGAGGGTTATTAAAAGAAAACTACAAAAGGTCAACACGATTTATATATCTTTAATATGTGTATTAATATTAGAATATACTTTTTGTATTTATTCATATATTGTTTTCCTTAACATTTTCCGTTCGTTTGTCAAACGCATGAAAATATTTTTCGGCATATTTTCAAAAGATTTATCAAACACCTGAAAATGAAATCTTTTTATTTTCTAGAAATCATTTTTTGGAAATCATTTTTCATGAAACAAACGAAGCCTAAGATTTTTAATCTCAAAACTACATTCGAGATATAAGTGTGGATTAATAGCGAGTGTCTTAATAGTATTGAGATTAATACTTATAAAAAAAATAGTATTGAGATTAATAATATTGCTTCTCCTGGGACAACCAAACAAACATGTTGGATTTAGTATAGAATTAGTACAATTGAGGCACTTGGAATTTTAACTCAATTCAAATTCCAAATTTTAATCGTCTTCCTAAACAACGGAGTTGATTTTAGATGCCCCAGTTTCAATTCTAAGTTATGGAATTGGGGTGGGTATCCAAACATAGCCTAAAAGAACATTTTACTTTCGTTATCGTGTTCTACACATCCCTTTTGTCCAATTTTTCATTAAAGGACGATCTACATCTTCAACATATTAGTCACATGCCTTCTTTTTCTTTTCTTTTTGTGTTTCCCAAGGGTGTCCTCATGCTTGTTTGCCCGAGACTAATTCCTCAAGCCGGGTAGGATCACTACATGATGGTAGAAGCTCTCCCAACAATTGTTTAACATGACTGCATTCTCATAAGTCTTGAAGCCGAGACCTTAGTTAAACTACAACAACCCTCTTACCAGTTGATTTATGTGTGTTGGTAGTCACATTCCTTTGTAGCAAACTTATACAAAGAAGTTAATTAATTTGATAAAGTTTGGGAGTCGTCTGATAGGGAATTAACAATGCTTTCATCTTCTCTATTCTTTCTTTCTTTCTAATTTCTTTTGGTATTCAGATAGAAAAGATGATAAATTTGTTGTGCCATCAAAATGAACGCCCCCACCCCCTCCCCAAAAAAAAAAAAAACTTGGTTAGTTTGCTTAATAGTTCTCTCTAGGCAATGAGTGCACGATGAAGCCTTGATCAAGTGACAACCATGAAAAACGAGGCAACTATGGAATTAAGAAGTCAATGGAAAATTAGCTCAATTGGAAGAATTGCGTTTTATGCATTGTTGACCTATTAATCTTTATTTATTTATATTTTATTTTAGTGTTGGAGTTTTATTGTATTAGTTAGGAAATACGTTATGTTAGGATATCTCACATCGGTTGTGGAATGGATTGGGTGCTAGGTTACTTGTAAGGAAAACCCAAGGAGTGGGAGAGATGACAAGGGCGCTCAAGACTCACGCATTTATTGAGGTCTTTGGTATCAATCTCTATAGTCCTATACCAACAAGGAGTCACACTTATCGAAAAAAAATAAAAATTAAGTGTAATGGAAAACATACACTGATATCAAAGTCCAAATTGCAACATTTCCACCCTCCATTCCATGACATACATAGTTCTCCTCCCAACCTAGGGCCCCGATGTGTGAGGGGAGATTGTTGGTGTAACGACCAAAATTTCAAACCAATTTATAATCCCAAAATCTTGGAGTGCGTTACTAATACAAATACTAAATCACAAAAAATTATGAAATCATCTCTTTAAGGATTAATAATAAAAGAAGGTCACGAGTACTTATTACATATCGAAAGTATAAATGATAATTCGAAGCCCCAAAATCTTAAACTTAAAATTTTGTCCAAAGTACAAAAGCGAACTAATTCGAATTAAAATCTCTAGATTGTCCTTGATGGTATCCATCTTACTTAAAATCTGGAAGGAAAAAGAATTGGAAGGAATGAGCGGACAATGCCCAGTAAGGTCATATACAGCCCCTCCGAAATTTAGAGAAGGGTTCATTAACAATAAAGTATTCAAAGGTTCATATTCAGATAGTTCATAATCGAGAATAGCATAATGAGATGATAAATTTCAACAAGAATTCGACGTAAAAGATAGAGTTACAAAGACATTTGCGAGAGGTCTAATCGTCGCCAACTATCACATACCTGGTTAGAGACGACGACCAACCCGCGGATACCATGATCACCTAAGCTGGCCGCAAGACCTCTTTTTAAACAAAGATTTACAATGTACAAATCGTAACATTTCATAATGGTATATCCGGATAACCAAGCCACGGCCGTGGCAAATTTCATAATCAAATATCAAATACAAAATGCTACTTTACCCGTGGATTGTTCAACTTAGTGATCATAGTAGGATAATATTACAACGGAAACTTGTTTTACACAAAAAAAATATCTCAATGAAATTCAAATATAAATGAGTTATATATAATGAGATATACAATTTAGAACGACAAAGAACGGGTACGACGGAGTTCAAATTCAAATTTCAACTTAAGGTTGGTACATGTTTCAAAGAAAGGTAATTGCCAAATAATTTGCAGAAGCCTAATAATTTAAAAATAGAGATTTCAAATATCTAAAAGATGTATAATCTCTTACCTCAAATGTTTAGCAAAATTAATCCACTACGCATATATTTGCTCTAAGTTCTATTGTCCAAATCTAAATTCAAAAAAATAAATAATAATTACTAAGTCATAATTTATAGTCAATCAAATAAACCACTTAAACATTTTTATTTTCTTTTTTTAAAAAAGTAGAGCATACCTACCCATACACATGGTCTTATTACTCGGTACTCATAATTTATTGTATAACTTAAATTACCTATTGCATAATATCTAAATAAAGCAATTTGTACTTTATCCTATCCTATCAATCCCTTCCGGCCACAACCACAACCACAACCACAACACCAACCCCTCCATTTACTTACCCTTTTTTTAAAAATTATTTTCCATTCTCTTGTTGACTTAAAACCCATAACTCACGACATCTCTCTCTCTCTCCTATTCATTATACTTCTTCTTCTTCTTCCTATTAACCAACTCCATTTCTCGCACTCACAATCAACCCCATTATACATACAAACCCACGGTTGTATCACAAACCCACATACTCATACAACTCCAACTTTAATCACTAAGTTATCTGTGACTTATCATTTTTATTTCAAATTTGATTTCCAACCACAAACCCACATACTCACATCCAAACAAACAGACAACACATTACCCCCAAATCCATTTTCCTGTTACCTTCTTCTTCTTCTATATATATTTTTTTCTTTTCTCTTGTTTCCAGTAATCTCTCACCCGAAATACCCATAGACATTGATTATAGTTTTCCTATTCATAGCACAATTTTGAGTACTTCTCCTAACCCTCTAACAGAGAATCTGAGTCTTTGTCCGAACAATCCTATTGCTGAAGTGAAGAACTAAAGAAGCTGAAGAAAGGAAGTAAAATTTACCTCTACCGTCTTCGATCTCGGGCAGCAAGATTTTGATTTTTGGAAGACGGTAGAGTGTAATGGAAAACATACACTGATATCAAGGTCCTTCTTCTATTTTGCTTCCTCTCTTTCTCTCTAGATTTCTCTTCCCACTCAAGGTTTCTAATTTCTTATGAATTCACGAATAGATCTAGCCTCCTATTTATACACTATAACAGATCGATTGCATTTCTCTGTTTGAATGCATTCTTCCCCCATTTAAATTCGTCTCTTTCTCTTCCCGAGTTCGAACTCTCTCGTCAAATTCCTCCCCTTTTTTATTCCGTCTCTCCCTCTTCTCGAGTTCCATTGAACTCTGACGAAAGAAACATTCCCCCCTTTCCTGTTAGAACAATGGACTCTCTCTTTATTTAGTTATTTATTTATTTCTATTATTAATTATTATTATTATTGTTATTATGCTATTATAAATAAGTGGCCACTAATTTGGGCTCAAACCCAATCTTGATTAAACAACCTAATTATATACTCCCTACGTCCCTAAATTATTGTCCTGGTTGACCCGACGCTGACAAGAAAAACAATTGAGCGATTATTTATATTGGTTTAATGTGTAGCTTTAAAGTTGTATGCCATTCATAATTAAAATAAGGTGAAAAAGTAAGGGTAAAGTGGTAAAAGGGATGTTCTAAAAAGGTAAGTTTCAAAATGAACAATTATTTTGGGACGGACAAAAAAGGAAAGGAAGACGATAATTTAGGGACGGATGGAGTACTAAATTTAAGTGGGCATACTAATAATTCAAAAGAGGCCCAATTTATTAAGGATTTTCAAATTAGGCCAATCCAACATAATACCGGGCCAAAGATGACTAAACCAATAAAGTCCAAGTACAAATATTCAAAATTTTATTATATATATATATAATTTTTTTTTAAAGAATAATATTATTTGAAATTTTTGGGATGTTACAGTTGGGGTATCCCACAATAGCACCCCACATGAAATTTATACAATACAAGTTTTTACCATTGGTGCAAGTAATGTGTTTAAATCTCCAATAAGGTTGGCAATAACAACAATTTATTTTATTTCATTTTTGGGTTTTTCAAGGTATAACAGGTTCGAAGGTTCAAAACTGATCGTCGAGGCGGATAGGTCAACAAGAACAGGAAAGCTATTCCTATCAAGTTTTAAAGCAACTGCACTGCAATGTCTTACTCATCAGGTTCTCCTTCAAAATTCATCTTCTTCTAGAAATTTTTTCTTAGTCATCGAATTATTTAGGATTTATGATTTTGGTCAGATAAATGGTTAGTAATTTTTGTTACATCAAGATGATGTACTATAAATGAGCTCCTAAACTCCAAAAAAAATTCGTAAAATTTGAAACCCCGTTCTAATATCGTAGAGTTTTGATATTCTTAATTATAAAACTATAAGTAGAAAATCATTATAATCAAAATCAAAATTTCATGAATTCCTAGATATTATTCCATATTAGATTTGTTTAGATTTCTAAATATAAATTCCATGGCTTGAAATTGGAATTGGAGCATAAAATTTTAAGTCCGTTGTTTGGGAACCAACTAAATTTTTTGAATTTACATCATTAATATCTATTCCATACAACAATCTACATAATATAAAATTGGTATCTAATAGTTAACTCCTTAAATTGGATAAGATAATCAAAGATCATAGAAAATTAATAATGTTGTTATAATCTTAAAGTCTAGTAATTATCCAATTAAAAATAAACAAATAATCAATTATATTGTGTGAACTCTTTTTCTTAACACACTGATATTTTATTCTCTCCTTATAGGTATCTTTTATATTTACATTATCTTTTTTGTGAATATTTTTGAGAGGAGGGTCGAAGGGGGATGTTTTGTAGGTCAAATATTCCTTTAAACAATATTAATGGTTAATGTAACAGTTAATCACACAAATATTGTTATCATTAATAAAAAGATTATTTCCACTACATTTTCTAGTAATTGTGACTTTAAACTAATATTTGTTTGGACAAAATTCTACCTTAACCAATTACTTGCCATTTGAAGTTGAATGATATATTTTTATTTTCAAGTTACCTTTTAATGCTTAACATACCAACAAACAAGATAATTTTTTTTTCTATTTTTATTTATAATTGATAAATTTGTTTTGTCGATTATGTTTATGGCTCGATTCATGTTCCATATAAAAAATCATAGAAGCATTTAACGATAAAAAATTTAGATTATGTGTGATATTTTACTACTAAAATAAAAAAGTTTAATTTATTTAAAAATATTATTTTAAAATTGATTTTTAATTTCAGTAACAGAAACATTCATTTTGGAATTTAAAATCTGGAATTGATTGTTTTAGGTAGACAAAAGGTATTGAAATTTTACGATACTATATCATAATATGATTTTACTACTGAATTGCTTTTTTAATTATATATCCTTTATATCTAATTGTGAATATTTTATTTCAGTAAGTAAATATCACAAGTTTTCTCAAAGTTCAGTTGACAAAAAATTTCTCTACAATAGTGTATTGGTTTTTCTATTATGCAACATGACTCCAACCATGAGTTTTGTTAAATAAAAAAATTAAAAAAAATATGTTGTTCATGAAAATGCTAACCAGAGATCATAGAAAATAATAGTAAAAGATAATTAGAAAAATAACGTTGTTGGTTACTTAAAATTGACAAGTAATTAAGGGGTAGTTTTGTCCAAACATGTAGTTATATAGTCATGGTGTAATAATTAGCAATGTGATTGATAAATAAAAAATGTAATGGAAATAACATCTCTATTATAAATTGTAAAACAGTTATTATGGTAAAACAATTTTGTTTCCAAATATACAACGTAGTATATATTTGCAAAGTGATTAAAAGTGTTCAAAAACAAGTTAAAATTTTATTTTGTGTTGATATAAGTTAGAGATTGAGATATGAGAGTTGGTTATTTGTAATATTAACAATCAGAACATTCACAGATAAACACCTATGATATATGGAATGAAAATAGAAAAACTTGACACAGATTTTAGGTGGTTTGGATCTCTTCTCCTACGTCCACCCCTCGATTCTCTATATTTCAACAAATATATAGATTATCGAGGTAGAAAGTGTTGATTATTTCTCAACTAGGTGGCTACCCAACTAGGTTCTTACAACTTAACAACTTATAAAAACAAGAAGTTAAAGAAAGCTTCAATGAGGTAGCTCTAAAGTAGTCAAATAGAAGCAACAATATATGTCTTCGATTGCTTGATTCTGCAGAGGGAGCTAAGATGTGGATGATCTTTTTCTTCGAACTGAGTAGTAAGAATATGATTGATATATACTTTGTGTGTGTACTTAAAAGCTTTTTGATTACTGTTTCTCTGGACGTATGTGTATCTATAAGAAACTATTGAATCAAACAGGTTGTTGTGCATCGATTAGATTTGCAAAAATTCAAGAACTTTTAATCAGGTGTGCTTTGCTGGAAACAGTGAAAGAAGAAGAATAGAAGAATGGGGAAGTAGCTTTTTAGTCAAATTGCAGTGGTGTACATCTTTGTAATAACTTCATTGTACCATGAAAGGGGCTTTTTGGTCTAGGAAAAATGGTCCATTTTTTAGATACCACTGAAGTGGGTATCCTAACAAAACCCAAGATATTTAAGATTAACCGAAAAAGGCCTTCATGCTTTTTACCAAATAAATAAATAAATACATAAATTAACTAAATAAAAAAATAAATAAGTTAACTAATTAAAAAAATCTCCAACCTATTTGAAGAATAGCTCAAACCCTGTACAAATTCAAAATTTTAGTAGTATTTCATATTTTCACTATTTTTTTCAGAGTCTTCATGGTCGACGAAAGCAGCAGAAATAATGGAAATTGAAAAGGATATTGAGAACTCTCAATTACCAATGACAAACTCAATCAACAAGTTAAATCATGTGATTGAAATTGAAAATGATACTCTGGCTAGTGATGCTGAGTACCCTCAATTATCGGTGACAGACTTAATCAGCAAGCGGATCGATGACTTGCCTCCCCTTTCACCAAACTGTTGTATCTACAGAGTTCCTCCTAAAATTCGAAAACTAAACGAAAAAGTGTACGCGCCACAGGTGGTTTCTATTGGCCCTTTTCACCATGGGGACCCAAAACTCCAAGCCATGGAAGAACACAAGTTAAGGTACATGCAAGCCTTCTTTCTTCGAGTCCAACACAATCTCTCTTTGGAAGATTGTGCAAATTTTATAACAGAGTGGGAAAAGAAAATCCATAATTCTTATGCTGACACTATTAAATTGGAGAGTGATGAATTTTTGGGAATAGTTCTCGTAGACAGTTGCTTTGTCATTGAGGCCATTTTATCTTACTCTGATCCTAAATATATACGTAAGGTTTACTTACCCAAGTCAAACTTCCTTTATGAGACCGATATGATGTTGCTTGAGAATCAGCTTCCATTCTTTCTTTTGGATGGTCTATATCAACTAGCCTTTCCTCATGAACCCAAGACAAATTTCCTCACGTATTGTATCAAATACTTCTTTTATCGAATGCTAATCCAAGTTGATGAAGACGCACTAATTACCAAGGTGAAAGACTACGTGGAAACATCAAGTCATCAGATACTGCATTTTGTGGATTTGGTAAGGGTATGTCACCTACCATCGAAATTAAGGCCCGTCCACACGAAAGGTTTAACCTGGTTCCAATACCCAAGGTAACAGAGGTTCATGAGGCCGGAATTAAATTAAAGAAAGGCTCGGGAAGTTTTCCGCTTGACATACAATATACGCCTGCACTGCTAGAAATTCCACAAGTGGTAGTCGATGAAGCATCAGAATATCTGCTTAGTAACATTCTTGTCCTGGAAATGTGCCATTACAAACATGAAAGTTACGTTAGAGATTATGTATTCTTCATGGATCTGCTAATAGACTCTCCAAAAGATGTGGACTTGCTCATTAAGAGTGGAATCATAGTAAGTTGGACGCGAGACAGCTCTGCGGTGGCGAATCTCTTTAACAATGTTGGATATAATTTTCCAATCATCGGTTCCAACTACTATTTCTACGATGTATCTGAAGGCCTCAAGGAATATTGCAGTGTTCCTCGCCACAGGTGGAAAGCAGCATTTAAACGTGATTACTGCAGTACACCGTGGATTATTGCTTCTACCACCGCTGCAATCATATTACTTGTACTTACCTTCATTCAAGCTATCTGTTCTGTCTTCCAAACAATATAATTCTATCAGCTGGAATGTGTTCTACAGGGTTGCAATATCCAACTACCTTCACGCCTAAGAACTGTATGTGGTATGATAACCCGTTCTTTGTGATTACTTTCTAGTTGAAGTTCTTTGCTCCCACTGTTAGAGACAGTTGTCACACAGCTCTCCTATGCTTTGCTGCTGCACACAGCATATTCATTATCATTGTGATGGATGAATTATAGTTTTTTTATTATGGGAACTATTAAAAAAATTGGAGTGGCCCACAACTGACAAGCACTAGGTTGGGCTTGGCTTTGCAACAAAAAAACTGATCCCTTGGAGGCATATATGATGAACCCCAGATGACAAATTTTAGCATAATTATTCTATAATATTTTGGCATGTACGACTTTGGATGAACAGTATACTGTTATTGTGTGATGTCTTCTTTATCTACATAAGGTCTTCATTTTATTTTTTATAGATGCATATATCTCAGTTTTATTTTAATTGTTTCTGTCACACATGAGTTACAAAGTAATTCGTCTTCTTACACATTGGAGAGAATACTTTGCCGCAGTCGGTATTAGGTACATATTTCGACGGGTTCTGAGCACAGCCGTATGGTATCCTAAGTAGTACACTAGTTAAGGTTTTATGGATGCATCTTGCATCTCATCAACCAGATTATCAACGGCAACAATCGTGCATGTATATAACTACCATTGTAGGCATCTTTGAATTTACTGAAAATCTGGTTCAGAGAATCAGTAATACAAGGTTCCAGTTATAGACTAGAGTGGATAGGATAGCACTCAGCAATCTACTTTTAAATATCGGTAGGGATGTTTAATGATTTTTGTGGACTTTGTTTCAGGAACTTGGTTTTGAAAAGGAATATAATTTGGATGCTTCTGAAGATGTAAACAGAATGAATGCTTGAAATCTGATTGCCTAATTATAGGCAATATAAAGATTAGTTTTTAATCGGAAATGTAGGAAAGTGTAGTGTAAGAAAGAAGATGCACTAGTATGTAGGAAGAAAAAAGTCTTCCACAATGCATTGGTAGATTGTTGTCATGAGTCATGACTCCTCATGACTATGATTATTGCTTTCTAATACCAAAAAGAAAAGTGGGATAAAAAGAAACGAAACATTGGATTGGACTTGAGGGGATTTTTTGTTTGATCTTGACGTTATATTTATATACAAGAGGTGAGGAATTAGGTGGATGTGGATGGAGTTAATTGAAATGGCCACTCCGTGGAGTTATTACTTGAGTTCGTAATAAATTAAATGGGTTAGTTGGATCTCAATTAATCAGAAAATTCTTATACGTAACACCATTTAAAAGGTAAAATTGCTTCATTATCCCTTTTCACATTTAAACTATATTACCTTTTCCCTCCTTCCCCTTCACGTAATTTTGATTATGTGTCATTGTTGATTCGATTTTCATTGTTAATTCACATGATATCGCATGTGAATTAGATTGATTTTGATTCGGTTTATTTTTTCTTTTCAATTACAAACAAAAAACCGTTGATTTGCATTTTTTTTAAATTTCGGACAAAACAACCGCTACAAACTAACGGATGTTTTATAAAACATTCGCTAGTGTGTACTAAAAATGAGTATCTATTAAATATTAAAAAGGATATGTAGGTTATTTTATGCATTAAATTATGTTACGTTTAGGAATTTTGGTGTTATGTTTAGGATCACTCATAAAAAAATTACTCTAATTACCAAATGAGAGATTCTAAAGTACAGTAACGACGTGCAGACCAATACTATGTTTTTCTTTTGACCTCGGAAAAATGGAAATTCAAGTTGACCTATGTCAAAGAGTTCAAAAGAAGCAAATATATATTGTTTTAACTTGAAAAATTGTGTTAACATCCTGATGTAGAATTTGGATGGGGTTTATTGGCTCGAAAAAATTGTGCAAACAGTTCTGATACCTGACCTTGGCAACAGAAACTAGATGAAGTTTATTGTATTAAAACACTATATAAACAGTCCTGATGACTGACTTGACAGCATAAACTAGATGGTGTTTTTTAGTCTTGAAAAAACGGTGTTAACACTTCAGATGCCTACCATTGGCATCAGCATTAATTATTGGATTTTTTTGTCTTGAAAAAACTGTGTTAACTGTTTTGATGCCTGTCCTTGGCATTAGCATTATTAGATTTTTTTTGTCTTGAAAAAACTGTGTTAACAGTTCTGATGTCTAGCATTGGCATCAACATTATTAGATTTTTTTTTGTCTTGAAAAAACTGTGTTAACAGTTTTGATGTCTAGCATTGGCATCAGCATTATTAGATTTTTTTTGTCTTAAAAAAATTGTGTTTACAGTTCTGATGCCTAGCATTGGCATCAGCATTATTTGATTTTTTTATCTTGAAAAAACTGTGTTAACAGTTCAGATGCCTAGCATTGCCATCAACATTATTTGATTTTTTTTTGTTTTTGAAAAATAAGTGTTAATAGTTCTGATGCCTAGCATCGATATCATCATTATTGAATTTTTTTTATCTTGAAAAAATTGTGTTAACAGTTCTGATGCTTGTCCTTGGCATCAGCATTATTGGATTTTTTTGCCTTCATAGTCCGGATGAGATTTGTCTTCATTAATGACATTTTTGTCATTTAGCAACCAATTTGTAATTATATGAAATATCCAAAAAATTGATGGATTTAGATGAAAACATATTTCTAAAATTGTACTCACTTGAAATTTGCCCTATTTTTCAATCAGAAAAAGTTCTTTTTGGTGGTAAAATGACTACGATACACTCATACACTTAATGAACTGCATGTGCGCTACGGAGGTCGTTATTTTTGCGTCGCGGTACAATTAAACTATTGAACTGTGATGCAAAATTAATGCAATGAAATTTATGAATCGCGGTGCAAAAATAAACTAGAAATTAAACTTTGAACCGCGTTGCAAAAATAATACAATGAATTTTATGAATCGCGGTGTAAAAATAGACTATAAAATTAAACTTTGAACCGTGGTGCAAAAATAATGCAATGAAATTTATGAATCATAGTGCAAAAATAGATTATGAAATTAAAATTTAAACTTTGGTTCAAAAATATTATCTAATGCATTTTTTGCACCGCGATACAAAAGCATAAAGAACCAATTTACGTCCTCCACCTTCGTTTTCAATCTCCTCCTTTCTTCCTCTTCCTTCTCCACCTTCGTCCCAATTGAAAAATTCATCAACTTAGCACAGATCCATTATAGTTTCGTATTTCATGAATCAAAAAACTCGTTTACCTTTTGGGGGCGTTACCCATGAACCCTTACGATGGGGCGTTGCCCCTCGACCTAACCGGGCATGTCAATCCCCGTTTCGTTGCGCACAATCATGATTTTCGAATCCAAAGTATGTTGCTGGAACTGTTGAAGATGCCGATGACAATTTTGGAATAATATTTCGAAAAGTGGTTTTTTGCGGTTGAAAAAAAGAACGGTGGACTTTTGGGGTGAAAAACTTTGAAAAATGGATCGGCCAGAATTTTACCTATTATTTTTCTAATTTTTTAATAACTAAATAAGCAATCAAACAAACATAAAAAATAATAGAAAAACACTTCATTTCAAACATAGACTCTTTGGGTGGACTCAGAAATGGAAATGGTAAATTGGAAAAATGGAGGGGAAGAAACTTGGGCAAAATACACTATTAGTCACTGAACTTTATGTCACGCCTCAAAACCCTCCTCGGGGCATGAACCAACTTACTCAAATCTCAACTAAAAATAACCCAAATCAAAAGCACGTAACACGCAACGGAAGAAGTAAATAAATAATAATTCTAAAAAATAATGAATATTTTGTACAAATGTATTTTTATTACAATTTCTTATAAAGCCCAAATAAAATACATAGATATTTTGTATCAAAACCGAGCTCTCTGATAAACCTCGAGCACATAGCTACTATCCAAATCCCGATCAAATATCAAACTGCACAACCAAAAATTGTAAAGGGGTGAGCTAGCCTAGCAACAAAGGGGATAAACAGCACCACAAAATAGAACGAGACATATGATTCAAATACCAAGTCCATGAATATAAAAATATGGACCAAAGATTATTAACAAAAAAGAACGTTACCGAGTGTTACCAAATAACAACTGATCACAAGTGACAATTCAGTATACTAATAAGTTTAAGTCATGTCGAGGTTATAAAGCGAGCACAACAAACATGAGAACTCATCCATATGAGTCCCAATAGCAGTATCCAGATTGTTCATGGCCGTCCCACTGAGAATCACTAAACCATTCCAAATAATCAATCTCTGACTAGATAGTTTTAAATAGCAATTTTACAAGAAAACACATGATTGTTAACATGTAATTATCTAAAAATCAAATCAATATCAAAGATTTACTGATAACAACAAACACATTTCAATTAAAAAGAGTACGAATCAAACATGAATATTATATAGACAATCACGTGATTAAATTGATACAGAATCAGTACTGCATAGTCTCCCTTATCTCAAAACTGTTAGAACAATAGTGCATGAGAAAAACAATATTTAAATCAAATTACATAATTGAAAACAATTGGAAAAGTTACTGCTTTGTCTTCTTAGTTTGTAGGTAGACTTAAAGTCTGCTGGTGAACTTCAGGTCTGCTGGTGACTTCAAGTCTGCTGGTGGACTTTAAGTCTACTGGTGAACTTTAGGTCTGCTGGTGATCAACATTCAAGTCCGAGGCCTGGGTCGCACACAGTTTCCTTAAAATAGATTCGTCCCTTCCCGTCTGTGCTTGGAAGCTCTAATGGATGTCTGTCTCCTAGGATACAACGGAGACATCAGAGAAACCTTCATCACTAAGGATTCCGGCGAACTGAATTTGTGTTTGACTCTATCACCAATAAGAAAAAGGAGGCCAAAGAAATATGCTCAACGATTTGCAGAATGTAGTGAAGAAATGGAGATTGTTATTGACTGTGTTTTTCGTGTGTTTCATAATTGTAGAAGTAATATCCTTTTATAGGAGTAAACAAGAGATTGATTAAATAACCATATTGATGATGAAATAAATATATCATCAATAGGCAAATAATATCTCTCGTTAAAGCTGGTAATAACAACCCATAAAGTCTGTTATAAATGTTGGAGTTACAAAAACAAAAGAATAATTAACAAAACGTGGGTTGGTTTGAACATGCAAATTTGGTCCGACATTTGTGTCTGCGGGACGCACTCGCACATGAGTACAGTATCCCGAAGGCTAAACTGGACCATGATTTGCACCCCCCTGCGCATGCGTACGCGAGAGAGAACATCTATTCTATACAAGCTTACCCTTATCACATAAGGTAATTGTATATAAACCACTCAAGGTTTTGTTAATCTTCCAATGTTGGATAAACATACTTCCGACAACCACACTTTAATCAATCATAACTTATTCATCCAAATACCAAATTGGACAAATAAATATATGATTTCGATGTTCTCACGGAGTAGAACACGATTCCACAATTACCCTTGTCATTACACAAATGGCACATGAAGAAATCCGTGCCCCAATATTGCACAATTTTATTTTTTAAACACAATTTTTTCAACAAAAACATGATAATATCACCAATAAAAATACGCTAGAAACATTCCACAATAAACCTCAAGTTAAACTCGTGTATAATACGGTGTTAGAATAATTGATCTTGGCTTAAATGATGAAACACGTGCACACACAAAAGCACGTCCAACCGCCATCTCTTCCTTTCAGTTTCTATTTCACGGCTGAGCAAGGAATAATGGAGATAAATACTCCCTTACTTACACGAAAGCCTAGGTAGAGTTAAATATCAAGATGGACGATTGCAAGCCAAATGACCACTAACTCAACAACTACACTGCCACAGACAGGCTGATCAATTCCAAATTGTTTCTAATATGGTTTGTAGGATAGACTTGGAAGGAAAATAATCATCACAAGGGACCCAATGAAAACGAACTCAAATTACTAATGTTCACCTATCCCGATCAATTCCGAATTGTTTCTTATATGGTTTGTAGGATAGACTTGGAAGGAAAATAATCATCACAAGGGACCCAATGAAAACTAACTCAAATTACTAATGTTCACCTATCCGTACACTAATATAACAAATGAGATATTTTAATAACAAAATATAAGCATGAATTATTATTCTTCTACCATAAAGAAAAGTTAATAAAGAATACTTTGGTCAAACAATGTAAATATTAATATACTTGTTATCTAAAATAACATGGAAAACTCAATAAATATTTCTTGGTCAAATATGCCAAAAGTCTTATTCAATTCGTTTAATTGTGAAAATATAAATAGATAAAATATCGAGATTTTACATTATGAAAAACCACTAGCAGTTCCTGTACAAAGTAAATGCACGCCACTAACCAAAAAATACAAATTTTGCATACCGGTAGTCCCTGACCCTAACTCTGTTAGCCCAAGTGACGTTAAGTCGGCATGTGTTGAGCATGTGATCAATTTAGGGGTAAAATTAAAAAAAAAGGATTGATTTGCTATATGATTTTCAAATGAGTGGCCTAGTTATAAATATCTAAACTTGAAATGTCTTCTTCAATTCAAGCTCTCGTCCTCTCGTGCAAATCACCATTGCCACCGCCACTCACCTCCCAAATGACGACCACTCAATCAACAATTTCTTTACAATCTCTCAAGTCCAATAAAATTGAATTGGAATAGTGCAAAAAAGAAAGGTGATATGCCTGGTCCAAGCCGGGTCACGAGCAAGGCACGAGCTACCATCACGTGCCAGTCACGAGCGTAATCAATGTGGGGCTCGCCAACCTAGCGGGCAAAATGATGGAAGCATTAAGCAGCGGGTAGTGCAGCTCCCGTCCAAACCTGGCCGTGCACAGGCCTTGCCTGTCCGACCAGGGGCCATGCCCGGGCACCACACTCACACCTAGCGGAGGAATCAAATTCATCTCGTCCGAACCTGGTCGAGCATTGACCCTGCCCGACTGTGGGCCACCCTTGATCTACATTAACCCGTGAGCGTCAAGATCAACCGGGCAGAGCCTTGCTCGCCTGGGTATATATCGAGTAGGAAACACCGGAGGCTTGCTCTTCGAGACAAGTCAAAGGTTTCCTTGTTTGAGCAGGGCACTTACCATATCTGCTCCTGCATCTACGCGGCCAGCCGCCTATCATGCCTAAAATCAAGGGATTCTCTCCTTGATTGATTAGGTATCTAAGGAAACTGAATCCTAGACGGATTCAGTTACATTAGGGGCCTATAAATAACTCTCCACAAACCATAAACAAGGTACAGACACTTTCTTGAGCCTTGACACTCTGTCAATTTGCTTTCAGAACCACACACGATACTTACTCTCACGTCGGAGGGGTTTCCCGAGGCCCTGCCTTGCACTTCCACTCATGTTTTTTGTGTGTTCTTAGACAGGCTCAAGGAAGGAGATTTAAGCCCAGATATCCTACCTAACATACGGACGGCCCAAGCTGTGATTTTTCCACATCAAATGAAAATTTCATATCCCTTAAATACATAGCTCATCTTTCTCTCTCTTGCAAAAAAAAAAAAAAAAAACCCCCCCAATTATCAAACCCAGTTATGGAGTATTTCAAACCAAATAATTGAATAAGGCCCTAATCATTCGATCGACGCATAAAATTGACTACCTATGTTCAAACTTTAAAAACATATCAAACCCAGAACATAAAATATTTTGAAGACATCCAATTGAAGGAGAAATACTCCTTGTATTCCCTATAAATTGAAAAGAAGCACTACAACAATAATGAGTTTTCACAACATTTATTACATAACGTTTTTTGAAAAACATTGTAATTGATCCATTTAACACAACGTTCACATAGAAAACATTGTATTTTAATTTTTTACATTTTATTACAACGTCTTAAAAATAAACGTTATATTATGCGTACAACTTTTCTATCAAAAACGTTGTTAAATTCCTTTCACAATACCTACCACATCATTTTATAAAAAAATGTTGTAAACCCAACCCAGCAAAAAAAAAAATAAAAGACGCGGCATAATTTCCTTGCGCAATGCAATTTTTTTCCAGGCCACTAAAATAATATCAGTCGATTTCGTGGGACTGAGATGCGGCATAATTCTCTCAAGCTCTTCAATATTTCGCCTCTCTCAAGGTCTCTCTTCAATCCTTCGCATCAACAAGGTAAGTGATATGATTTCAATCCTAACTCTCATAAAAATAAGCTTGTTGATCTTCCTTTGTTTCTTTTCCCCTTTCACACAGATTTCATGGGAAGAATTAGGGCTTAAGACTTTAGGCTTGTTTGCTCCCTTGAATTGTGGCTTCATCTGGTAAGCACCTCTCTCTTTCCTTATGTAATTTTGTGCCCTAAACCATGTAACTATGCCCTAAACCATGTTTTTTCCCCTTTTTCACAGATGTGTCATGAACTAATTACATCTGCGATACTTGTATTTTTTTTTCGTCTCCCTGCAGGTTGCCAAAGATACTAGTGCTCTCCAGGAAGCCAAAACTAAGCTGGAAAAGCAAGTTGAAGAACTGAACTGGCAATTGGAATTGGAGAAACGCATGAGGGTAAATATAGTTGTACATTTTTGTTAAGTCACAGTAATTCTTAAAACCCTTCAGTTTATTTTCTCAAATTGACTCTTATGCATCAATCACTCTCAACTATGATTTGACCATACTTGAAAATAAAGTGCTCCTAAATACTAATGCTAACTCAAAAAAAAAAAAAAAGCCTAACTCAACTAAATTGGTATTCGGTACCTGGGAGTATATTCTATTTTGGTTAGTAAATGAAACAGAATGCACATGTTTGATTTTTCCTTAGAGAGTTTCATTTCTATGTTGCATGTGTTTGATTTTACCTCGGCGAGTTTCACTTCAATTATCTTGTTTCCCCTTCTTTCGTTTGGCATGTCTATAATCTGTGGAAAACTTTTTACCTAGCATTAATTATTTAGTTCCTTCTATACTTCTCTATTATAGCATACCCTGATTTCTGCCAACACATGTTTTTGCTGTGACTATGGCGCATTTAAAAACTAGATCATTGATGTAGGTGGACTGTAGAACTATGATCCTCAGCAGGATATCATGAGAAAGTAAGACAACTAGTGGGGAGTGAATTAGGAGTACAGACTGAGCAAGTCTAGATAGGTTCAAGTGCAAGGCGTTTTGGCTTTGGCATGAAATCATGAGAAGATGACTACATGACATCGTCCACATTCCGTTGGAGCAATCAGAGTTTGTGACCAATTGAAGCCTCGCCTGTCTTCCTTGGGTAACAATCGGCGTTTTAGCTTTGGCATGGAATCTTCTTGGGAAGCATACCGGAAGATTAGAGAGGTGCTGAGAGCAGGGACTGCTCGTCCGGAAGATGACTTGCAGACTTGATGCTGCCTTGTTTTCTTGATAAATAAAGGTAGTTTTTTATGTTGTTCTGGAGAATGTTTAACATGGACCACCTCTTACCAATGGTACCAAACATGGGACAAATGGAAAACATTCTTTGGAAGTCAGTTCCATGAAATAAACAGAGTGTTAGTCTTATTAGATTTTCTGATAAAAAGTCTTATAACTTATTCTGCTCTTGAGTATGAGTGTGCCTGTTGTTTATTTCTAGTAACCTTTTCCTATTCATCTGGGTAAAAAATGCAGATCAAATAATCTATACATAGGTTGTGGCTTCTTTTATGAATGCACTCACTTCCTGACATGTAAATTTGAAGCAGAAGTAAACGATATTGCTTTTCACTTGGGGATACACCAAATGCTTACCTTTAAGTTTGTATATTAATATTTATATTTTTATTGTCTCTGTCTACACGTCCTTGATTTTATTTATTTAGATTTGCTCTACTGTTATTCAATTTCTCCGATTTTGAGGCAGGTGTTTGTAGAAATTGCTTCTGATTACTCTTAACATGATAAAGATTTACTATTGTTCCAATTCTAAGACGATTGTCCCTTTTAATCCTTAGACCTCAATAGTACTGAAATTTTAGAGAAATTCATCTACCCATACATTTTATTAACCAAAGACAACTATTTGCAGTTATCAGAATGCACATTAGTGATTACATCCACTTCCGGATGAGATGGTCGGTAGAGGTCGATGTGATATATGAAGTCTGAACCTTGTCAATCTTGTTTTGTGTGTTCCAGGTTAACTTCTTCTATGATAGTCCATTTGTTCTTTATCTTTTCTACTTTCAGTTTGCAGCAGGATGTATACTAATGTAGACTACTTACTGTACCATTTTTTTAAAGGATGGAGCAGGGGACATTGGCCTTAGCCTAACCCTTAACATTGTTATTAATACCTTGAAAAACTACATTACTTTCAGTTAAGCATTTTTGGCTTTACTGGTTTCATATGGAACTTACTTCATTATCAAAATATATATATATATGGAACTTGCTTTTTAATTGCCTGTCCTCCTCACCATTATTATTTGTTTCCACGATTTTGCTCTGGGAATTGTATCGGTTTTCTGCATGAATGATGTCTTTGGGACACTCTTGTATTGTTTATTATCTTAGGGGAAATGGAAAATTGGTAGAAATGAAACTAGGATTGGATCATCATAGTCTAGTTTTCTTAGGGTTTGTTATTTCCATAATTGTATAATCTAGAGCATTATTAGTTAGTTCTATTCCCAGTATTCGTTAGAATGGACAAGTTGAGAAATAACTCACGATCTTACAGATTCATAGCTCCCTTACTATGGAAAAGAAAGTAATATATATGATCACTAAAGGTTTTCTATTACTGTTTTGGAATATATTTGGACTATGTCTTTAGTAATAACTTTTTAAAATTTTCTTTGCTTTCCTTACTTCAAAAATTTAAGAGATAAAAATGTAAATATGATGGATGTATGAAGTGTAGGATACGATTCAAAGAAACTCTGTACACTTTAGAAGTGCTACTTTATCATTGTAAATCTCTAATTATTATCAAATCGCCAAATTGTAGGTCAAAAGCCTTTTTCTGGAGAACAGAAGGTTGGGGAAACACATGAGATTGATATTACTACTTCAAGCGCTCCAGATGTCACTGTTGGTAAGGACGTTTGAATCTCACGAGAGTCATCATTAAATATTGGTGGCATGCAAGTACATCTTAAATCTCCATAAAAACGATTTCAAGCCGATCTTCTTGCATATCGTTAGTAGTTAGTCCTAGTATAGTACAAACAATACAAATCAAGAAGGAATTTCTTGGATGTCCCATGACAATGGTAGTTTGGTCTGGATTGCTAGCACATGTTACTGTAAAATAAAAATTGTTTTAGTCCAGAAAATTAAGAGTTGCAGGTAGCTTACGACTTTTAAATGGTTTCTCCATGTGAAGTGCATTATGATATGGATTTGCTTATAATAATTCATGATGTGCACGGGATGGTTAGTTCTAAACCAATTGAGACATTAAATTCTATGAGGCATAATATTCCATCTTTGTAAGTCTCATTTCCTCTATATTCTCGTCAATTGTACAGAACTGGATAAGTTTCGGCAAGGTCGCACATGATCTGGTCGCATGCAGAAGATAGATGGTGACAACTTTCCAGAGGTTCAATTTCTACATTCGAACCGAAGTGGCTAGATTTGCTTCTCTGCTTATGTTGACCTGTTTCCGATATACTAAATTTCTACAGACATTGCATCAAATGTTTATTGTTAATGCTGGTAACGGATTCAAATTTTTATGGAATAGTGCAAAAGGATTTCTTGATCCAAGGACAACAACAACGATACATGTAAGAGGATAAATATAACTTTTCACTACATATGGTACTGGAGGTTATCAAAACTATTCATGATTATGGGCTATGTTTTAGGTTCTTGGCAACAAATATTAGAGTAGGTTGCTGGAAGTGATAGACTCAAGGTTAGTTTCATATCGGTTATTGTTGTACCTTGTGATTTTAAGGATTATCTCCTTTATTTAGCTCCTATTTTTTTAAATATGCAATTGCCAGATTTTCTACGTGGAACATGTTCATGCCCAAATCAAGGTGGGTGTCTCAGATCAGACAAGGGACCATGGCATGATCAAGAATTGATGAAGGTATGGTCCTTGGCAGCTGTATTCAACCCTATGACTGATGAATCAACAATATAGATGTCATTTCTCACCTTGAGATATTATGCAGTTTATGTTTCTGATCATTTTTTCTCGTTTCTTTGTGCTCTAATTGATAGTTGGTAAATATTGGAAAAGAAAATCATTTGGAAAAATCTTGTAGCTTTTGTGATGCTGATGTGTTGGATGTCAAGTCAGTTCTTTCAAAGGTGGGACTTTACATTAACTTTCAATCGTCATCAACCTGTGTTTCTGTGTGCTCTATTATAACTTAAACTTTCTTTTGTTGTACAGGTTCCAAGTAGAAAAATTACTTTTGGCGAGGCAAGATTAGAGCTAGGTTCGGGTGCTTATGGCATGGCGCAACCTGCAGCCCCACTTCATCACAGAGTAGGTGTTTTCAATTATGCAAACCACCCTTTCTTAATTCCATAAGAAAGTTATCTGTTTGCTTATCTAACTTGTCCTTACAACTCAGTTTTCTTGACTTGTCATTTTTAGCCCACCTTAATTTGATTAACAAGGATCCCATTATTGGCATTACTTTTAGCCCTAGTAAGAAAAACTGTGTTATATGCAGGATTTAGAAATTCAACTCTAGAGAATACGAATAAGCAGTAACTAACTGAATGCTCTTGGACTGCAGTTTAACTTTTCTCAAACTGACGTTGTCTTTGAACATAGTTAAAGGGATGTTCAATTCTGTTGCTGGTACCATAAATAGTAATTTTCTGTGTTTTCTCTTTCATTCATACACTACAGTTTTCATCTCTCGTTTTCAATGTTCAATCAACTCTGATTCCATATCTTATCACATTAGATTACGGTCTAACTTAGCCCTTCCCTCTTTTTTCACTTGACATGCTTGTCCTGACCAGCCTACACTAATAAGTTTTTAGTCTTGGATCTGCTTACTTACTGAACGAGTTTTGGTTTGTACTCTTTTCGTTCCATGTAAAGAGTCGAGTATTCTATTCTGGGATGTTCCACTTAAAAAGCTGACTTCAAAAATTATGCATTCAATCTCCATAACCTTTCAAATTTAACCTCCACATATGACTTTTCAGACGTGGACTCTTTGACCGGAATGGAGGATTAGCTGTTATGTTTCTTTATTGCTTGATTTAATAGCTGTTGTTAAGTATAGTTACTTGATTAAGATCTTGTTATTTGGTTATCAGACTTGTTTCCCAACTGAGAAATCGCATGATATTTTGTTATTACTTAAGTAATGATGAATAGTTTGTTGCGCCTAATAGCAACATTTTCTTCAGAAGTGTGCAATCTTAGTGGTCTTACTAGAAAATCTCGGAAAGAAATAAATCCAACAGACCCAAATAGCACGTATGCATGTGTGAACATGCTTACCAAATCATTACCCTTGTGGGCAGTGAAGATATAAGACATTGGATTTTATGCAGGTATTACCATTCATTTGGTTTTTGAATGAACCCAGTACATATGTGTTGTTGATGATTTAAGTAAAATCATTGGTCATTTGGTATAATCGGGGTTTATGTTTCGAAGATGGGTGAGCTCGGGAATACTACATTGTGAATATGGGGGTGCGGAGTGCACATTCACATAAGTTTCACGAACTTACGGGTGATAATAATCAAAGCGTTATGTTTCCTTTCGACTTATTGTTCTCGCAACGAAGCGGTTGTCTAGTGACTGTTCCAAAGGTTACAACAGTTTGAAAGGATTTCTGATTATTTGCAAAGGGACACATATAAACTATATATCGCTTCCTTCATCTTCGTTTTAGGTTACAAAAATTCACAATACTCAACGGTAGTCTCCGCTTTTTGAGTGCCGTAAATAGGAGAGCAATTATAGTCTTATCCCACAAGAATATTCGTGTAACCCAGGGCATTCGATAGGGTCGAATAATTCTTGCAGGAAAGTGCACTGTGCACGATTCTATAATATATCCTAGCTATTCGACATTGTTGTTATTAAGAATTCCCCAACATATGTGTGCACCGTCATACTCTATGTGTATGCATACTTGCATGACATATTTCTTTATACCTACAAATTGAATCATTCTCTGGTTTATGTGGATGGATTTTGTCTTGGGGTACGTATTAGTTCATAAGCAGCTCCAGGGACATATTCATTCCTGTCAGGTGAGCCCGCAACAAGGCTACGGTCACACGAATTGCAGCAACTAATTGCTGCTCTTCTCGAATTCATGGCTGTTTTCAAGCGTGCCATCCGGGTGTACTTTAGGTTGATTGGGGAGGAAGACCAAGATTTCCACACAGCTTGTCAACGACTTTTAGTCACTCACGACAGAGTTGTCCCATTACATCCCCGCTATTCTTTCAGAGCTATAATCGTTGTTAGTGTACCATAGTTTTTGCAGTAGGTTTACCATATTATCTTTTTAATGAATTAATACTCGTGAACCAGATTATCTTTTTAATGAATACACGTGAATGACTACCGGTGTTTGGTTCATCGCTTCATATTCATATCTTATAGGGTGTATGAACAATTAGGTGTTCGGGTCAGTGATGTAATGCGATTGGCTAGTGTACGTGGGAATAGAATTGGATGTATATTAGTTTTAATTTTTTTAAAAAAATAAAATTCGCAACATTTCTAAAAAAACCGTTGTAATATACCATTTACAACGTTTCTATAAAAAAACGTTGTAAATGCTATATTACAACGTTTTTTAGAAACGGTGTAATATTTCATTCACAACGTTTTTATAGAAACGTTGTCATATCACTTTTACAACATTTTTTATCCAACGTTGTTATATCACTTTACAACGTTTTTAACTAAAACGTTGTTGTCTTATATTTATTACAACGTTTTTAGAAAACGTTGTGCAATGTTTTTTACAACGTTTTAAAAATGTTGTCTAACAGTTTTCGAGACAATGTGGGAGGACGAAAACAACGTTTTTGCAACGTTTTCAAAAACGTTGTGAAATAAAATAACCTATTACAACGTTAGATATAACAACGTTTCAGGAAACGTTGCGAACACTCTTTTACAACGTTTTAAAAACGTTGTAAAAGCCCTTTTTTATTGTAGTGAAGAAGAAAATATCAAGAAACAGGAGAAGGTGACATATGAGAACGAAAAAATATTTGCTTAAAGTTTTTAGCAAATTAGACAATGGAATGGTGATTTTAAGATTTAATTGAGAAAGGAAATTGAAAGACGATGATGTACACCTATTTTTCACTTGAACTAGATGACAATACACTTTCATGTCAAAGTAGTTAACGGGAGAAGACCATATATATACTTTGCAAAACTGTTACGTGACGGGAGATGGAGAAGAACTAGTGGGGATGATTGAAGCTCGAACAAGAGAAGAGATATTGCCTAGAGATGGTGTTACTTTGCCGGTCCCCATTAATCCAAACCCTAGCTAGCTATTGGTGCACACATAGTTGAGGAAGATGACATTAGTTGAGAGATCTAAAAATTTGACATCAGAGCACTACCTTGCTGGGCTCGAAGGAGGTGATCGGAGTTAGGCTTGCTTGATCGGAGTCGAGGGATAAAGGCTCAAAGCTGGACATTTTGAGAGAGAGAGAGATTTGGAAAAGAAGAAAAGACGTTGTTTATGCAAAAAGAATTTCATATGCTCCCCTTGTTTTGATGATGGTTTTGATAACCTCCATATTTTGATGATATCACCATATTGGTTCTTCTTGGAAATGGAAAGACTGGTTTGCCCTTAATTCAAAGCACGTGATTGAGCACGAGTCGACTAAACGTCACTTGGGCTAACAGAGTTAGGGTCGAGGATTACCGATATGCAAAATTTATATTTTTTAGTACGTAGCGTACATTTACTTTATATAAAGACTGCTAGTGACTTTCATAAAGTTCAGGGATTAATGGTGTAATTTTCCCAAGAAACTTTCTTTCGTCAATTTGAGTAGTTCTTACTCAATTGCCAGACTTGGGGACTTAATTTTTTTACTTCCTCCGTTCCACCTAAAGAGTCATCATTTGAAAAATCTAATTATTAAGAAGATATATTAATGCCAACTTAATGTCATCGGAGTTATTTTTTTCTGTCAAAATCAGTTAGTACGAGATAAATTTTATCACATTTGATTTATATGCGATTCACTTGATTAGGACTCCAAATTTTCATGGTAAAAGTGTTTTTTTGCGGATAGATTTTATTGTTTCTCATAGATTTTAATACCTTATTTTTGCGGATAGATTTTAATATTTCAATTACCTTATTTTTTGTTTCTTTCAAATTATTCAAATTATTATTTTTAATTATTTATTACAAGTTTAGAAAATCATCTCATTATAAACAACTTTTGCACAAGAAAAAAAACTATTAAAACCGTGCATATGGTACTATATATATATATATATATATATATATATATATATATATATATATTATTTTTTTTTCCTGCCAAAAATTAAAACCAAGTAGATTTTTTTAGAACGGGTGTCTCCTTTATATATTGTAAAAGTTTTTTTTTTTTTACCATTTTTTGCTTCCAAAATCGGTTAATACAAAATATATTTTATACCATTTGATTTAAACGAGTTTCACCTGATTACTATTCAAAATTTTCATGGTAAAAGTTTTTTGCGGGTAGATTTTATCAATTCTAATAGGTTTTAATATCTCAATTACATATTCATATGATCAAATTTGAACTTATTTTTCGTTTTTTCAAGTTATTCTAATTAAAACTTTTAATTATTTGTTACAAGTTTAGAAAATCATATTATTATAAACAACTTTTGCAAAAAAAAAAAAACTATTAAAACTGTGCATACGGTATATATATATATATATTGAAAAAATATATATTTTGAAAATTGGATATATTTTGAAACTGGTGTCTCCTTTATACATGGTAAAAGTTTTTTTATTTTTTTACCATTTTTTCATGTTAAAATCGGTTAATACCAGATAGATTTTATCACATTTGATTTAAATGTGTTTCACTTGATTAGGACTCCAAATTTTTATGGTAAAGTTTTTTTGCGGATAGAATTTATCACATATGATTTAGACTTGTTTCAATTTATTAAAACTCTTCAATAAGGTGTGGTTCTGGGGAAATAAAAACTTCAGCTAGATCTTTAGATAAATACAATCTATAGCTGCATTCTCGAAAGCTTGATGATGGTGCAAGGACTCAGGAAGTCATTCATACTCCATGTAGAAACATGCGGATGCCTAGTTCCTTTCTCAATATTGGTTCTCAATGAAATCAAGCTATATCAATGGGGACCTTTGGGGGATCTATATCTAAGTTTCATAAACTCTTCTGTGCTTCCAGTTACCTGTTCTGAACTATCATCATAGTCATTCTAGAGAATTGGTTGTATATTGTTGAGCCATGTTCTCTTTGACCTCTCATGGTCATATCCAAGGCATTTGCTTCTCGTATGTATTTGCCATCACTTTTCCATCCCTGCTCAGTTCCATTTCTATATTTTCCTTGATTAGCCTACATATATGAAATATTAAAATGTGACTACTTATTTCCAAGTGAGGTTCTTTAAGATGAACTTTTCTTCCCAGGTTCTCGCAGGAAGCTACTTTTCTGTGGCCGGAGCACTTATTGGTATATTGAAACCTGGGAGGATGAACATGTTCGGGACACTGCTGATTATCTGGCGGCTTGTCAAGGTTGGTGTCCTTGGGAAGCCAGTGAATACAGACCCTACACAAGCAATATTTGTCTACCCAACAATGGTAATTGCCCTTTTCTGTGCCTTCTCTGCTGTGAAGTATGATGTCAACAAGGTCAAGGTCATGCAAAGTGCTCCAGCTCGACCTGTCACAAAACCTCTAAAGAGCTCCTCAAAATCTAAGTTGAAATGAGTTTTCATGTGAGGCTCATGACTAAATGAACCTCGTGTTCTTCCATCTCGACCTCTGGCAGTTCAAAATAGCATTAATTCGAGAGTTACGAATGTTGGCTGTTCATTGATGAAGAGAGAGAGAGAGAGAGAGAGTCCCCATGGACTTTCGAGTTGTTTCCTACGTCAAGGAAGTTGTTGTACAAACTTCGAGGCGTAGTGTGGCTAAATTTGTAACCTCTAGATTAATTGTTTTTCCCTCCTTATTGGTTGTTTATGTATGTTCTTGTTCCAATTAATAGTTACTTTAGAACTTGTAGATTTGAAAGTTAAAAAGGAGGAAACAAGTACCCCTGAATTGTAGATTCCTTGAAAGAATTGGCAGGATCAAAGACTTTTCATAGCTTGGAAAATCCCTATTTCTGCTTTAAAATAGCTAGCTGGTCAGCTAGGCAGCTTTCTCGAACCTCTATTTAAGTTTACAGGTAGTTAATTCGTTCGGGGTAATGGCATGAAAGTCCTTTGTTACAGGTACCCTGGTTATCGATCTACTGTTACCAGAATCACTGAAAATGGGGACAGAGAATGTGGCGATTGTTTGCAATGTTTCGACATGAAAAAGGTAAAAATGATTTTGGGCAAACATCCTAAATCATGGATAGTAAAAAAGTCTTCCAACAAAGGCTACTAGATCAAGCTTCAAGCATATCTTACAAGTAAATTAGTTTGGGTTTAACAGATCAAAACTAGAAGAGTGAGGTTACACCTCAATTTCCTATCTCTACACCCTCATGTATTATATTGTGATTACAGTGTAATATAGGGTACAACATCTCAATGCAGTACATGGGGTGCAAAGATAGGAGATTGGGGTGTGGTGAGCCTCACTCTTATTTCCCAAGCTCTATCAATCTCCTAAAGAGACTTGCTTATCAGCTGCAAAATTTATAGTAATGGGGTGTTACTGAATACCGCTCCCTTTTACCCCCTTGCTTCGGGGCAAAGAGTTCCCGCTTAAAAATTAATTTTTTTAAAGAAATTGATACTTTTAGTAGTCCATTGTAATAAAATGACACTTTTGTACATTAATTTTTGAAAATGAAATTTTTAAGTGAAACATTCAAAATTGAATAGTGAACTATATATTTGTCCATAACGGATGGAATATTGATTATCGCCCTTTTTTGGACTCTTTTTTTTTTTTACTAAATATAGATCTTTTAAGAAAAGTATTATAAAAAAATCATCCCTTTTAAACCCAATTATCGTGCAATTGGTAATTAGTTGTTCATAGTAGAAATACAAAGAGAAAGAGAGAGCAACACTAACGAGAGTTTTTAGAGAGGTGAGGATGATAAAATATAAGGGGTGAGAATGAAAAAAAATGTTTTAAAGGCTTGAGAGAGAGTTGAGACTAACATTAATTAGAGAGCAAGAGAGAGAGAGAGAGAGAGAGAGTATTTTTTCCTCTATATCCTAAGTTCTTGCTTCTTGTCTGAACCCCTTGGGGTGCTTTTGGTGGGAGGTCACCGGCCAATTGACTACCAGCCGGGTTGTTGCTCATAGTAGCGTGGTGCTTGCTGCTCTTACCGGCCATTGCAATCGGTGGTTTTTCGTGAGACTTGCACCGTAAAACATGAGAAGAGAGTATGTTGAATCTTTCCCGGCAACGGAACCAAACTGATGTGGCAAATCCTCAGCTTGGGCCGTCTATGCTTTGGGTTGGATATCTGGGCTTGAATCTGCTTCCTTGAACCTGGCTGAGAGCAAAGAAAACATGAGTGGAAGTGCAAGGCAGGGCCTCGCGAAACCCCTCCGGCGTGAGAGTAAGTATCGTGTGTAAGTGAAAACACCAGAACTCAAGGAAGAGGCAGAGTGTATGTGTCCATGTACCTTGTTATGGCTGGTAGAGGAGTATTTATTGGCCCTTTTGTGGTGGAATCCGGGTAGGATTCAGTTTCTTTAGTTATCTTGTTCAACAAGAAGTGAAACCACGGATTTTAGGCATGATCGCTGGCCGCGAGATACTCGAGAACAGAGATAAGGCAAGTGTCCTGCCTACATATGACAATCTTTGATAATATCTTGGCGGGCAAGCTACTGATGTCTTCTTCTCGCTTTGGTCAGCGGGCGGGACCCTACCACTTTGTATGATAGATAATGTAATAAGCGGATATATTACAGGCAAGGCCCCAGACGAGGCAAAGGCCTATGCCCTGGTCGAGGAATACCATGCTCGATGCTCGATGATACTATGGCTTTGCTCGCCGGGCCCGTGGGCCTTGTAAGATTTATGCTCGCCAAGACGTGATGATGGCTCGTGCTCTGCTCGTGACTAGTTTTAGGGCCAGGCATATCGGTGGCCCCTAGCCGCAAGCTCGCAGTATTCATGCTCGAGGCGGGGGTATCTGTGATGCTATGAGGTTGCTTGTGGCCCGGGCTTGATTACTTGAGGAATTTCTGTAGAGTAATACCCGGGCTGAAGGTTGTAGTGGATCGTTCTAGAACTTCGTGCGGTTGTCAGATGAAGCGTACCAAGGAAGTTCTTCTTTGAGGATCTCACAAATAATAGGATCTGGCGCACGTTGAGCCGCTAAAAGAGGTGACCGAAAAGACGGGGCATTTCTCTCGGGACGGCGCATTTAATGCGCGTGCGTGAGCTGACGGCGGGGTAGTTGTCTTTTCAACTTCCGACGTAACGCCCCAAAAACCCTAGGATTCCTTGCCTATTTAAGCCGGAAGTTTTCGTTTATTGCGAACTTTACGATCTTGGAGATTTCTAGAGAGAGAGTAGTGAGAGAAGCTCTGCAGAATTTCCGGTTTTCCGGCCGACTTCAAGACGTCTCGGTCACCAGTGTTTTCGCCATTTGAATACCTTGACTTCGTGAGGCAGATTCCCTCAAAATTCAACAGTAAGTCTCCTTTCCTTCGCATTTCCTGCTTATTTTGCTTTTATCCTTTCTTTTTACTTTTGCATTTCTGGGCAGAATTTCCTTGCTTCCCCATCTTCGAGTTCGAAGGTAGAAGCTTGATAGGACTTAGGAAGGCCCTAGGTTGAGATCGAGGAGAGCCCCGTTGTGTCATGTCTGCTAGGCGGGCAGGGCCTTTTGGCTTTACCTAGACTTAGGGTTTTTCCTTTTTTAGTGACTGTTCTTTGTTACGGGCAGGATCGGCAAGTGTTTTTCCTCGATCTCGTAGATGTCGGCGGAGAGTTTTGAAAAATGGCCGGAAGAATTCGGTTATGCGGGCAGCTTGACCGATGAGCGGTGAGAAATCTCCGCCTCTTGGCGTCGTTTTTTAAGAGGCGAAATTCGTGGCTCTGAGGTCGTAGGCCGCGTGACTCGAAAATGTCCGTAGCTTCACAAGCTCATGTGCCCGTGATTGCTTTGTCCGCCTCGAGCTTGTCCGAAGGAGAGGTGGAGCAAGGCCGCTTAGTCAAGTGGCCACCACGATTGGCCGAGCTTAAGAAAACATGTTTGAAGAGCGCTAACGATGACATGCTACCCGTCGGGGAGATTCTTGGTCATAACGAGGCTTGTTCATCTTGGGAAGACCTCGACAATATCCCCATCGCCGGAGAGAGGCCATGCGCCCAGAGAGAACGAGGCTGGCTACTTGCCCCCACCCCGCCTGGATGTCTGATGCCGATTTGAGACACATTATATACCACCGGGCCTCCTTGAATACTCCATCCAAACTCACCGCCTGGTTTACCTCCTTGGGAATAGAGGCTAAAGATTATCTAGTGCAGAAGGCAAGGTTGAGGGTGAATTTGGGTGATGGCAAATCGCTTCTTTTGCAGATTTTTCCGAGTGGGGCCTGCCCTCGACCCCTTTTTCCTCGAAGCCGAGGACTTTCGCCGATGCCGGAGATCGATGCTAAACAACGTCGGCCCTAATGGCATATATATTGTGGTATGCTTGGGTTGTCAAGTGATAGCCAACACTCAAGATATTCCTGCTTATTCATCCCGACCGTCGATGCTTATGGCCGGTCAATGCGCGATCAAATTCCAACTTTTAGAATTCTTTCTGGATGTTCCGCGAAAGTTGATGTCCAGGACAAGAGGCCTTATGGTTGAATCGCGGACGGGTTGGCTAATACCAATGAGCGAGTATCCACGCTCCAAAGCTTCCTCGTAAGCTTCCAAACCGGGACACTCGTCGCCCGCCGCTTATTCGATGCAATGGGGTGTGTAATGGATGGAGAGAGGCGGTTAGCCAGAGAGTCTCTTTGATGGAGGGAGTTGGCTGCAACCCGACGAATCTTCGTTGGCCGGTACTCCTCGCAACTGCCTGGCCGAGCCTTGTGCTTGTTTGATGAAGAAATGGTTCATGAATATTGTAGGGCGATTATCACTTAACTTCCAAGAGGCGTTGTGAATGCAAGTAAGACTGATACGATCGCACGCCTCCTATA
The DNA here is from genome assembly GCA_013146195.2 of Codonopsis lanceolata. Lineage (NCBI taxonomy): Eukaryota > Viridiplantae > Streptophyta > Magnoliopsida > Asterales > Campanulaceae > Codonopsis > Codonopsis lanceolata. The sequence continues at coordinate 52,785,614 of CM028377.1, read as the reverse complement.
CCCTTGCTCCTGCTGACTAAAACTTTACCCGCTTTCTATTTTCTTTAATTGTTTGTTCGGATGACAATTTTGACTATGGATATTGCATCTCTCTTTGCAATGGCGATGAACTCGAGACAACCTCGAAGCTTGAAGGTTAAGAGAGCCAAGCGGTGGCCGCTTTGGCGCAAAACCGCCCCAAGCCATTCCTTACCGTCCCTTTAGCTCATGGCCAAGAAAATTCCAAAGGTGAAGAAGGTGGAGGCACTTCCCTCTCGTAACTGCCGATGCCCCCTGCGACGCTTACTAATGCTGCCGCCAAGGATGCGGCGCGCAAGAGGAAGAGACATCTCCCTCCGCTACCGGTCATCCCCGCCGTGTTCCAGTTCCCGAGAAAAGCCGCTCGTGATTCGCCAAAACCTTGGTCAAGTACTCGCTTGGAATAAAGACAATCATTCCCGCCGCCCAGGCAATAGTGACGTGATTGTCCACGGCCCTAACATCGGGCATAGACTGCTCGCCGCAATCCGCTGGTTAGTGGGGAAGGGGATAATGAAGCGCTTCAAGAAGACGTTACTAATGACCGGATACAACGCACGCTCGCTTGACATATGGGCTTAGCTTGAGTGAGGTATGTTTATAGTGTTTTTTCGATCGTTTATTTTTACTGAAGTTATTCTAATGTTGCTGTGTTTATTTGCTGCGATCGCCTCGCATTTCAATATATATAAACAGCACCGGGAGATTGATCATGCCGCCGGAAGTGGAGTCCGAGAGGGACGAAGCTAGCGGGCGGTAAAAATAAAAAGTAAGTGGGCCTCGGATAAGTCTCTGAAGGGAGAGTTTGGCCGCGCCAGAAGCTGGAAGAGGATATGAAGTTTCTCTGCCCGAGGAGAAGTCTCCGCCTCGTGGCTCAGTCAGACGAATCCAGCCTGCCGAAAGCGTTGAAGGCCCCGGGCGGAGGCAAAT
>CM028377.1:52749508-52784566 GCA_013146195.2 Codonopsis lanceolata | reverse complement strand
CGGCGGAAGACCGATAAGATGTAGTAGAGAGAGATGCAAGCATGCGAATGGAATTTTCCTTTCTCTCTTTTTTTTATTTTTTAAAAAACTTTTTGCATGTGTATGTAGCCATCTATTTCTTAAACATGTTAAGACGAGGATAAGGCAAGGTGATGGAAATGCAATATAAGAGCTTGAGATGTGACTTTTTGTTGGCCTTGGAGGGTTATGTGTATGGAGTTGATATTTGAAATGGAGGCGAATGATGTGTTGGGTCGGTTCGACCTTTTGACTAGTGCATCATTCAAAAAAAGGAATTCAAGCAGGGACTAGTGAGCCTACTAATCAATGCCTCGGAGGAACCATTATTTTTTTCTTTTTCTTTTTTTGTTGTTGTTGTTTTTTTCGTGCTCTAACTTTTGCCTAGGCCGCTCTTTCGGGTTTTCAACCTAGCGAGCATTTACCTTATAGGGAGCCAGTCTTTTGATGCATGCGAGGATGAGCCGCTTATTCTTGAGGGATCATGGTTTTTGTAGTCTTTTTGTTCCTTCAGGTAGAGGTGGAAATGACAACTTCCTCTGGAGATAAGGAGCCTTTGTGTACCAATGATTTTGGCGAGAAAGCCCGGGATGAATTTAATCAACCAAATTTTGTAAGGAGATGGGCAAGTTTACGAAGAGATGCTTGGAGGCAGTCCCGGAAGACTCGATTTGGAGAAACTTTTGTAGGAGGCGAGAAATGAGTATGCTCAAAGAAAGTGAGGCGACTCTCTTGGACAAAAGAAGAGTCATGATCGAGCTTATCGCCCGAGTATCCACGGGTTTTATGGACCTACTTAACATTTATCTTTTGATAATTTTATATGTCTTTAGCAAGAAGTTCTGTCCTGGATCCAGATCACGTTGCATCCGATTGAAACAAAGCTATAGATGGTGACTAGGTTATGGCATAGTGTTCAAGCATTTAGGATGATTTAGCTTTAGGATTGGGGATCTGTTCGGCCTCTTGTTCAAAGGTATTTTGGGTCATGGGTTTGGTTATTTTGGGAAAGGCGATCGCATGGCGATTATTGGGTGGCTTTTTAGGCTGTGGGTTTGGATAGAAAGTTGGTTTTTTGTTTTTGGACACAGTTGTGGATATGGTTGGGAGGTCGGCTTTTGGCTTTAGTTGTGGGTTATGGGGGCAGTCCAAGAGTGATTGATGTTTTTCTTTTGTTGCGAGAGAATCATTTTGAAGTAATTGTTCAGGAGAGGCTTTTCTTTCTTTCTCTCTTTTTTTTCTTTTCTTTCTTTTGTTGCGAGAGGGAAATTTCTTCTTTTTTTCTTTTTTTTTTTTGACCTCTCGGAGAAATTTGGGAGAATGCTTGAAGAGATTCTTTCTCTTGGGATAAAAGAAGATTGTCACTCTTGGCGGATATATATAAGGGTGGAGCAGCCCCAGTTTTGAGAAGCTGGGTTTTAGAGATGGTTAGGCTTTGGAAATTGGTGGGTTTGTTCAGGCATTTAGAAGGGGTTGGGTGTATGGTTGGAAGCCCCTAGTGTACCGTTTAATAGCTCGGTCGCAATGGGTCGAAGGTGATTTTGGTCAAGACGACTTGCCTGCTCTGGATTTCATGTGTTCTTAAAATTTTTTGGGTCCATATCTTCTTGATGACTCATCATCAACTCGTATAGATTTATCATGTTTTTTTTTTATGAGTTGACTCGTCATCTTCATCTTTTTTTTTTTAGATATCTCGGCGATATGTGGTGCTCAGAGATCAAGAAGAAGACTCGACAAGTTAATATAGGAAAAGCAAGAATTTTATCAATCTTGAATATACTTTGGAAGGCTCAGTTTGAAGACTCGGTTGGGCTTTCAAAATAACAAAGACCAAATGAGCATACTCTGCAAGGATATGGGCTAAGAAAATACCTCACAGGATTTGAAAGCCCCTAGTCTGAATTGTTTGTGTATGATCCACGAGTTGCTTGGCTTTTCTGGACTTCTCAGCTTTCGGACTTTTACGCTCTGGTTGTCCCAGTTTTTCCAACTTTCTTTTCTTTTCTGGCTTCCTATCGGTCCTTCTTCTTTTTTCTCATTTCTTTTTTTTCATCATTTTCCTTTCTTTTTTTTTTGTTTGTTTTTTTTTTGTTTGTTTGTTTGTTTGTTTTTTTGTGGTAGACCTTGACATCTCAAAGTAGGACTTGCTAGATTTTTTTTTTGAATCAAGAATGACTGATGCACTTATCAACTGGTGATGGTGATTGAAAATAATGGTGAGGGAGGAATTTCCTGGCTTTACATGTTTTGGGAAACAGAAGATAGCATATAGAAAAACCTTTCTCTCTCTTCTTTATTTTTTTATTTTTTATTTTTTTTTCTTATTATTTTTTTTTTCTTATTTTTTTTAGAGAGAACGAAGTCTCCCCTTTTTTTTCTTTGTTTTCTTTGTTTTTTTTATGAGATGTAATGATTACGTACCTCCGGACAGTCCTCTCAAGAGATTAAATGACAGTAGTCAACCATTTTTTTAGCTCCTGCAAAATTGTTAGTGGTACCAGAAAACAACAAAGGTTCCAAAACTGACACTGTGTTGAAAATAGTTGTTTCCTGGAGATTTTATTCGACAAAAGAACGTACAAGGGTATTCTAGAGTACTTTCTACTTTTTACTAGAGACAATCATGGGTGCGGCTTTTCAATGATTTAGCCATCAATAAGATCTTGGATGGCACTCCTGAGCTTATAACACTTATCAGTGGGATGACCACTACTACGATGATACTCGCAATACTAAGAGTGGTCCCATGTGTCTGATAGCTTTGGTGGGGGCCGGTAGTTTTCCATCGGTTTCAAAACCCCTTGTGCCATTAAGCCTTGGAAAATCAGAGACATTGGGGCATTCAGTTCATCGTAATGCCTTCTTTTTGCTCGGTAGGGTCCTATGAGGTCCTTGTTGGCATTACTGCTTCCTTCAACAGAGTTGGCAGATTCATATGACCATGGCACACTACTATATTTACCAGGTGGAATTCTTTCAACCACATTGACTTCTTCCGAAGACTCTTTGTCTGATTCAGAGTCACAGAGTGAAATTGGGGGTGTATGTGTATCAATCTCTAGGGATCCCATACGTACTTCTTCGTCAATACGGACTCCTATCTCTACTATTTCTTTAAAATTGCTATAAGGGAGATACCGCATACGTTCTAGGTAAATGGGTTGGAGGTTTTTGATGAACATCCGGCATGACTCGGCCGGATCAGGTCTGTCCAGAGTATGGGCGACTTTATTCTTCCATCTGGCTGATAATTCTGCGAATGTTTCATTTTCTTTTTGGGTGCATGCCTCAAGTTCCCTTTTATTTTCAGTGGTGGTATTATCTTTGTACCTTTCCAGGAACCCTTCAGCTATTTGGTCCCAAGTGCCCATGGTGCTATCATCTGCTAGCATTAACCATTGCTTAGCAGCCCCTATTAAGGTAAGGTGAAAATTGGAGGCCATAGCTTCGATACTAGCCCCTCTTGATTGCATGCCACTAGAGTAGGATTTTAGGTGGGAGATAGGGCATCGGTCCATCGAATTTTTCTATGTCGGGCATTTTGAAATTTGGGGGTAGTATGGCTGAAGGTTTTAGCATTAATGCCTTCATAGAAAATTTGTCTTTGTCCATGGCTTTGAGCATCATACTTTTCAAGTTCTCCATGTTTGCCTCCATTTTGGTGGGAGGGGGAGTTGGATTTTGGTATATACTGGCTGGATTTAGGAAAGCTGGATTAGTTTCTGGCTGTGGTATTTTATAAGGATTTTGAGGAGGCGTTTGGTGAGGGTTCTGGTAAGGATTTTGATTTTGGGTAGAATTTGGGTCTTGGACAGGATAGGGATTTTGGATTGGACATGGATTTTGGGTTGGATATGGATTTTGGGTTGGACATGGATTTTGGGTTGGACATGAATTTTGGGTTGGACATGGATTTTGGGTTGGATATGGATTTTGGGTTGGACATGGATTTTGGGTTGGATATGGATTTTGGGTTGTGGTAATATTTGGTGGGTTAGTGTTTGGCTGAGAAATTGGGTTTGGAAGGACATGGGGGGTTGATGCTTTTTGAGGGACTGCAAGGGAAGAATTCACCTCACCACTGGATTTTAGACTTTGTACCAGACTAGCCATCTGGCTTATTATTCGGTCAGCCTGTGCACCCAAATTCTGATCTAGCCAACTTTGCATTCTTGGAGTTGGAGCATATCACGGAGCCCACATATCTGCCATGGCGGTGCATTCACTTTCTACCATACTATCGAATACGTATCTGGTTTACGTCACGTCGATCTGAAGCGATACCCTCGATCGATTTACGCACTATCTTCCCGAATCAACCGGCCAGTATGGTCTCTGCCTTTCCAAATTCGGGCCAGGTCTCTGAGGAAAATGGGGTTTGGTAGGTATCAAAAGGCTGGTTGGAGGCTATCTGGGCTTGGAGTACAACGTACCTTTTTATTATTATTATTTTATTATTATTATTTTCATGTTCCCTACAATTGACCTGCCAGGATAAGCACACGCTTTATCTTGACAGTCTCATGACTTTTCACGGAACAATGGATTCTTTCTCCAGTATAGGACCAACGTATTCCACGCCTTTCGACTCCCCAGATGGGTGGTCGTCACAGCGAAGGGCCTATACTCTTTCAGGATCCACCATCCGAAATGGTCTAGGTCGAGCATTTGAGAATTATAAATCGCCCCTGTTTATTATTTATATTGATACTTTTTTTTTGTGCGCACTTACTATATATATATATTTTTTGAACTTGCGCATTTTTTTGTATACATATATATATATATATATATATATATATATAAGTATTTTTTTTGATTTTTTTACTCTCGTTTAACATGCATAGTATCGGAGCAGGCTACCTGCCGGATGGAGGATCATATCCACAAATATAGCCACGGTAGTAATGGGAACACTTTATTGAAATGCGTAAATTAATATACTTGAGCATACACTGCAGGCCGAAACAAAGAAAAAACAAAAAAGGTTTTATTTTATGAGTCTAGCCCTCCATCTTATTTAAAATAAAACAACTCCCAGTCGCCACCGTGAGGTTCAGGGGTGCGACCGCGCCAGCGCCCTTGGATAGGGGTGCTGGCGTGCGTGCGATCTTGGGACACCACGCTCTCGTTCCACCCTCCCTTGTTTAGGGGAAGACGAAATCCAAAGTGCGAGAGGAATCTTGTCTATATTAGCACGTTGGAATGTGCCTCGGTTGCCCTGAGTGGATTTTGTATCCAAAATGGGAACTAAAGGTTTCCTCATGTCAGGTTATCCCTTATTTCGGGGATAACGAGGATATGAGAATGCATTACCTTTCCATTCTCATTCTCCCCTTTTATCTTTCGGGGAAAATAGAAGTGCAAGAAAAGATATTGCGGCGCCCACTTATGGATTTATTAAAATAGCCTTATGGCCCAATCGAGATCGCTATGGGAGCTATGGGTTTCCGCTTCAAGTTATCCCTTGTTTAGGGGATACCGGGATATGGGAATACATCACCCCTCCATTCCGTATCTCCCTTTTTTAGGGGAAACAGAAAGTGCAAAGAGGAATGTTGCGAGGCCCCACCGGATCTCGAAAGTTTTAGAGTCGCCACCTTTATTTTAAGGCAAAAATAAAGGAAAACCGTAAAAGAAAAAACCGAGAGATTTTAGAGCGGGTTCGGGGCTAAGTTACGAGTTGGGAAGGTGCTAGGCACCCAACTCGCCCTTCGATCTCAAACGCGTTTTTGTGAATTATGCTCATTGTTATATTAATCTAGCAAATAAATAAGGTCTTATTTTGACAAGGGAAAATTAAACAGATACATTCGTGGCTACATTATTTACGGACTCGCAGCCGTCTCCTTCCAATAATTACAAACATATTTAAGAATATTTGGCTATTATAATGGCTCTTTTACATAATATTTCCTAATCTAATCAGGCGACAATCCGGCTTATATTGGCTACATTAGCGCGGATTTAAATAACAATTTTTGAAAAAATAAATAAAAGGGAAAAAATACAAATAAAATAAAATACGCTCTTAAAGGTATTACCTTTTAGAGCGGCGGTGTCTCGCTACGTCGCCGAGGGGAGAGGGAGTCTTTTGTTTTGAATTGAACTGGCGGGATGGCGCCGCTTGATTTGATTGATGTTTTGAGGATTGAGCTTATCAACTCGGGCAGAGTGACAGCTTTATTTGGGTAGGTTTTGGTCTTTTTGGTTGGGCGGAACCTAGACTTAGTTTTTGACTTTTTAGCTCGTTACTCGAGGCGAAGTAACTTATTTTGGGATTTTAGGGGATTTGAGGTGGATACCTAACAACTAGGCTAGAGATCACTTATAACCTATGGGTTTTTGATTTGGCAGAGTTTGGACGGGGTTTGGAGGTTATAGGGGCTTCCACTCACCTATCTCGCACCTCTCGTACTATTTTTAACTGAAGAACGAAGCAGAGCTTCGCTGCGATCTAAAAATCGCGGAGGAAAATGTGTTCGTAAAATGGGAGTCGGGGCCTCCTATTTATAGCAGTGGAGAGGGACGCGGCTGGAATTTCTTGATTTCTTTCCCGTGCATCGGCAGCTTGTACTCTGCGCTTGAAAAGTTGTACCTATTTGATCTGAGAGAGACGCACAGGAAATCCCATGGTGCGGCACCATGGGCTTCATTGGCGGCACCAAGCCCTTTTGAAACTTTGAAAATTTTGCACTTTAGCCCCTGCAGTTCACTGTTTCGCGCATCCTGCTTTTCCTTTCGCATTTTTGACTCCTGCAACTTGACATTCGTTAAGTTTTAACAGTTCTTGATACTTTATGTCAGTCATTTACCAGGGGTACGAAATTGGGGTGTCTACAGCCGCCGCATTCCCCCTCGTGTACTTCATACAGGACGCCTTCGGTCAATTCCGGGGGCACGCAACGAAGCATTGGTCTGGCCTTGGATCGCTTGTATAGAATTCCCCCTACTATCGATGCCAAAGCGGGCCGGCTTCGACTGTGGTGGCCTTGACCTTGTCTGCGGGCAGGATCCCTTGCTCGATGTAGTCCTTGTAATCGTCAATCCAACTTCTGGTCGCTGGCTCAATGTCCATTACCACTGGTCTATCGATAGCCGGAGCATATAGGTGTTCGATCATTACTGAAGGATTCAATAGTGATAGGTTTTCCTCAGCGATCTTAGACAAATAATCTGCTCGCATGTTGTCTGCTCGGTCAATTCTGATTATCTCCCAGAATTTGAAATTTTTCAAAATTCTTTTGACAAGCTCGCAGTATTTGACTAGTGAGGGGTGATGCACCATGTATTCCCCCTGGACTTGGTTTACAACTAGTTGTGAATCCGAGTACACTGTGATCATATCTACTCCCATGTCCGCTGCTAATTCGAGACCGGCAATTACTGCTTCATATTCGACCACATTGTTGGAGGCGGGGAACTTAAATCGTAATGCTAGCTCGAATTCTGTAACTTGGTCGGGAGCTATGAGAAGGATGCCAGCTCCGCTCCCGCTTTGCTCGTTGCCGCCTCCATCAACATATAAGTCCCAACAAGGTAGGCCTGGGGTTGTGGCCGATCTTGCTCGAGCTCATTTACCCGCTGAGTTTCAGGCTCTTCTTGTTGAGTGAAGCTTGTTTCTACCAGAAAATCGGCTAGTGCCTGAGCCTTGATTGCTCGCCTAGGCAGGTAGTCTATGTGGAATTCAGTGAGCTCTATTGCCCAATTGAGTAATCTGCCCGATGAGTCAGGCTTGTGAAGAATCTTGCGGAGTGGTGCATCTGTGTATACTATGATTACATGTGCAGAAAAATAAGCCCTTAATTTTCGGGCAGCTACAACAAGCGAATAAGCTAATTTTTCTGCATTGAAATAACGACCCTCGACAGGACTGAGGGCTTTAGATACATAGTACACAGGTTTTTGAAAGTCTAATTCTTCCCAACAATGACCCACTGTGCGTGGCCGCTAGATACACATACAAAGGTTCGCCGGGCACAGGGCTGCTAAGGAGGGGTGGTTTGCCCAAGTATTCCCTGAGCTGCTCCAGGGCTTTGACGCAGTCAGCATTCCATTCGAAGCCTTTGTTGCCGCGCAGGATTTTGAAGAATGGGAGACATTTCTCCGCTGACCGGGAGATGAAGCGGCCAAGGGCAATGACTCTTCCATTCAGTCGTTGTATGTGCTTAATGCAGTAGGGTTGCTCCATGTCGAGCAGGGCCTGGATCTTCTCTGGGTTTGCTTCTATACCGCGCTAGTTGACCATAAACCCGAGGAATTTTCCTGCTCGAACCTCAAAAGCGCATTTGCCCGGATTCAGCTTCATGTTATGTCTTCGTAAATTGGCAAATGTTTCTGCCAAGTCAAGAGTGTGCTCGCGGCCTTTGGTTTTGATGACCATGTCATCTATGTATGCTTCCATGTTCCTCCCGAGCTGTGAACCGAAGACCTTGTTAACCATGCGCTGATAGGTTGCCCCAGCATTTTTTAACCCGAATGGCATCATCTTGTAGCAGTACAGTCCTCCCGCTGCCCGGAAGGCTGTTTTTGCTTTGTCTAGCTCATTCATCCTGACCTGGTGGTACCCTGAGTATGCGTCCAGGAAAATGAGCATTTCGAAGCCAGCGATGGAGTCCACGAGCATGTCTATGCGAGGCAGCGGGTAACAGTCTTTCGGGCAGGCTTTATTGAGGCTTGTGAAGTCAACGCACATCCGCCATTTGTCGTTGGCCTTCCTGACCATTACTACGTTTGCTAGCCGGTCGGGTATTGTATTTCCTCGATGATATACCGCGCTTTAAGCTTTTTCCACTTTCGCCGATGGCTGCGGTTTCTCCGGAGTATTGTCAGGACGTTGTGAATGGGTGAATGTAGGATCAACATTCAAGTCATGGCGTGCAACGTCTCGGCCGATTCCTCAGATATCTTCAACGGTCCAGCAAATACATCGAGACGTTTTTTAGCGCTTCATTTTCCGAGCTCGTGAGGCATAGCCTTCCGATTTTGATTTTCTCGCTTCGGGGTAGGAGGGATTGATTATTATCTCTTCCAAATTCGCCGAATATCGTTCATCCCGCACTGCAGGTATCCATCTCAATATCTTGCGACTTTGGCGTTTAGCCTCGCTGAATAAGCCGGGATGGGGCTTGAGGTTCCCGTCTGCTTTCCATGGGATCCTCCTCGTTCTGCTTTCGCCCGATCTCTATGCAGCTTATGGGTCGGTGAGTGTCAGGGCGTGCATATCCTTTTCAGGTTGTGCTCGAATGTCCATGATCGGCTTTTCTTTGGGAGTCTCACATACTCCCACATTGCCCGGGTTTGCTATTCAATATACCCACTCCATCCTCTCAGATAGAATTTTGCCTTCCGATGAGGTATCGAAGTGACCATCCGAATTTGGCTAATGCCGCCAAAGATGCAATTGTACCGACTTGAGATCTATCACCGAAATTGATCATTTATGTTCGAAGCTTGTGCCCCATCTCCCATGAAAACTTCCAAATTCAATGGTCCCTTTACGCCCACTTGATGGTTGGTGAACCCTTCCAGCCTTCCCTAGGTAAGGCTTTAGCCGCATCCGCTAGCTCTAACTCTTTGAAGCAGAATAATACATAATGTCTCTGCACACCCCGTGTCAAGCAGACTCGTGGACTTGCCATTCATTCACCAGCAGAGATGACCGGCCGGTTGCTCTGAAGCGAGAGCGTGCTTGCTAGCTCGCGCGGGTAAAGAAGATGTTGGCTCCCTGCCTACCGAGAATTTATCGCTCCGATAGTGAGTATATATGCTTCCAAGTCGAGTATTGGACGAAGCTCTTCCCCGGATCACATTGACCACTCCTCGAACTGAGGCCCGGCCACCTCTTCCTCTTGAGGTCTATCTTGTCTGCCATTATCCGCGTTGTTCCTGCCGCCTGGTTTTTCTTAAAGCGGTTTAATTTGCCCGTTGATCAACTTCAGATTTCGCTTCAACACTACGCATTCCTCTCAGTAGTGTGCCCGGTACCATGATGGTAGTCGCATGCACTTGTTCTGGTCCCTTGTAAAGCGAGCTCGGGGTCAAGAGGATAGGGAATCCGCAGCGGCCTCCGACTTGGAGCATGATGTCCTCTCGCGTTGTGTTTAGCGGGGTAAACTGAGCCTCTCTGTATAACCTTTGCCCGGGAGTAGATGATTTCCTCCTGTTTCTGCGCGAACGGTTGCTGCCCTCCTGGTCTTGGTCAGCTGGCGTGGCCGAGCTGTCCTGGGCCTTGTCCTTATTTTTATTTTTGTCCGTTCGAGCAGCCTCTTCGGCCGAGCGTAATAGGTGGAACTTGCTAGCGCCTCAAATTGAGGCTCCCTGTTCATGGCTAGCATTGTTTTTAGTGGCCCCGCTCTCATGTTGTTTAGATAACGGAAAGTAATTTCGGGGTCACTGGTCGCGGTTACTTGGTCGAGCATCTCCTCGAACCTCTTCAAGTAGCTTCCATAAGACTCATGCTCACCTTGCTTGACTTTAGCGAGATCGAATCGGTTCATAGGCGTTGGCCCCGCAGTGCCAAATTCTTCTAGGAATTTCTCCCTTAGCACTTCCCAACTGCCGATAGATCCACGGGAAACCCTTCCAAGCCATGCTTGCGCTTTCCCCTGAAGGGCCCCCTCGAATGCTCGCATTTTTAGGGCCTCAATATCTGTCACCATTCGAATCTGTGCCTCGAATGATCTGAGCCAGTCACTTGCCCGCGTTTTCCCGAAGTATTTTTCAAATTGTGGGACTATGATGCCTTGCGCAGGTGGTGCATTCTCGATTTCAGGGGTGAAAGGGCTCCTTCCAGTGGCTTGATGACACCATAGCCGGGCTTGGCCACAGCCAGGTTAGCCATCTGCTTTGCCATGTCACGCTTTCATAGCTTCCATGCGCTCGACAAGCGCTTCTCGCATCTAGGTTGATACCTGATGAACGGGCATGATCTGACCGATGCTCATGTGAGGCCGGCGGGCAGAAGGTTGGCGCGCAAGAAGCTTCCATCTCCTTGTCTACTCGCTGTCTACGCTTAGCCCGATATGCCTCTTTCTCGGCGTGCTCACGAGCTCTGCGGTGACTGTGACTTTCACTGCGGGCATAGTAATTTTGTCCGCGGCTGCGTTTGTGTGAAAAATTTGGGCGGCTATATCGCTTCCGCCTCGATCATCTCGCTTTTACCTCTTCAACCTTTTCGACGGTATACGGATAACGATTGAAGGCGCTTGCTTGGTGCGGGCCAGAGGCGTGGCTATCACCAACCGGGACGCCGAGAGTTGGCAATTCTAAATCAGCCACTGGAACCGGGGCATGGCCCAAAGCCAGTAGTTGTTGGTTGAGCTTGTACATTCTGCTATAGTAGTCCGCTTGGACTTGGAGAGCAGCAGCTTGTTGTGCAGGGGCTTGGCCGGGTGGATTCACATGACTGCCATGGCCATTCTCCTTTTGGCGATTCAATTGTGTCCTGAGATCCTGCTCTCGGGACTAAGCTGCTCATTGATGATTTCCCTAGCATCACGTTGGCTGGCACGGTTCTGGCTAGCATGTTGAGACGGCTGCTCTTCCACATAGGGCACGTCCTTCCCGTGAGCTGCTTGCCATGCAGCAATCTTCTTGCTTCTGGTTTGAACCCCTTGGGGTGCTTTCGGGGGAAGGTCACCGGCCAACTGGCTTCCAGCCCGGTTGTTGCTTTCTGCAGCGCGGTGTTTGCTGTTCTTACCAGCCATTGCAATCGGTGTTTATTGAGAAATTTGCACCGTTAGACTTGAAAAAGTGGGATGTTGAGTTTCCCGGCAATGGAACCAAACTGATGTGGCAAAATCCTCAGCTTGGGCCGTCTGTTCTGTGGATAGGATATCTGGGCTTGAATCTGCTTCCTTGAACCTGGCTAAGAGCAAAGAAAACCTGAGTGGAAGTGCAAGGCAGGGCCTCGCGAAACCCCTTCGGCGTGAGAGTAAGTATCGTGTGTAAGACAGAAAACCAGAACTCAAGGAAGATTCAGAGTGTCTGAAAGCGTGTACCTTTGTGACGTCTGGTGGAGGAGTATTTATTGACCATTTTGTGGTGGAATCCGGGTGGGATTTGGTTTCTTTAGTCATCTTGTTCAACAAGGAGTGAAACTCTAGATTTCATGGTGCTACGCGGCTGGCCGCGCGATATCAGGAATAGATAAGGCAAGTGTCCTGCCCACATATGGTAACTTTTAGTCGTGTCTTGGCGGGCAAGCTACTGGTGTCTTCTGCTCGATTTGGACTGGGCGGGCATGGCCCTGCTCGCTTGTATGCTAGCTTATGTATTTGGACCGGTTATATTACCCGGGCAAGGCCCCTGGTCGGACAGGCTGGGCCTGTGCCCGACCAGGTTGGATCAGGAATATCATGCTCGTTGTTAGATGCCGCTCTACCCATGCTCGTTGGGCCTGTGGGCCTTATAATGTTTGTGCTCGTGACCGGCACGTGAGGATAGCACGTGCTTTGCTCGTGACCAGGTTTGGGCCGGGCATATCAACAAGTAACAATCCTTCGAACTAATAATGTTTGGAATCACAAAAAAAGACATGAAATTAATTAATAGGGAAGAACAATGTCTTCCCTCCTATTTTCTCTTTAATCAAATAAGGAAATTTAGTTGAATATTGAATCAAATTATTATATATTTTCTTTATGTTGTAAGTTGTATCCCTTTTATTATCTTCTTATCAATTTATATATATATTAATTATAATATATTAGTATATTACATATAATAAAATAATAATAAATACACATTGGTCCGGTTCGGTCTGGTTCTGTGTTTTTGGTTTCTGGAACCGAGGACCGACCCAATTGTCCGGTTCTGTAAAAATTCAGATCCAGGACCAATCCAAAGTATTGGTCCGGTCCATTTTTGACTAGTTTGGTCCGATTTCATTGGTTCGGTCCGATTCTGAAAAACTTCTACTCACCCTAGTGGAAACGGTTTCCACGCTACTTGTTTCCCACGTCCTTGAATTGTTACAGCTCAAGCCAAGGAGATGAGTGTGCTCTCTGTGACGAGTTGCCTGCCCAAGGTAAAACCCTCTGCTCGTCACACACTTAGCCTTGTAATTAAGCATGATGAAGAACGTGCTTCCATGTCAGGCACATGTCCTGCTCGCATTCTTGCTCAGGCTAAAGCCCTCTACTCACCGTACACTTAGCACCCTGTGAGCAAGGTGAAGAGCGTTCTCCCGTGTCAAGCACGTGTCCACTCACATGCCCTGCACGTGGCATGCTCAACATGTGAGGGTGAATTTGGGCTTGGCATTCGGTAGTCAGTACTGTATACATATAAGTCATGAGATTAACAAGATTTTGTATAGAAAACTAATTGACGTTACCTGATTAATTAATTCTGTAATTTGTAGCAATATTATTATATTAAGTATGACTTAACACAGTAACATCTAATGCTAACTATAGACTAGCATGTCACCAGTAAAAGATGTCAATTAATTAACCTACTTATAATGAAATAAAATTGTCACGAGTAACCGTGCCTCTCGCTAATGAATCTAAGCGAAGTCAAAAATTTAACCCACGTGAATCGAGTTAAGACCCACTCAATCATTTTACTGAGACCGCAAATCAGTTCTTCTCGTGAATCAGCGTTTAGCGGACTCCGTGTAGAGAAAACCGATGAGAAGACAAGACGGCAATGATTGTCATGTTATTGGCATGGGAACCAATAAAGAAGATTATAGATTAGAGATACAATTAAATATCTGTCACTAATCCGTCTCCCCCTCTATTTCTCTTTTCTCTTTTTTTCTAATTCTAATTAAAAAAAGGGAGGAAAGATAAAGAAAAAAGTGGTTTGAACGACTGTGAGACTCGGATTCAAATCCGAATTCTATAATAATTTCCCCAAGACGTTTCTTCTCGAATCCTTAATCATGTCAGGTATTATCCATATTGAAGCATAGAATTTTGAACGGTTCGAATCGTTTATCACACTTTCTGTTCTATTGAATTTCGATTGTATATTTTTTTTATTACTAGTGTGTCACCCGTGCTCTGTACATGATAATTTTTTATTTTTTTTCTCACAAAATTTATTAAATATAGTACATATTTATTTTATAAGATATATTATATGATATAAATATATTAATTAAAATATGATATGATATTTCAATATCATTGGGTAATAAATTAAATTGCTAAAAACTTACAATTTTATAAAATGAAGTTTAAAAAGTTGGTCAATTAAAAAAAACAATGGATCATATTCACTTTATTATTATTATTATTATTATTATTATTATTATTACTGCTCAAATAAAAAATAAATGTTTAATATATAAAATTCTTAAGGTTACATGAGTTAGTAGAATTCTTAAAGTTTCCTCTTAAAGTTCTCTTAAATGGTATACATTCAATACCCTAATGAATAAAAATAAATGAAATTTGTTGTCATGTTAATGTCTCGTTAATAACATAATTAGAACCAAATTATTATTTCTCTTTCACCCCTCCTTCTCTATCTAAAGACTTTTAGAATTTCCATTTTCGTATGATTTATAGTTTTTTTTTTTGCAAGTCATTTCAAGCCAACTATTCTATCGATCTCAACATGATCAATAAACATTTTTATATTTGTGAAATGGTTGTGTTTGCCTTCATTTTTTTTTTTTGTAATAGTTAAAAAGAAAGTAAGGTAAATACATAAAATACACACATTTGGTAGTAATGCTTGTAAGCTATAGTATTTAAACACATATGTAGAGATTTTAATTTATTAAAAGTATTTATATGGTTAAAACATAACAAATCAAACTAAAAAAATTTATACCAAAATTAAAATTGAAATAAAAAACTAAAACAGTCAAATACTAAAATCAAGAGAAAAATTAAAAAAACTAATTTATACCGAGTAGCAATTATCAAATTTAAAATCTGAAATCAATACTAAATTGAAGAAATTAACACAAATAAAATCATAACTAAAAAATAAAACATTAATAAAAATCTAAACTACAACTAAAATCGATCCCAATATAAAAACTCAAACAAAACCAAGAAACATAATTAGTCAAAATCATTTTTTAATCAAAATAGAAGCAAAAGCTCAAATTGAAAAAAAAAATTGTTAATCAAGAAACATAAACCAAAATTGAAACATAAAAGAAATCTAGGAATCAATAACAACAATAAAACATAAATTATATTTAAAATCCAAAATAAATAACATATAAAACTAATATCAAAATAATCGAATGAACAAAATTAAAAGGTAAAACAAATTGAGGGCCAACGCCAATAGATCATTAAAAATCATGGTATTATCTAAAAAATGAAAATGAAACCAAAATTAAAGCAAATTTTTAATTATCATCTGTGAGTACCTCGATTTTTCGATTTCATCTCCTACCGATGAAGGCGGGTCGTTTCAAAATAAACATTTAAGCGCATGGAATACTTCCAGCCTCATTGTGGACTCAAAATATTAAAACAGAATCGTCATCTTTATTTTAAGGAAAGACAACGAAAAACCAAATGTAACCAGATTTGCAAAGGGTTCAAAGGCTAAGTTACGAGGTGGGAAGGCGTTAGGCACCCAACTCGTCCTTTCGGTCTCAAAATAGTTTTTTTTTTTTGCTAAAATATGTTTTTTGTTATATTTATTTAATAGATGAAATAAAACATTTAAATATACTTACATATATATATATATATATACATACATATATATATACATACATATATATATACATACATATATATATATATATATATATGTACATATATTATTACAATACTTGTCACAGCCTCCTTTCAGGAATTACAAATATATTATAAAATTTTGGTCATAATAATGGTTCTTTTTAGTGTTATTTCCTTATAGAGATTCAGGCAGCATAACTACTTATATTGCTTACATTTTGCTAATCTAAATAGCACTTTAATATAATAAAACTTTTAAATGACCTACTTCTTGAAGCGTGAGGGTTTTATCTCGTACCAACTAGCTTCTGGCAAGCTTAAGGTTCGCTCGCTCTGTCGATCAGGGAGAGACAGTCTTTTGTTGTTGTTGTATTGTTGCGGGGATTAGGGTAAAGTGACTGATTCCGAAAGTTGATTTTAGGCCTCGGGAACCGGGCATAGCAACTGCTTGTTTTTTTGTTGTTGTTTGTTTGCTGACGACGGAAATTGGGCAGAACAACTGCTTGTTTTTTGCTGATTTGGTGTCTGGATTTGGGCAGAGCAACTGCTTGCTTTGGAATTTTTGGACCGGATGAATAGGGCGGAATCCTAGCAGGGCAGCTAGGTTTCGCTTTCGCCGGCTGGTTTTAGTGTTTGGGAGAGATTTGGCGGAGCTTCGAGGCTTAGAGGAAATAAATCTCTCAGCACTCTAGAGAACTCACTTCGTAACTGTGTGAACGGTGTGTGAACTGTGTGTGCTCACTCCTTCTGAATTCTGAAGCCGGGTCCTCGTATTTATAGGCGAGAATCGTTGCTTCCTTCATTATTAAGTTTCATTCATTGAGATTTATCGACTTGTATCGCGCGCTGAAAAAATTGTACCGAAGACCAACGGCTACAGTGCAGGGACATTCCTTACTTACTATATGGAAAGCGAGAATGGGAGTTTCTCTCTCTGTGCAAGATCAGATCAATCTTTCCCATAGAAGACGAAAGTCAATCAATAACTTTTGCAAAACCAATGCTTACTGTTGGGCGCCACCCACAATGGAAGTGGGGGCGGCTCCCAAAGACACCATGGGTGGCGCTAGGGGGGTCCTGGGCAATTCCCAGGGCCTCTTTTGTTCTGATTTTTGACACTTTGGCCCCCTGTAATTCACTGTTCGTGCATCATTTCATTTCTTTTACATTTTTTACAATCTAAACCCTGTAACTTGATATTTGTGAGCTTTTTAATAGGTCTTAATATTTTATGTCATGCTACATACTAGGGGTATGAAATTGAGGTGTCTACATCATCCATCAAAATCAAAAATCAATCACTGAAATCGCCTAAATTCTTGTAGATAGTTTTGTAGTAGTGAGGGAATAATATGCTTCTTTTCGTTTCGCTTACTAAGAAATAACCATAAATAAAAACTAAAATAATTTTCTAAACAAAAACCAAAACTAAGATAAAAAATTTCAAAAAAATTAAAACTAAAACTAAAATCACTGTCAAATTTTTTTTTTAAAAAAATCCCAATAAGTTGTTATCAATATATTATCTTCCAGAACGAAAATACAAAAACTA
This sequence comes from Codonopsis lanceolata, assembly GCA_013146195.2. Classification (NCBI taxonomy): domain Eukaryota; kingdom Viridiplantae; phylum Streptophyta; class Magnoliopsida; order Asterales; family Campanulaceae; genus Codonopsis; species Codonopsis lanceolata. The sequence continues at coordinate 52,767,328 of CM028377.1, read as the reverse complement.
AAATCAAAAATCAAAAGCATAATTATAACAAAAAATTTAATCAAGAAACTGAAAAGTCTAACCGTAGTAAAAGGAGGAGCAAGACGAGAAGGAATAATTCTCCAGTGATGTCCAAAAGAATGGAACTTTTCAAAAGAAGGAATTGATGAAAGTTACCGGCGGCGAGAGAAGGATTGGCGGAGAGATAAACTTGTTGGAGTTATCTCTTTAAATACAAAGTGAGAGAGAGGGGGGGAGAAAGCGAAATAAAACCCCAATAGAGAGGAGAGACGTTTTGGAGACTCTATCTCTATTTTGTTGCGTAAAAGGCTTGTGAAAGATCGAGAGAGAGCCGAGAGGTTTGATCTTTAATAGTGATAGAAAACCTTTTGGCCTACCCAAGTTCTTTTCTTTCATACTCATTAGGTAGAGTTTTTATCAAATATTGTTGTGAAGAAGTCTTTAGTTAAAACACTTCTCCTAATATATATACATATATTCTAATACCCCTTATAATAGTAATTATTATTAAGTCCCTTCCTTTTTTATGCCCGAAGTTCTATATTATTCTTTTTTTTTATATATATATTTATATTCGCAACGATACCCGAAACGAAGCTGCTGCAAGTTTATAGTTATTTGCACAAATATATATACATATATATTTAAAAAATGCAATATTTCAAATGCTAAAGAAATATAATAAGTATATTTAGCCACAAAGAAAAGAAAACTTGTTTTTGTTTTTTTAAATGAGTCTAGCCCTCCATTTTTATTTTCCTTAAAATAAAAACGTCTCCAACAAAGTCGTCACTGTGAGTGCCCCATATTTTTCTCATCCTCCCTGCTGCGTGAAAAGCGCGGGTGGTTTCAAAATAAACCTTTAGGGGCGTGGAATACGCGCGTCCAGCCTCATTGTGGACTCAAAATGATAAAACAAAGTCGTCATCTTTATTTTAAGGAGAAATAAAGAAAAGCCAAATGTAACCAGATTTGCAAAGGGTTCGGAGGCTAAGGCTCCATTTGTTTCACGGAAAATCATTTCCAGAAAATGATTTCTGGAAAATGAAATGATTTCCGGAAAATCAAATGATTTCATTTTCAGGTGTTTGGTAAATCTTTTGAAAATATGTCAGAAAACATTTACGGGTGTTTGGCAAACACACGGAAAATGTTACGGAAAACAATATATAAATAAATACAAAAATAAAAATAGAAAATAAACAATGCTTAGGATATCCCTAGAAAATCAATAAGGACCATCTTTTTTTTAATAAGGTCCATCTTTTTTTAATCTCACAATTACGAATAATTTTTTTGATAATTGATATGAAAAAAAAAATTTTAATAGAAAATAGAGATTGTTTAGGATGCCCCTAGAAAATATTGCGGAAAACTATATATGAATAAATACAAATAAAATATATTCTAATATTAATGCACATATTGAATATAAAATGGTGTTGAACTTTAAGTAATTTTTCTTTAGTAACCCTCAATTTATCATTAGTGGTGTCAAATCAATATTTATCTTTTTTCAATCTCACAATTAAAAATAATTTTTTTGATAATTGATATGAAAAAAAAACCGTTTTAAAATAGAGGATTGACAATGGTTACTAATTTTAGAATGTAGTAAGCATTTATTAAAATTATAATTTATAAATATTATGCACAAACTTTATTTATATTTCCAAACAATTTATTTGTTGAGTGAAATATTGTGTGTGTAAGTAAATATGTACAATTGTGAAAGGGGACGGAGGGTGCCCGAACATTTGGAAAATGACTTACGGAAAATGAATCTGTAAGTCATTTTCCGGAAAAGAAGCCTTTATTTTCCGTTGACTCGGAAAACCTTTTACGTTGACTGCATTTTCTGAAGGTTACCAAACACCGGAAAATAAAGAAAACGTTTTCCGGAAGTCATTTTCCGTGAAACAAACGGAGCCTAAGTTAGGAGGTGGGAAGGTGTTAGGCACACAACTCGCCATTTCGGTCTCAAAACTGTTTTCTTGCTAAAATATGTTTTTATTATATTTATTTAGCAGATGAAATAAAAATTTTAAAATATATATCTGTACATATATTATTACAACACTTGCTACAGCCTCCTTTAAGGAGTTACAAATATTTTGTCATAATAATGACTATTTTTTAGTGTTATTTTATATAGAACTTCGGGCAGCATAACTGCTTATATTGTTTACATTTTGCTACTCTAAATAACACTTTTATTTAATAAAACTTTTTAAAGGGCTTACCTCTTGAAGCGTAGGGGTGCGCTCACTCTGTCATTCAGGGAGAGAAAATCTTTTTTTGCTGCTTTTGCTGTTTTGTTGTAGAGATTCGAGCAGAGTGATTGCTTTCGAAAGTTGCTTTTAGGCCTCGGGAACCGGGCGGAGTAACTGTTTGCTTTTTTGTTGTTGTTTGCTTGTTGTTGGCGGAATTTGGGTAGATCAACTGCTTGTTTTTTGCTGATTTAGTGTCTGGATTTGGGCATAGCAACTGTCTGCTTTGGGATTTTTGAACCGAAGATATAAGGTGGAATCTTAGCAGGGCAGCTAGGTTTCACTTTGACCAGTTGGTTGTAAAACTAGTTAAAAATAAAAAGTAAATAACCTAAAGGAAAGTAATAGTAATAGCCAAGTTTCTTTTGCTTCCTAATTAAGAAGAAAATAAAATAGAAATGGTGACGAATTAATGATTCTTAATTTATTTTCTTAGTGTTGACAAATAAATATAAGTAAAGCTACAAAAAAAATAAAAAAAAACCTAAGTTACAAAGGAAAATATTTCCTGAAGGATAATATATATATATATATATATATATATATATATATATATATATATATATATATATATATATATATATATAATGGTAAGAGTAGATTTCTCCCTCTAAAATCTTACTTTTGAATTATTGACTTTTATGTTACCATTTCACTCTTTCTTTCTCATATCTTCTCTGGTTGTATTTCCCTTTCTCTCTCCCGTCTCCTCCCTATTTTCTCTCTAATTACCATCATCTCCTCTCTTTTAATTATCTTCAAATATTTTTCTCTTTTTAAATATAAAAAATAGTAACTAAAACAAAAATAATAGTTCCGGAGTCAAGAAAACAAAAATATAAGAGGTTAGTAAAATAAAAATAATTTATGAAACAAGCCACAATAAAAATAAAAGTTGCAGAATCGACAAAACAAAAATAATTTAATGCGGAGGTTAGTAAAATAAAATAATTTATGGAACAAAAGTCTAAAACAAATTATTAAAAATATATATGTAAAACAAAAATATTCAAGTAAACTAAAAATATTTGATGGAATGAAAATAATAGTTAGAAAGTCAATAAAAACAAAAATACTTTAAACTGAGGTTACTAAAATAATAAAAATAATTAACGGAACAAAATTTTAAAACAAATTCTCAAACATAACTATTTAAAACAAAAATATATTAGTTAAATAAAAATATTTGATAGAACAAAAATAATAGTTACAGAGTCAATAAAACAAAAATTATTTAAACTGAGGTTAGTAAAATTATAAAAATAATTTACGGAAAAAAATATTAAAACAAATTCTTAAAAATAGTTACGTAAAAAAATACATTATTAAAATAAAAATATTTGATGGAACAAAAATAATAGTTACAGAGTCAATAAAACAAAAAAATTTAAACAGAGGTTAGCAAAATAATAAAAAAAATTACGAAACAATTTTTTCTGTAAAACTAATTCTTTAAAATAAAACAAAAATAATAGTTATGAAGTCAATAAAACAAAAAAAATATAATGGAAGTTATTAAAATCAAAATAATTTACAAACCAAAAATAATTTCGTTATTTTGATTTTAGCCTATTTTCTTCTCAGAAATTTCTTTCTTCATAAAATATAAATATAATTTAATATAAGTAATCATTTAAAAGTAATAACTTATTTAGTTTAGATTATATTTGCAGGGCGGAAAAAAATCAAGGTTATTCAAAAACATTCATTATACATAGTTTTTGAATTGTATAAAATGTTCGGTGTTGTCAGGCCATGAATTGACTCTTAAAATTAGTGTTCCAGTAATACTATTGAGAAACATTGACCATGCTGCATGGTTGTGCAATAGAACAAGACCAATCATCATAAATCTTGGGGATCATATTGTTGAAACAAAAATTTTGAAAGGAAGCAATGTTGGAGAAAATTGCATTGATGGTATCAGAGAAGACAATTTGCATTGATGGTATCATATGCAATGACAGTTAACAAGTGTCAAAGTTAATAATTGCATGTAGGTCTCTTTTTGAAAAAAAAAACCGGCATTTAGCCATGAACAGTTATATGTCATAGTTTCTAGAGTAACAAATTATTTTGGTTTGAAAATATTGATATGCGGTGAAGATTAAAAACCAACTAATAAAACAACAAATATTGTGTATAAGGAATTTTTTAAGAATCTATAATGATTAGTGATATGTTTATGTGTGATTGTTAATAAACCGATCCTTCTTATTTTGTTTATGTATGATTAGTTGAAAATTTATGTATGTTTTAGTAACTTAAAACTTCTCCTCTTTATTTGACGTGCGTTTAACGTACGTGTAAAAAAAAACTACTTATTATTAAGTATTATTGTTTGTTAATGGTTGCAAAACAAAGAGTCGATCTCCATGAATTGAAGAGTCATGTCTTCACAATTGAGATTTAACAAAAGTGGGTGATGTGGCAGAACCATAGTGCTCCTCACCAACTTTATATATATATATATTTTTTAGTCAGTCTTTTTTTATAAGGAAACATGTAGTGTTGAGATTCAATGGGATAAGGAATGTGAGAGTACTGGGATAAATGATTGGCCAAATTACTATTTACCCCCCCCCCCCAAAGTTTTCATCGAATTCCAGTTTGCCACATAAACTAAGGTTTGTCTCATTTTAGCTCTTAAGGTTGCCATTTGTCACAGTTTGCCCCCTTTTCGTGAGGGGTGTTAGAAATGGTAACCAAAAAAGGCATGTACACGTCACATAAGAGCTATTTTGGTACATTCAAACAATCAGATATGGCTAGTTTAGTACTTTCAACGTTTAGTTTTATTTTTTTATTTAATTATCTCTCTCACACACTCATTCTCACTCTATGTTATTTATCTCTCTCTCTTTCCCGTTTTAAATCTCACCCAAATACACCACCGATAGATTCTTTCTCCTCCACCACCGGCACACTGACACTCCCCTACCACCCCAAAAACTTCATAACCTGGTCGCTTATTCGCATTTAAACAAAATCAACCCATCCCAACTTATTATTTAAAGATGCAAAATCTTAGTTTCATAGATCTAAAACCCTAGTTCCATAGACCCAAAATTACATCAAACCATGTCAATACTAGATCTGGAAGATGGAGATTCATCCCGACAATGACGTTCCTTGGATATTACATACCTGATAGGCAAAATGATATTACAAATTTCATAATGAATGAATCTCTCAAATTGACTTCGTTCTCGGGAGTTCTCAAATTGATAGTTTCCTCCGTCAAATAAAGTTCTCAAATTGACTTCGTTATCAGGACTGATTTCCCTAGCTTACCGGATGTCCCTGCAACTAGTAATGCTATTATCGATTCTAGTTCCGCTCCCGAACGACGCAAGAAGTATAGCTCGTCCAACTAATATTAGTTCTCAAATAATCATTTGATCTGCTGGTGCTAAGGAAATCGTTAGAGCTTACTGGAAAGACAGTGCGACCAGAGGCCCTACTGGGGGCAAAGAATCGAAGCTTTCTTTATCTACCTAAAGAGAAAGAAGAAAAGATCTTTCATTCTTCAAAAAGTCCTACAACGAGCATGAACTCAGAATGACCACGTCATAGCAATTTAGACTCCATTAAACCTTAGAGATGGTGATTTCCACATTTCAAGATTCTTTATTATCTGTACTGCCTTTGTCTTGTTGGAAACATACCCGTAATTGAAATTTGAGTGTTGATTTTTTGCTGACCAAATTTATATCTGGGTGTTTAAGTTTTTTTTTACTTTGCTTTCTCAACTGAGTTTTTTAAAATTTGCAAAATATCATATTTTTTTCTCGTTCAGAATTAAGATTTGTGTCTTGTGTGTTTATCTTAACCCTATTTGAACATCCTCCAGTTAAGCCAGATGGAAAAAGATCAAAATAGCCATCACGTGACATGCGCATGCCTTTTTCCGTTACTATTTCTAACGCCCCTCACGGAAAGGGGACAAATGACAACCTTAAGGGCTAAAATGGGACAAACCTTATTTTAGGTGGAAAACTGGGATTTGGTGGAAACTTTGTGAGGTAAAAAGTAATTTGACCTAAATGATTTGAAGCCAATCTTGAATAGATCTTATTAAGACCTTATGGATTTTAATTTGTGAGACGAAGCCCTTTTCTCTCAAATCTCAATTCACCAACACACGGTGGGTCAAGTAAGAAAGATGTCTTACAAAATATATTCATAATACCGTCCTAATTTTTACCTAGAATTTTAAAGGCCAAAATAAGTTCACCACCCTCAAGTATACATCCAACCCATAGTGCCTCCTAATAATGTTAAATTCTTCTCAACTTCATACGTGACGTTGCAATTTGTCTCATTTAGTCCCTTTCGTCAATGGGCATTATATACTTGACGTTAAGTTACACGTGCCTTCGACGAGGGGGGCAATTGAGTCTTTTTCTCATAAATGCAGGACATTAATAATTCATAACGCACAACAACAAATAAAATGGGGAAATAACTTTGACCTAGATCTTGTTTCTCCGATGTCGCCACCTTGCAATTTGAGTTTTTGGCATTTCATTTCCATCAAGCTTCGAAGAGCTTTGATCAAAGCAGAAGGCATTTGACTAGATTCTAGGCTTACGGAAAAAAGGTTTCTTTGCAAGAATTGATAGATGTGAGCAAAAGCAGAGAAAGAGAGCTTCGATCGAAGTAGAAGATTTCGCACGACCTCGTGGAGGGTAATCAGACCATTTCCAAGCATTTTTCCCAAGATGATTCTAACTCCATTTTAATTTGTCAGGTAGGAGAGGGAAGAACTGGGTACAAACAAGATCAATATTGTTTGATTTCTTCATTACCAGTTTCCAAACAGTAAAAACCTTCAATCATTATCGTCAACAAGATCAATTCCACTCATATCTTACTTTAAGAGGTGTTCATCACTTGATCAATTTTATGTTTATCAATTTTTTTATGGTAACTTGGAAAATAAATCTATGAATTTTTGCTTTTGTACTTTTGTTTAATTAGTGCATTAGTTTGTTATTGTGAATAGTTTAATTTTCGGGCTAAATGCACCATTAGTCCTCGAATTTTGACTGGACACACCAGGAGTCCCCCAACTTCAAAAAGTATCACCACTAACCAAAGTAAGCCTTTTTTGCTCATTGGAGGTCCCTAACGGTCACACCGTCAATTGAATTGTCGTTAACGTCCACATGTTCCTTTCACGTAGGCTCTATTGAGGATAAAATTATATTTTCCATGCCAGATTAACTTCCTAAATGGCATATCCATGGAAAACCCAGATGAGGAAACAGGAGAAATCCTAGCAACACCATCTTCAGGCGACCGAATCATCCTAATCAGTCCCATGACACATGGGATGGTGATGATCGAAAGGAGCTTAGATTATTGCTGAGCTAGGATGGTCAGCCGCTGGCATCAGAGGCGTCAATTGAGGGGATGCCACGAGTGGAAATCAGGGTGGGGTATGATGAAGACGAGTGTGTGATTTGCTTGGGGGGTGGAAGGTTGGTGAAGTGGCAATAGAAATGCCATGTAAGCATAGGTTTCACAGGGAATGCGTTGAGAAGTGGTTGGGGATTGATGGGTCTTGCCCAAATTGTAGGCTCAAGATGCTTGCTTATTTTGGGGAAGAAAATTCACAACGATAGAGGAAGGAGAAAGATATGGGTCAGTTTCACCATTAGAGATGAAGAATCAAGTCCATTAGTGATGAATAATCAAGTCAAACAGGTTCTTCATAGACTTAATCATGTAATTGATAAGTAGGGAATCCAAGCTCCCTTCTATCACCACTATCCCATGTGTCAAGGGATTGATAAGGATGATTAGATCGCCTTAGGATGGTGTTGCTAGGATTTCTCTTGTTTCCTCATTTGGGTTTGCCGTGGATATGTCATTTAAGAAAGGTAATCTGCCATGGAAAAGATAATTTTATCCTCAATAGAGCACACGTGAGACGCACATGTGCACATTAACAACAATACAATTAACGGTGTGGCCACTAGGGATCTCCGATGAGCAAAAACAGGCTTACTTTGGTCAGCGGTGATACGTTTTGATGTTGGGAGACTGCTAGTGTGTCCGGCCAAAGTTTGGGGACCAATGGTGCATTTAGCCCTTAATTTTCAATCTGCCTTTTGGTTTTGCATGAGTCTATCCTATGAGTCGCTCTATATAGACCCATGTTTCCTCCAAATTGACTCCCTAATTCCCATTTTCTTATGCCCTTGTAGGTGATAACTATACCCCCACCCTAATTTCCTAAAACTAGAGCTGTCAAAATGGGCCTGCGGGGTGGGTTTGCCCCCGGGCCCGAAAAGCTCGTTGTAAAACGGGGTGGGGCGGGAAAGCCCGTAAACATAACGGTCCTTAAAACCCCTAGCCCAACCTGCCTCGCATAGGGCCACGAGCAAAACTGGCAAGCGCGTAAAAAAATGGGTTTATTAACTTTATTTAATTATTCGTTTATTTATTATCAATATGTGTGTGAAAGAGAGTTTCCGTTAATTTCTGTGAAGTATATGAATGAGTGAGAGAGGGGCGACAATGGTGTCCTACCAGGACATAGCTGAAGCCTTGGAGTCTCTACTTCGCGAATCAAATCTTAGCTCCACTTTGACCTCTCTAAACGCCGTCGTCGAGCAGCTCGAGTCCAAGCTAAGGTTAAACCTCTCCCACAAGGTCGATTTCATCTGTAACCAGATCTAATTCCTTTTCCAGCTGCCACCTCAACCTCTTCCGATTCACCGTAGTCCGTAGCCAACAAGAACACGCTTCGGCCGAGCATTTCGCCCTCCACCAAAACCCTAATTTTCATCATGTCGTGTCCTTCTCTCAACTCCCCCCAATTTCGCCGCTCACGCCAGGATTTCGTCTTTCGAGGTCGGTCACAAACCACCAGATCGTAGCAAAATTACTCGGTTTGTCATTTGGAGAGTGGAGGACATGTCCGTGCCGTGTCTCCGTGAATAGATGACTAGATGAGAGAGACACAGAGAGAGAGAGAGACTAAGAGTCGTGACTCGTGAGACTGTGTCTCCGTTCTAAGCCCCCCTTAGCTCAAACCTCAAAACGCTAAGCTATACTCCCTTTGTCCAGAATCAGATCAGATCATTCTGATGGCATACATCTGCTTTCCCCCTTTTCGATAGGTCGTCTCGTCTTTGAAGGTGAACACTGAACATAGATGAGAGAGACGGAGTGAGGGACAGAGAGAGTGAGTCTAACCTAAGCCTAACCCTTGGCCTTGAGAGAATATGTTACGGGCTTACTTACGGCCTTACTTACCTCAACAGTCATTGGGCCTAGGCTGCTTATAAGTTATAAGTATTAACAAATAACAATTAACAATACAAGTCCATAATATGCGGGATGCCCGCGGCCCGCCCCACCCCAACCCACAAAAGCCTGCGGCCCGCACGAGCAAAGCCCAAAAAGCCCGCATCCTAACATGTATTGAATGCACCAGCCCAACCCGCCCCTAATAGGTGGCGGGGCGGGCATGCCCGCGGGCTTTTGCCCTATTTGACAGCTCTACCTAAAACTAAAAACCTCTAACCAAACCCCCCACCCCCAAACAAATATACCCCAGTAACACAACGCCTCTTCCCAACAAAGAAACCCTATTTATTTTCAACTATCTTCTTCTTCATCTTCTTCATTGTTGAGCATCTTCTTCTTCCCTTAACAAATTTACCCTCTTATTCCAACATATCTTCTTCTCTTTCATTTGCCCCTTCTTTTCTTCTCAAAACCTTCTCCCAAAAACCTTCGGTCTTCAAAAAAACCCTAAGGATTCAACATTAGGCTTGAAGAAATCAAGAATGGAGCCAAAAAAACACCAATGCCACACAAGTGGTAAGCATTTAAAACCTTTTTTTCGCTTTAATTATTGTTTTAGACTGGGTGGCTAAAAGTATTGGAGTTGTTAGGCCATCTAGGTCCGAAAATCTTCATACTGTTCGACAGAGGCACACCGAACATCATTAATTTGTTCGACCCACAAGGACAGAACAAATTTAATATGTTCGGTGTGCCTCTGCCGAACAGCCTAAAGATTTTTGGACCTCTGTGGCCGAACAAGTCCAATTTGTAGTTGATATTTGTGTTTTTTTTATGTGTTATTGTTTTTGCTAATAGGATTAAAACACGTTATCTACAAATCCTAGTGTTGTTGGTCCAGTTGATAATGAGATATAACCTATTCATAATGATGTGATTGTTCAACATAATCAAATAGTTCCGTTTGAGGTGAAGGATTATACACATGTGTTTGTGACCGATGAAATGTTTTCATCTCACCAAATGCTGATGGATTGGGTGTGAGCTAGGGGGAATGAGCATGATATGGTCATAATAGTTAGGAGGTAAGATAGTGGTACGGGTAAGAAAAAACCTAGGGTATTATTGACTTGTGAACGTAATGGGCAATACAATGAACACAAGAAACATGAGACATCATCATAAGCAAATGTTCATGATGAAGTTGGGAATAAAGATGAGGATGTAACAAAAACAAAACATAGGAAAGAAACCGGATCTAAAAAGCTTGGTTGTCCATTTAGTTTGAGGGGTAGAGAAGTATCAGTTGGAAAATGGTCATTGGTTGTGAAGTGTGGTGTCCACAATCATCAACTTGGACTGTACGCAAAAGGTCATTCATATGTCGGTTGATTATCAAGGGTTGAGGAGGAATATGTGGTTAATATGACACATGCCAATAGTAAATCTAAAGACATTTTGATGCGGTAGCAAGAGAAATTTGAAGAAAATAGATCCATAGTAAGGATTATCTACAATGTACGTTTGAATAATAGAGTTATTGAGCGTGAAGGTCTATCACAAATGCAGCAACTTATGTTTATGTTGGAGAAGTATGGATATGTCCATCATCATCGGCGGTGCAAGAAGACCAACATTGTGAAGGATTTGTTCTTCGTTCACACGGGAAGTGTTGATTTATTGTGTGCCTTTCCGAAAGTCATATTAATGGATTGCGCATACAATAAAAATTGGTACAAGTTACATTTGTTGTAGATTGTTGGTGTGATATCTACAAATATGACATTTTGAACTGCAGTTGCTTATTTAGAGATTGAGAAAATAGACAACTATATGTGGGCGTGCACATGTTTGAAATCATTGATGGACCAATGGTACATGCCTAATGTGATTGTTATTGACAGATAAATTGTTTTAATGCATGCAATTGGGAGAATGTTTCCAAGATTGAGATGTTTCCTTTGTTGACGTCACATAAATAAGAACGTTTTGGCAAACTATATAAAAATCTTAACGACGAAAGAAACTGTGGGATTTGTTTATTATGTTTGGGAATTTGTTGGTGATCTCTAATACAGAGTTGCAGTATAATGAATCTCTGGAAAGACTCAAGTCTGATTTCAAAGAATTTCCAAGTGTAATCAAATATGTCTTGGAGCAATGGATTGAGCCCTACAAAAAAAGATTTGTGTCATGTTGGACAAATACCATCATGCATTATGGCAATATCACAACAAGCAAGCATTAATTGCTTTCTTTTTTTTGTTACACACGTACTTCAAATTGTTGGGTGATGATTGTATATACCTTTAGGGCGGAGAGTACACACGCAGCATTGATAAGGCAACTTGGATCGAGCCAAGGTAATTTTGAGACTTGTTGGCGACAAATTAACACTTTCATTGAGACTTCTCACAACACAATCAAGCACTCTTTTGAGAAGAGCAGAAATATAGTCATGCACAATTTCAAATCAGCTATATGCATGGAGCTGCGAGGCATGGTATCCATACAAGCGTTGAATAAGATTTATGAAGTAAAAGGTTATATTAGTGAAGGTATTGTTGTAGACTCTTTGTTGTAGTTGTGTACCGAGAAAGACTTCTGGATAGCCTTGTGCGTATTAGATTATTGAGCTTGTCAAATTGGGCAAGTCAATTAGCCTAGATCAAGTGGACGTTTTTTGGAGAAAGTTGGATATGTTACTGGTTAAGGGCGAAGGTAATGAGATTCAGGTTGAAATGGATAGTATTGTGGGTCCCAATGAGCACAATAATAAGCTAGAAGGGGGGGGGTTGAATAGCTTATTAACACTTTAAAACTTTTAAAGTAAGTTCCTTGAAAGTTACTTGCAATATATGAAAAGAGTCAAGTAGCGGAAGACCTTCAAGAAAATGTTCCGTGTCCGCCGATAAGGACTACCGTAGACCTTTACGATTACTTAAGTTCTGTGAAATGGATAATATAAACAATGAAACTAAGGTCAGATAAATAGACAGACAAGAGGAAATAACACAAGTATTTTGGGATGGTTCACACTATAATGAGTGCTACGCCCACCACCAAGGCGTCAACCTTGATTTAAATTGTGCACTATGTTTTCCACTTAGATCAATTACAAAGAATATCCCTAATGGATCGTGTACAAAATATTGACTTGTGTTTGTCTAGGGAATTAAATATCCAGAAACAAGATATTTAATTCGTAAGTATATAGTTAATGGAAGTTAACAACAAGAAGAATAAAGCAATAAATGTTGAAGAGCGCCTTCTTGTTGTTGACGAGGACTTCTAGATCTGTTGAGGATCTATTGAATGCACTGAAATGAAAGACTTTGAGTTGTAGATTCAGAGCAATTCTTTAAGTGTTCGATTGATTCTCAGATGCATGTCTGTTCCAGCTTCTTCAATGGCAGATTTAAAGTAGGTGCATTTCAAAAGAATCCGTTGAGAGGACGAAGACTTCAATGTTTATTCATAAATGCATTAAATGCATGGGGTCGTCCAAGGATTTTCGTCTTCACGATATCTAGAGCGTATAATCATTTCGAGATCTTCAAAAGTGGGCGATTTGGTGTCGATCGAGAGATGAAGCAGAAGTAGGGGACAGCCTCAAGCTGCTTTCACTGCTCGTGACGAAAAGTATTCTGCTGAAAGTTGCTTTCGGCCGCTTGACATGTCAGATGACTTGGATTAATTCAAATAATATATGGAAATAAGTTTGAATTAATCCAATTTAGCTGAGAGGACACGTAAGCAAATCACCGGACACGAGGTCTACCGATCTTAAGCTTGAAAGGTGTCTTCCGAAAGCCGAGAAGGGCTTCCACGAACCACGAAAAGTCCTATAAAAACTATACAAGGCAAAGTTCTATATACAGTTGCCACGCTAATCGATACGCACCGATTAGCCATCAAGTATAAAACTAATGTAATGTCCGATCGATATAAATTTAACATAAGAATCAACAATAGTACCGGAAAGACTTCGATAGCTCATACATATTAGATTATTGAGCTTGTCAAATTGGGCAAGTCAATTAGCCTAGATCAAGTGGACGTTTTTTGGAGAAAGTTGGATATGTTACTGGTTAAGGGCGAAGGTAATGAGATTCAGGTTGAAATGGATAGTGCATGGAAAAAACACAGTTGACAAAATTCATTCGATATACAACAATGCCTCAACCGACTTTATAGGTTGGCACTGTTGAAGAGAGCCAAAGAGTGTGAAGCCATTAATACATCACCGATTAAGCCTCTAAGTTTAGCAAGTTATTAGTGGTCGGCCAAAAGACAAAAGCTAAACATGACAAATCAACGAAATGTGATCCGAGTAGGTTCGAGTATGTCGAGTCGATAGAAGATAGTTGCTCGCTACAACAAGAAGTGAGGTTGGCCCATCGGCTACTAAGCGAAAGATACCGGAAATTTCAATTAGTATGTTTTTGTTGTTTAGTATATCTTTACAATAAAAAATGATAGAGTCGTGTTTAATTCGTCTTCTTTCAATTGGTTATGCGACAAATATTTGCAGGTTTCGTTTCACCACCAGTTGTAGACACCCCAATTTCGTACCCCTGGTATGTGACTGACATAAAATATCAAGAACTGTTAAAACTTAACGAATGTCAAGTTGTAGGAGTCAAAAATGCGAAAGGAAAAGCGGAATGCGCAAACAATGAACCTGCGGGGTAAAGAAATTTTGAAACTCCAAAAGCAAAGCTTGGTGCTTCTCGAAGCCCATGGTGCCGCACTGGGGATCCCTTGGCCGCACTATGGATTTGCTGCGTCTCTCGCATCAAATAGGTACAACTTTTCAAGCGCAGAGTACAAGCCGATGCACTGAAAAGAAATCAAGAAATTACGCTGCCCCTCTCCACTACTATAAATAGAGACCCCCGGCCTTTCATTCCAGCTTATTCACATAGAAAAATCGCAGCGAAGCTCTGCTTCTGCGATTCCTTCGATATCAATAGTACGAGAGGTGTGAGATAGGTGAGTGGAAGCCCTAGTCTCCAAACCCCGTCCAACTCGCCAAATCAAACCCATATAAGTGATCCCAGCCTAGTTGTTAGGTATCCACCTCAAATCCCCAAATTCAAAATCCAGTAAGTCGCTACTCCGCCCGAGTAACGAGCCGAAAAGTGAATAAATTAAGTCTAGGTTCCGCCCAATCAAAAGGCCAAAACCTACTCAAATAAAGTTGTCACTCGCCTCGAGTTGATAAGCCCACATTTCAAAAATCAACACAACAACACACACAAACAACAACAAAGACTCTCTCCGAGGAGGACAGCGAGACACCGCCGCTTCTAAAAGGTAAACCTTTAAGAGCGTTGTTATTTTTATTTATTTACATTTTTTCTATTTTTTATTTATTTTCAAAAGTTGTTATTTAAATCCGGCGCAATGTAGCCAATATAAGCCGTTGTGCTGCCCGGATTAGATTAGGAAATATTATGTAAAAGAGCCGTTATAATGGCCAAATATTCTTAAATATGTTTGTAATTATTTGAAGGAGACGGTCGAGAGTCCAGAATAATGTAGCCACGAATGTATTCTGTTTAAATTTCCCTTGTCAAAATAAAACCTTATTTATTTGCTAGATAAATATAACAATGAGCATACTTCACCAAAAACGTTTTGAGATCGAAGGGCGAGTTGGGTGCCTAGCACCTTCCCAACTCGTAACTTAGCCTCCGAACCCGCTTTTCTAAAATCTCTGTTTTCTTTTTCTCGGTTTTCCTTTATTTTTGCTTAAAATAAAGGTGGCGACTCTACAACTTTCCGATCCAAGTGGGGCCTCAACATTCCTCTTTGCACTTTCCGATCTCCCTAAAAAAGGGAGATACGGGAATGGAGGGGTGATGTATTCCCATATCCCGGTATCCCCTAAACAAGGGATACTTGATGCGGGAAACCCATATCTCCCATATAGCTGATCTGATTGGGCCATAAGGCTATTTTAATAAATCCATAAGTGGGGGCGTCGCAATATCTTTTCTTGCACTTCTCTATTTTCCCCTGAAAGATAAAAGGGGAGAATGAGAATGGAAAGGTAATGCATTCCCATATCCTGTTATCCCCGAAATAAGGGATAACCTGACATGAGGAAACCTTTAGTTCCCATTTTGGATACAAAATCCACTCAAGGCAACCGAGGCACATTCCAACGTGCTAACATAGACGACCTCTCGCACTTTGATTTCGCCTTCCCTAAACAAGGGAGGATGGAACGAGCAAGGAACCTGCATCCCGCACCCCTATCCAAGGGCGCGCGGTCCCACCCCCCTGAACCTCACAAAGGGCGACTCGGGAGTTTTTTTTTAAATAAAATGGAGGGCTAGACTCATAAAATAAAACCTTTTTTGTTTTTCTTTGTTTCGGCCATATCTCTATATATATATTTCAATAAATTCCTGGGCAAGACAACAAAAGAGCCGGGCTTTTATTTCCGGCTCTATTTTTCTTTCATATTATATTTTCAAGCCCATTTTTTCTTTTTTCACTTTATTTCTCAGAGCATTCACAGACATATTCTCAGCATTCATACGTTTATTTTGGGGGCATAGGACCAAATTTGTAATTAATAGATAGATAGTTTCCATACTTTTCTTTCTATTTAAAATGGTGTGCTTGCTTGCTTGCGCTAAACATAAAAATAAAAAGCCGAGAAAATCCACATATAACAACAGAAGACGCACCAAATTTGTTTTATTTTTATATCTCGTAAAATAAATAAAGAGTTTATCGCTTAGATATCGCACACACGCGCACGCATGTAAATATATCGAACTGCTATCTCTACACCATGGCCACCTACCCCCGGCATAAGCCAACGTTAGAATGCATATAGTCCTTCAGACACTTCACAGCATCGACCGGTTTTGCATTTCGAATCAGGGTCACTGCCAAATATATATATATATATATATATATATATATATATATATATATACATAAAAAAAATGCGCAAGTTCAAAAAAAAAATACATAGTAAGTGCGCACTAAAAATATATATATACAATAAATAATGAACGTAGGCCGATTTATAATTCTCGATGCTCGACCTAGACCATTTCGATGGTCCTGAAAGAGATGCCCTTCGCCTCGGGACCAACAAATTGGGAGTCGAAAGGCAGTGGAATACGTTGGTCCTATACTCGAGAAAGAATCCACTATTGCGAAAAGTCCCAGACTCGCCAAAATAAAGTGTGCTTATCCCATTGTAGGGAACATGAAAATAATAATAATAAAATATTAATAAAAAGGCACGCCACTTCAAGCCCGATAGCCTCCATCTAGCCTCTGATACCTACCAAAACCCCATTTTCCTCGAGACCGCCCGAATTTGAAAGGCGAGACAAGATCGCCCGGTTGATTCGAAGATAGCGTAAATCGATCGAGGGTATCGCCTGTGATCGACGTGACGTAAAAGTGCTCGCCAGACATGGACTCCGATAGTATATGTAGTGAATACCGCCATGGGTACGTATACGTGGCTCCAGATATGCCCGACTCAAAGAATGCAGTTGCTAGATCGAATGTGCACAAAGCAACGAATGAGTCGATGGCTAGTCTCGGCATGTAGTCTAAAATCCAAGTAGGTGAATTTCTTCCCTACTATTCCCCAAGAAGCATCCACATCTCAAAGCCTCCAAACCCAATCCCTCACCAAACACTAACCCACCAAATACTACCACTATCCCAAATCCCAATCCTCCACCAAGTCCCTATCTAAATATTTACTCCCATTTTATCCACAATATATTCTCCCAACACCCGTAACCCAAATGACCTTCCTTTTCCTATAACTAACCTAATTCAAACAGCCCACATATGGACCCAAAAAGCTTTAACCCACTGTGCCAAGTTACTATTACTTACCTCCTAATGATCCCGGTCGCCTGGCCAGCTCGGATAACCCACCAATCCTGAATCATATACACCAAAAACCCACCCAACCCGTAACCCATATACTACCCAAAACCCACCAATCCGAACCCATATACTACCCAAAACCCACCAACCTGAATCCATAATACCCAAAGCCAACCAAACCAAAATCCTATATTATCCAAAAACCCACAACCCAAGACCTTTATCCAACCCAATACCCATATCCGTACCAATCCTTATAATGCCCAAATTCCATTAACCCTTAATCCATATATTACCCAAACCCACCGCCTAAAAAATCCTACCTTCAACTGTAAAATAACCCAAATTTTCCAACCAAGTATACCAAAAACCAACTCCCCCAACCACCAAAAATGGGAGGCCTGAT
>CM028377.1:52591178-52749408 GCA_013146195.2 Codonopsis lanceolata | reverse complement strand
CATGTCGATATCCATCATCACTCTTAATGATGGAATTTCAACTTCTATCGGGCAAGACACGCCTCCATGCCATATACGCTAGAGAGTAAGGGGTAGCCCCAAAGAGGTGTGCGGATCGAAGTACGATAGCCCCGCAGGGCTAGCGGCAATTTTTCTCGCCGCCTCTTCATGTGTCAACCATTTTTCTCGATATGTTCAAGTGTTTTATGGATCGCTAACCGGCACCATTGGCTTGTGGTCGGTAGGGGAGGATTTGTGTTTTTGGATTTTGAACTCGCCGAGTAGACGGTTCATGTCCCCTTCAAAGTGTGAGCCGTTGTCGGAGATTATCTCGAAAGGTACCCCATAGCGATATATAATATTGCCCGAATGAATTCGGACACCTTTCGGGCATTCGAACTTTGTAGGAAGAGGCTTCCACTCACTTTGTAAAGTAATCGACGGCTACTAGACGTATTCATGGCCATTGATCTCGGGTGAATTTGGCCTATGACGTCGATTCCCATGTGAGAAGGGCCGTGGGGCTGTTGAGTTATATAAGACACGCAAGTACATGTCGGCAGATTGGCAAAGCATTGTATTTATCGCAGTTGTCGCACTCCACCGAATACACCGGCCGAGCGTGCTCCAATAATACCCCTGCCGGATAATTTTCGATAGCATATGGCCATTCATGGGGCCCGCAGTACCACCATGTAGTTGATCCATGATTTGCCCTTTCGATCGACACATAATAAATTGAGGCCTCGATAGTGCCTCTTATACAGTCGCCACCGCCGAAAGTACAAATTGCGAGGCCCACTTCGCAGGAGACTCTTCCTTTTGTCTAGACGGGAGGATAAATATTTTTCTCAGCGTATTTAAGATATCGCCGTACTGTGGCTCGTGATTCGCTTCGTATCGCATTAATTTTGAAACAAGATGTCGAAGTGACCTTCTTCCCCGAATATGGAAGATTAGTTTCATGAATCTAGACTAGCGACGCCAGAGTGGCTAAGGCATCGGCGAATTGATTTCTATCTCATGGCGTATAATGAACGAGATGTAATCAAATTCCAAGTGCCGTTAACTTGGCATGGTAGAAGCAGCTAAATGGTGATCTTGAATTTTCCATCTCCCTTCAACTTGATTTATGAGAGCAGTCTCCATAGACTCGAGATCTTTAGCTCCCTTTCGAGAGCTTCTAGGCCAACAATACAGTGCTTCATATTCCGCCTCAGATTATTTGAACATTCAACTCCAACCTTATAGCTGCCAGAGTATGAGAATCAACCTGATCGATAAGTAAGATTCCTATGCCAAAGCCTCTTTGCTCATGCGGCTCAAAAGAACATCCGCCACCGGTGTCATGGTCGCAAGGATTTCCGTGACACCTTCATCCGGGAAACCAGCTCGCATTGCACTTTCCCCGTGGGTAGATTCGCTGCTGGTCTGCGATTACGCTCCTTTGATAGATTTGAGTGTGACATAGGTTATGTCAAACTCGCTGAGTGAAAGGACCACTGACTAATCATGGACAAAGGATGGCTTACCAAGATTGGATAAGGTCCATTCTAGATACGAGTTTGACGGACCTTCCTCGAGATAGGCTTTGAGCCTCTCAGTGGCCTGCACTAGGCCTGCGCCTTTTCTCCTGTCAATAATTTAGCTCGCTCCTCTGCGCTTCCTACTAATGAAGTATATAGCATTTTTACAGTAGAATTTTCTTTTCTACAGCATAGCCCCTACCGACGTGTCGTGACGATTAAATATATGGGGAGAGGTTTATGTATACGGGGTGAGCTAGCAATGGGGATCGGATAAGGTAGGTTTTTATTTTCTCGAAGGCTAGCCGACACTTCTCGCCTCGCACTTGGTCAAGATTCTTTTAGGAGTTTAAAGAGGGGCTACATGTGGTCGCCACCGCCCGATGAAACGCCGATATATCCGCACCCAGGAAGCCTTCGACTTCGGCTGACATTTTGGCCGAGGCATTTCTATGATGGTTTTGATTTTGTCAAGCCCGATCTCGATGCCCGCTTCGTCACTAAGAATCTCGTGATTCGCTTTAGTAACCCCAAATGTGCATTGGTGAGCCGAAGCCATTCCGGTGCTTCCTTAACCTTTCGAAAAACTTTCAAGGTCTGAGCATGGGTACCACATGCCCCCGGAATACACGATCATGTCATCAACATAGACCTCCATTTCCTTGTGGATCATGTCGTGGAAGAGGGTGGTGGCCTCGATAAGTAGTTCCCTGTGAGTAGTGAATGAGGTCTTCTCCCAGTCATCTGCCGCCATCTTGATTTGATTATAGCCCAAAGATGTGCCGACGCCTGACTTTGCTTTGAAAGCAAAGAAGAACGGCGCCTACCACAATATCAATATTAGGTGGTAGGAAATTATCTGGCGACGCCTTGCCGAGGTCGCGAAGTTTCACACGTATTCGAACTTTCCCGTTGGCTTCGGGAACTGGCCACTATATTGGACAACCAGATCGGGTATTCAACTACCCGAATGAAGTTGACGCCAGTAGTTGTTTCATGATTTCTTCTTTGACTTGTAGTGACCATTCTCGCTTGACGCGGGCGGAGTTTTGCTCGATCGATCAAGCGAGCATCCCAAGGTATACGGGAATCCTGGGCAATCGACTATGGCCGGGTCCGCACCAAGATATCTTCGTAGAACTGTGCAAATATATCCATGAACTCTTTGAGGAGATCAATAAGTGTTACCCTTTCGTAACCTTGCGCATAGTCGCCGATTTTGATTTCTTTTGACTTCATTGTCGTACCCCTGTCGATAGCAATGATGTGTCTTCGCTCGCTGGTTCTTCTCGATGAATGGCTATATTCCTGGTGCTCAACTGAGTTTACAAGCTCAAGCAAATAGTTTTTATCTTTTGGGTCCATTTCATTAAATGACTCATTATCATTATTATTATTTAATGCATCTTTTAATATAGGTGCAACTAAGGAATAAACAAAGACACTTAAATTATCATTAAAAGCAAACTGTACAGGGTTTATTACATTGTTGAAGACCTAGGGTTTGAGATCCTCAACTTTAGGTAGCGGATCGTTAGATGACCAACCCGTAAAGCTAGGGGAAGAAGTAGGGATAGTATATCCAAAACGGTCCACTAAGTCTGCGGGCGTCAGGAGCAGGCCAGTCGTGGTATACAAATTCTGCAGAGGCTTATTAGCAGTAAGATCGAACTCAGCAGGGAGCTCTTTATTATAAGTGCCTCCATCTATCATACCCAGGAAACTATCTCCTCCAAACATTTATTAGAAACTCCTTTATTGATCAACGTATTTTACAGCACCTTTATTTATGGCTAATTAGACCAACCTGCCCTTCTTAGACCTCCTTGGCTTGATTTGTTTCAAAGATTTTTGTGCCTGCCACCGTGATTACCTCGTTGTCGATAAGATCCTGGATTGCATCTCTGAGCGTATAGCACTTGTTGGTAAGATGACCGCTGCTTTGGTGATACTCACAATACTGGGCATGGTTCCAGATGATGGGTAACGTCTTGGGTGGTCGGTAATTATCCATGGGTTTAAGTATCCCATGGGCCCAGAGTGTTTGGAGTATTTCGCATCTGGGGGGCAAAAGTACTTCATCATAATGCCTTCGGAATTACTTCCTTTCTACTTCTCGTTTGGGCAAATGACCAGGTTGGGATTTGGTCAAGCAACTGAGTGGGGTTTTCTCTCATGGATAATATTGTTGCACTGGGATGGGGTTGCCTGGACCTTGGCCCAATAGGGATTCCTTTTCTGGTATACAAATGATTTCCTTTAGAGTCCCTGGGGTCATTTGTTGAGAATAGGTATTTGAGGGATTAAGAGGGGGGTAATTCCTTTGGTTGTAATAGCAAGCATCCAGGTGGGAGAGATCAGGGTTGATTTCTGGGGAATATGGGTTAGAAATATGGGTGTTTGAAATCATGTTACCTTGGGCAAGGAGGTTATCATCTGGCTGGTGGCTGGCACTGGGTGGCTTTCTGGAGGCTTGGAAAAGGATATTTTCTACGGTATCAGGGGAATTTGTTTCAGGAGAATGGGAAGTATTAGGGTCATATTTTGGGATCTTGGCTTTTTGAGAAAAAACGGCAAGAGTTTCTGAAAAACTGGCCAGAAGATCATTTATTACCTGATTTGTTATTCTTTCTGCATGAGCGTCCAGTTCCTTTCTTAGCCAAGCCTCAAGCCCAGGAGGAGGTGCATACACAGGAGTTTCTCTTTCTGGTTCCCATTTGCTCAGATTGTCGCTAGTTCCCGCCATAACTTGTTTATTTTTGCCGCCATACCGCTCGGACTGTACCTCTCGAACCGATTCTCGCCCTTGTCGATTCGATGCGATACCTCTATTCTGATTTCTGCACTACTTTCCCATACTAACCGGCCAGTACTATCTCTACCTTTCCAAATTCGGACCAGGTTTCTGAGGAAAATGGGTTATGGAGGAGGTATCAGAAGGCTGGCTGAAGGCTTTCTGGGCTTGGAGTACAGCGTGCCTTTTATTAGTATATTTTATTATTATTCATTTTTGTTCCCTACAATTGACCGGATAAGCACCTGCTTTATTTTGACAGTCTCAGGACTTTTCCTGGAACAGTGGATTCTTTCTCCAGAGTATAGGACCAATGTATTCCACCTGTCTTTCGACTCCCCAGGACCGGACTGATCCCAGGCTAAGGGCATATACTCTTTCCAGGATCCACCCTTCGAAATGGTCTAGGTCGAGCATCAAAGAATAATAAATCAGCCCCTGCTTATTTATTCATATATCTTTTTTTGTGCGCACTTTATTTTTATTTACTTTTCTAACTTGCGCATTTTTCTATATTTATATTTTTTTTACTCTTTTTTTTACAGGGGCTAACTCACAATTCAGAGATGCAAAAACCGGTCGGTCTTTTGAAATGTCCTGAGAATCTATATGCATTCTAGCGTTGGCTCATGCAGGGGGTAGGTTGGCCATGGTGTAGGATAACAGTTCGGAATTTACCTATATGTGTGCACGTGTGTGCGGTATCTAAAAAGCAGTAAAATCTTTATTTATTTTCAGATATCTAAACAAAAAAATAAAAATAGATATGGCTTGTCTTGTTGTTACGTGTGGATTTTCTCGGCTTTTTATTTTGAGCACGAACAAGAAAGCACACCACATTAAGAAATAGAAAGAAAAGTGGGGAAACTATATATTCCTATTAATTACAAATTGGTCATATATCCCCGAAATAAAATGACAGAATGAATGCAGATATGTACAAATTGTACAGAACGATAAAATAAAAGAATGATGATCGAAAAGAAATAATAATATAGAGCCGAGAGTAAAACGACATAAAAAAAATAAAGCCCCGGCCCTTTTATTGTTCTGCCCGAAATTTTATTGTAAGCACATATATAATATAATATAATATATATACTTTTTTATTTTTTTTTCGAAATTTTTTTTGATTTTTTTTAAAAGAATATTTTTAAATATACTTGTAACAGTCATCGGAACGAAACTGCTGCAAGATGGAGGATCATATCCACAAATATAGACACGGATGTATAAGAACACAATATTCAAATGCATAAATTAATATAACAAGTATACTTTAGCCAGAAACAAAGAAAAACAAAAAAGTTTTATTTTATGAGTCTAGCCCTCCATTTTATTTAAAATAAAACAACTCCCCAGCAGAATCGTCACTGTGGGTCGCCCGGGTCATGCGCCCGCGCCCCGCGCGCCCTTTGATAGAGGTGTGCGTACGTGCAGATGCGGTGACATCCACTGCTCTCGTTCCACCCTCCCTTTTTTAGGGAAAAACGAAATCAAAAGTGCGAGAGGAGTGCTGTCTAGAATAGCGCGTTGGAATGCGCCTCGGTTGACTTGAGTGGATTTTTGATCCAATAAGGGAACTTTGAGTTTCCCGCATCAAGTTATCCCTTTTTTAGGGGATACCAGGATATGAGAATGCATCACCCTTTCATTCTCATTCTCCCTTTTTTAGGAGAAAACGGGAAAGTGCAAAAAAGGATGTTGCGGCGCCCCCACTATGGATTTTATAAAAATAGCCTTATGGCTCATTTCGGATCACTATGGGAGCTTTGTGTTTTCCGCATCAAGTTATCCCTTTTTTAGGGGATAACATGATATGGGAATACACTACTCTTTCATTCTCATTCTCCATTTTTAGGGGAAAACGAAAAAGTGCAAGAAAGAGGTGCTGCGAGGCCCCACTAGATCCAAAAAGTTTTAGAGTCGCCATCTTTATTTTAAGGCAAAATAAAGCAAAACCAAAAAAATAAAAATAAAAATAAACCAAAGAAAAAGAAAACGGGTTCGGAGGCTAAGTTACGAGTCGGGAAGGTGCTAGGCACCCAACTCGCCCTTTCGGTCTCAAAAATGGTTTTTGGCTGAAGTATGCTTATTGTTATATTTATTTAGCAGATAAATAAAGCATTAAAAGATAGGAAAATAAAACAAATACATCAATGGCTACATTATTTACGGACTTGCAGCCATCTCCTCACAATAATTACAAATATATTTAAAAATATTTAGCCATTATAACGGCTTTTTTACATAATATTTCCTAATCTAATCCGGGCAGCACAATGGCATATATTGGCTACATTGGGCCGGATTTAAATAATATCTTTTTTATAAAAAAAAATAAAGAAAACGCCCTTAAAGGCTATTACCTTTTAGAGCGGTAGTGTGCTCGCTCTGTCCTTCAGGAAGAGGGAGTCTTTGTTGTTGTTGTTGTGTTGTTGTTGTCGTGATTCGGGCAGTATGACTGCTTATTCGGGATGACTCTGGCTCGTTCACTCGGGCAGAATGACGGCTTATTTAGGAGGGTTTTGGCCTTTTTGGTTGGGCGGAATAACGGCTTACTTTTTTTGTATTTCAGCACATTACTCGGGCAGAGTAACGGCTTACTTTATGGATTTTAGGTCGGGGAAATGGGGTGGATACCTAACTAAAAGGCTAGGGATCACTTATAACCGGTGGATTTGAGGTTTGGCGGAGTTTAGACAGGGTTTGGAAGCTTTGGTGGGCTACACACACCTATCTCGCACCTCTCGTTACTATAGCTTCGAAGGAACGCAGAGAGAATTCTTCAGCGTTTCTCCCGAATGAAATTGTGTGTCAAAAAGGGGAGCCCAGTGCCTTAAATTATAGGAGGAAAGGAGGACTCATCGGAAATTATAAATTCCCTCAGCCAGCTTCGTCCATTTGTACCGTAGCCTTCGCGAATTGAACAATGCGTTGAGTCTGAGAACTACAGTGGAGACCTTGGCGCCGACACCAAGCTTGCATGGCGCGGCGCACAACATGCCTTTTGGCCGCGCCATGTTACTATTGAAGTTTCATTTTCGGCACTTTTATCCCTCGCGATTCACTGCTTTTTGCATCATGCTTTGCCTTTCGCATTTTCAACTCCTGTAACTTGACATTTGTTAAGTTTGAACAGTTCTTGATATCACATGTCAAAGTCACATACCAGGGGTACAAAATTGGGGTGTCTACAATGATACTTGAACTTCAATGTTTACTTGAGATTATGACTTATAAACATATTTTGTGTCTTATCTTCATGATTATCCCCCTATTGAATTATCAACGTGCTTTCATTTATGGATTCCATTAACAGGTAGAATTATGAACTTGAAATTTAACAAAGCTTGATTTGACAATAATCAACTTAGGCTTCCCTTCTATACTTGACTTAGTGATTTTGAACTAAGGTTCCTAAAATGGAAAAAGAACCTAGCTATTCCTCAAACGAAAACATAGAAAAGAGTCTTGGAACACATATAGTGTTCAAACTCTATTTGGTTGGAATTATAGAAATGACTCGACGGAGTCGATACTAGGGAGCCACTGAATAATACCGGCTCAACGATCAATCCCTACGACGCTTGAAATTCGTTTAAATAGAATACTACTTTCGAGATTCTTGATTTGATTCGTGATCATGTTTGATTGTTAGTCATAGAGTATAACATGCCTACTTGACTTGGATGAGATCACTCTTATCGAGCTCGTCCTTACTTGATTACTTAAGTGAGTAAACATTTACTTGACTTGGATCAGTTCGCTCTGGTCAAACTTGACCCTCTACATGTTCATGATTGATAAGTAAGCATTTACTTGTCCCCCATTAAGTCTGGCTGGCGTACTTGTCTTGTCTTGTCTTGTCTTGTCTTGTCTTCCCTGGTTGACGTTACATCACTGTTACAAATCGTGAGATTCGTAATAGCGATGGATTGCCGAACCAGATGCATGCAAACACCCTCCACTCTTGATCACTTTGGAAAAGAGTACATTGTGTAACCAATAGGGCGCTTGGAATAATGTTATCCCTGGTCGATGTATCAATCACGTACATCCGACAACACGTTCCTGTTAACGATTTATATTGCAGGAGCTACATTGCGGCACCGGTTCTAAATCATATCCTCTTATATGTGGTTTACCTTCTAGTACGTTATGTGAAATCAAAGTGCTACCATGAATATGTGAGGTAAATGCTTATATGCACTTGTTCTTGATTGCTTGATATTACTGATAATTCTATGAACTGCTTGATATGTATGTATATATATATATATATATATATATATATATATATATATATATATATATATACATACATACTTCTATTGATAAATTCCATGAATGAATTATTAGGTATATAAAAGAGTTTATACACCTACAGCTGATGATCCTATGAGAGACTCGATATATGTATATGTATTTAAATATGCATACTCCTATTTAATTATTTTATGAGAGTATTAGTCCCAAAGGGCACAATACTAGGCTAGAGGGGGGATTGAATAGCTTAGTTACACTTAAAAACTTTTCTTAATAGTTCCTAAACAAGTACTTACAACCTATTGAAAAGGTTGAAGTAACGGAAGACTTGTAAGGAAGACAGACTAAGTCTGCTGGTGAAGCACTACCAATAGACTTGGCTCATTACTGAAGTTTGCTCCTCAAAGGAATAAATTAAGACGAAGATAGCTAAATAAAACAGTAAGCAACAGAATACAAAGACCACATGTATTTTGAGATGGTTCGCACTATAAAGAGTGCTACATCCACCACCAAAGCAGTCAACCTTGGATTTGAATATGCATTATATTTTCCACTAGTTCTATTACAGAAACCACAAATGGATCGTGTACAAAATATTTGACTTGTGTTTGGGGGTGGGGGAATTGAATATCTGGAAAACAGAAAATTCAAGGTGCAGAAGAATAGTAAATGAGTACAACAATAAGAAGTAAATAAGTAATAGTTGATGCAGATCTTCTTGTTGTTGTCGAGGACTTCTTTGATCAGTTTATAATCTCTTGAATGCACTGAGTATGATGACTTGATGTTGTTGAATAAATTCAGAGCATTGCTTTCTTCAGTCTTCAATGGCAGTATTTATATCGGAGCATTCTTGAGACCGTTAGAAAAGATGAAGTGAGTAACAATTCTATTAGGTTGAGTGCATTAAATGCTGGGAGCTGCTTTGTTCACTTCATCTTCAACTAGGACTGATCAAGGTATGGAGAAGAGTATGTACTGGAATTAGCAGGTCGGCGAAAATTAGAGTTGCGGACCTGCAGTAGTTGGTATAGTCTGTTTGTGTCTGTATGCCTGCCCTGCCATGTTCAGGAGGCGAAAGTCTTCATTCTTCGGAAAAGGTCGAAAGGTGTGTTTTGGAAATCAGGAGTCAATGAAGATGGGTTAATTCAAACTTAATTCAAATATATCTGATTTAATAATCCACTTGATAAGTTGGACATCATGATAATCTTGACATGTCATGTTGTCCGAAGGCAGACAAGGTCTGCTGGTGAAGCCTTTGCCGAAGTCTTCTACCGAAACCTGTGAAGTCTAAAAAACTATTCTAAAGGCAAAGTTCTATAGACAGTTGTCACTCTAACTGGTACGCAGCCCATTTAACCTATAGTAATAAATGAGCAAATGCAAATTAAGATACAGTGAGAAACAACAATCTCCTCATATTTGCATATGGTCATCATTACTTACAAGTGAGGGCTATGAAAGCTTAAGGATAGATAATAGCATGTCAAAAAATAATTTTAAGTTTTACAACAGCAGACATGCCTCTATTAAAAAGAACACCTCAACTGTAACAGATAATTTAAGTGCTTACAACAGAAGAGATTTAAAGAACAAGCACAATGATTAGAGTAAATAGTTTAAATAAATTTAAACTATATGTTTAAATTCCAAGCAAATATGTGAATTAAATAACATGAAATTTAAATAGAAGACATTTTTTAAAAGAAGGAACTTCTGTATTTCAAACAAGAAGATTAATAGTTACAGAGTTTTTCAAAAAAGATAGACACAAAGGATAAGGATTGAAAGATACAAGCTACCATGGCCTTTTTCCTTTTCCTTTGGCTGCTCTATCAGCTGCTTCTCTTTATCGGTGTAGGTGTTCGAGTTCTTCCACTCTTCTGGAGTACTCTTCATTAGCAGAGTTCTATTGTCTGATGGAGCGAGAATGATAACCAAGTTCTTCTCGAAGTCTGTTATTCTCATCCATCAGAACTCGGTTCATAGACCGCAGTTGTTTCTCCTCCGTGATGGTCAGATCACGTTCACGCTCAACTGCCATTCGATCATGAGCTGCATTGAGAGATTGATCGTTGAGTTCTAGCACTAGAGGGCGTCCGCGACCAAGGTGGAGGGTGATGATGTGAAAGAGCTCATGGAAAAGAGTTGAGCAGAGGCGAGCACACTCGTTGCGTTGAGTCTCCATGTTGATCTTCAGATCGGTAGACTCGTGCCTGACTTCTCCAAATCTGGTCCAAATCTCCTCTTGAAACTGTTTGAGGATGGTGGCATTCCTGGCAGCAGCCTTGGATGATTCTGTGGCAATCTCAGCAACAGTCGTGGAGATACTTGTTAACTCTCCAAGCCTGTTGTAGATGGCATCCAATTTGCTTAAGATTTCGTCATTAGCCAGGGAGGATGGAGAAGGGTCGAGGTCTACTTGTAAGACCCCAAAAATTATGTAATTTTATTATTATATTTCTGAGATCTAATTGTTTTGTAATTGACTCTACGGAGTCAGATTTAGTGAAATAAATTATATGGAGTAGTTAAACTAACTCCTATGAGGTTGGTAATTTATTTAGGGGATGATTATACCCTTATATAAATTTAGATTGTAATAAGAAATTTTTATTTAACATTTAGAGGCAAATAAATAATTAGCAGTTGTGACCCCAAAGTGTTTTAGTATTTTAATTGACCCTACAGGGTTAATTTGTATGATAGTTAAAATATTGATTGAAGGAATAATATATTAGTCCCTACATGTTAGAAATATTTATGTGATATTATTATTAACTTTACGGAGTCAAATTGGAGTTGATTTAAAATTAAGTCAACTGAGTAGTACAGACTGATTTTGGTACGCAGCTGAGTTGTTTTGATCGAGGAACCCTCAAAAGATTTTTGTTTGGTTTGAGATTTTTAAGGCTTTAACTTTAAACATTTACAGAGTGTCAGGAGAAGAAATCACGTCGTTTCGTCGAACGGTGTTCAAACTGGAGCCGTCTGAAGTTTACTGTAGCACCATGTCTGCTCATACAAAGTGAGTTATCAGAGCCGGGCAGCCATTGTTTTTCTGATTTTTGGAGTGAAAACTCCATCCTATCCCCCAATTAAACCCCCTCCCTTTTTCTTGTGCACTCCCTTGGGGGGCAACATGGTCCCTTAGCCTTTCTTTAAGGTCTAAAACTCCTTCCTCCCCTTCATTTTTGGGATGCACCGTGAGAGAAAAGAGGGAGAGATGGAGAGATCGGTAGAGAGCTCCCATGGAGATTCCGGTGATTCCCGGAGCTACGGGCATCCGATCGTCGAATCGAGACCATCATCGCGAAGCTCTTGACGAGGAGAACATTTCCCCTCAGTTTGTTCCCGTTTTATTTCGAGTTTATCACCCGAAATAGATACGTGACTAAACCCTCTACTTTCTCTTTCTAGCTCAAATTATGGTTAGGGTGTTAGAGGGCTTGTTCTCCATGAATTGTTGAGTTATTACATATCTTGATGATGAGTTTTGATTTGTAAACATATGGGGTTTGGGGCTGTTCAACATGAGGTGAGATTTGTTGGGTTTGTTGTGTTTATTGAAGTAATTAGGAATGAAAATTACTTGTTATCGGGTTTAGAAACCAAAAGATTACAAATCCCGAAATTATACACTGCCCTAGAATTTGGAAAATTGTATTTTGACTCAATGGAGTTAATTAAAATTTAAAGTGTTGTTTTGAGCCCTAGGATAAATTCCTACGACTTTTTGGGTTCGTCGGGTCTCAATTGAGAGATTTCGAGAATTGGTCGGGTGAGACCGGAATTGGTGAATTTGTGTATTGATTGGGTTTATGACTTCAATTGAAGCCCTTGGGTGATACTAGCATGAGAATGTTGTTAGTTAACAAAATTAAGTTGTTTGAGAATTTGGGAAGCAAAGAAAAAGAAAACAGATTTTGAAATGATGCAGTCCTTGTTTTGGGAAATATTCCGAAAAATACTGTAGCAATTCCGTCAGTGATAATTTTCCGATTTCTAGATATGTTATACCTATACATGTTAGGTAACTCCCTGTAAAGTTTCATTAATTTTCGAGTTAAGGAAGTATTTTTCATCAGTCACGGATCATGGCTACGACCATGAGACTGTCACAGTGAAAACAGATTTTACCATTGAATTGAGGTAACTGTATTCTAAAGAATACAAGTCCAAATAGAGTACTTTAAAGTTCTAAATTATAGTTCCAAGAGTCTAGTTTCTGAATATATAAAATTCATGAAATTTGGAGTAGTGAGTAATTAATGGTTGAATTTACAAGTTGACTGGGCAGAATGTTTAATAGCAGCAAATCAGATTGTATCATGAAATTGAAGTGACTATATTTGGATGAATATAGATCCGAATGAAGTGATTTAAAAGGCTAAGTTATAGTTTGAAGAGCCTAGTTTCAGAATATGTAAGATTCATGAAATTTAGAGTTAAGATGAGTTATTGGTCAATTTTACAAAATGGCTGCGCAGAATGAGTTATTACTAAGTTGGAATTCCAACTATTAGAATGGGTATCTTTCGATGCATGAACATCGAGTAGAGAAGGATTGATTTGGTTTGAAGAATGGATTACCATTCAGGGATATTATAGAGTGTATCCTCAATTTCGACGTAGAGACCCTTTAGATGCTCTTAGAGCATAGTGAATTTGTATCTAATAAACGATTCTATTCACGTGAATATGATGGGATGAGTTTATGAATTAACATGAACTTTAATGTGTTGAGACTATAAAATGATTTATCATTCTAGAAATATTGTAAGGCGTATACCATTGTTGATTAAGTACCCTAGACTAACAAAGTAGTCTTGGTGAATATATGATGGGTTAATGGTTAAGTAAATAACTTAGCTTGGTTGTATGCTAGAATATGAAATTCTATGATTGATTTAGATTATGACTAAATACATAATTCCTACCTTTGTTGAGATTTTTATCTTGTATGCGTTTAAGAATATGACTCATGAAGCATATATATTGCCTTTGATTACTTGGTGATTCTATTGGTGTTGATTTCCTAACTTGTATTTAAATTGTATTCCATTAACAAGTGGAACTGCAAACTTGAAATCAACTTAGGCTACCAACTCGTACTTGAGTTAGTGACTTGTGAACTAGGGTTCCTAAATGGAATGAGAACCTAGAAATGCCTTAAAATGAAAACGTAGAACGAGACCCTACAACTCCTAGAATCCATGGACTAGATTACTAGCTTTTGGACCTTGACTTGAATAGAGTGGACAACTTGACACTTGGGATTTTAGAAACTCAATGAGCTCCTATTGTGGTTTTGTGATTATTGTAACAATGTGCATAATCGTACGAGTTTAGTAGATCTTTATATCTACTTGAGAATTTGCAAGTAAACATCTACTTGTGCATTGCATATAAGTCCAGCTGGCATTACTTGAGTTTTTACGTTGATGATGGGACGATGCATTGTCTTCACGAATTATGGGATTCGTGGTTGCAATGTATCGCTGCACCGGATTCGGTTCACACACCCCTCCATTGCTAGCTACAGTGGGGAAGTAGCTCTATTTGTCGTAACCAAAAGAGCGTGTTGGCTAGTGCTATTTTCCCGAGTAGAGAGCTCGGACCCGAGAAGAGAGCTCGGTACTTTGATACCCGATCACGGGTATCACTGGCACAATATGATTAACATTTGTGATTGCAGGAGCAACACAACGACATTGATTCGGTATTCTCTCTTAAACCCTTATGTGGCTTATTATGAGCACTTATGTGATAACAAAGTGTTACTCGAGACATGAAATCTAAATGGCCATGAAATCTAGTGTTACTTGATATGTATATTTGTAGACATACATACTTATACTTGAGAATTCCATGAATTACATAAAGGGTATATATATAGATATACATCCCTTTATATATGTTGATTCTTTGTGAAATGTTTTCTGACTTATTTGGCTTGTTTATGATCAGGGAGTTTCACCCTAGTCGTTTGGACGGTTTAGTACATGAGCAGAGAGGTTATCTTGAGAAGTGTCGAGTATACGACACGTCTTCGTGGGTTTTAGTCGTAACAATGCGATGACATGTTTTATTATAAAAATGTTTCATTTATGATATGTTGTTTGTAGTAGTGTACTGAGTCTTTATGACTCACTCCGTACTTTACTTTCCAGTGTGCAGTTGTTCGCTTGCCACGTTGAGGTCGAGTAGATCCCATCTGTAGCAGAGCCACATATCGATAGTTGGGTTGAGGTCGTGATATCCGTGCAGTTATCTCCTCCCGAGCTTTTGCTAGCGGAGCCTAGTCCGCTTATTTCAGCATTTATATTTGTGTCCTTTTATTTTGTTGAGGACGATATTTATTTTGTAAAGTTATATAAACTTTGCAGTCGGGTAGATTGTTCTAGTATTGTTGTATTATTCCAATAGCCGACATTTGTAGTCGGGCACGAGAACTCCATAGTAGAGTAATCTGTCAGTTGTACCCCGGGCAGTAGTAGCTTCGGGGATTTCATTGTTCTAGTTATCCTAGTTGTTGTTGTTGTTACCCCGGTATGCTTTAGCCGTGGGTCATTGTTATATCAGGTTGATTTTTGACGGAACGCCGGCCTGGAGTGCCGATGGTTAGTTCTGCGTCTGCAATGTTGCGGCATGCGAGTTTCGTTTTCATACCTCGTGAGGCAACGCCTCTCTTGGTTTCATTTGTTTCAGTCTCGAGCTCTTAAGCTCGAGGGCTTGTCCTTTAACGCTTCCGCATCTTCGAAATTTTGAAAGCCATATTTTAGTCCGGCTTCTTGTTCGTGTCTAGAGCTTGTTGTCTCGAATGTTCCACTTGCACTTTGTTTTAGCAAGTGTTTGTCCTCTCTTGTGTAGTTCCAACGGCACGACCTCGGGATTCTGTACTGGAATCCGGGTCAGGTCGTGACACTACTAGGATTGGCTCAATAGCAGCAGACGAGGTGGCATCAGCAGCAGCAGCAGGACGGAATAGCTGCTAGAGGGGTGGAGTGGTAGAAGTTGAGGTTGAAAAGGAATCGGGTGTGGGTAGATGAGGAAGAATTGGCTTGAGGTGGGGATGAATGAGGGGTTGGGGTAATTTCAATATTTGTGTCCGAATGATCACAGATAATTGAAAGGGTCGGGTTGGGGTCGATGGAGAACCAGAAGGAAAAAGGGGGATATGAAAGGTCTTCTGGACTCATAGATTGAGGTGTTGGTAGAGGGGGAATAGGCTTGGTGAAGAGATTTGCTACTGAAGAAAGTTCAAAAATGAACTTTGTAGCAGCAGAGGAAAGGATGGGTGGAAACCAGGGGGTGACGATGTAGGGAATGGGTTGGTTTCGTTCGGATGGTGAAGAAAGGTTGGTTTGGGTAGAAGTGGGTGAAGGGGGAGTAGATGGGTTTGGTGAGTAGTTGAAGGGAGAAGGAGGTGTGTGGGTAGGTGATTTGGTAGGCTCCTCTTGAGAACTAGAGTCCTCAAGAGTTATAGGCTCCTCCTGAGGGATAGACTCCTCCGAAGGGTTTGGCTCCTCCTGAGTAGATGACTCAGTAGGAATGATTGAAGAAGGGGTAGAATTTGGGTTACTAGTAAACATCCTTTTCTGCCTCAGCAGCTGGATAGGATATCTAGAAGCGTCATCGGCAGAGATGAGAGGGTCAGCTGGTGGCTTGGTTGGGAGGTCTTTACGCAAACACATGCGTTTAGGCTTGGGGTAAGGGTAAGGGTTGGTCAGAAGAGGGTTTACATTGAGGGGTTTGGGATGGCTAGGGAGAAGAAGGTGTTGGTTGAGGTTGGGATGAAGAGGTTTGTCCAGCAGCAGTAGATGAGCTGCCAACAGACTTTACACTACGTCTACTGGCCTTCAGCTCTTCCTGATCTAAGCTGCTTGAAGCTCTTCCCATTCAGCTTCTTGCCTAGCCTTGGCAGCTTCCTTGGTCTTGGCCACGACCTCAGTCACGACCTCAACCTCATCTGGTGAGAAACCAGTCTCCTTTCTGGTTCTGGCAGTCTTGAAGCGCTTTTTGGTGTGCTCCAACTCATCTGCCAGCTCTCTTGCTTCTGCAAGAATATCTCAGGCAACAGCAGTACTAGAGGGATTGTCTACTTGCCTCTTTGTTTTTACCTTGGCTACACAAACAGCTTCCCTAGCACCATCATACGCTTCCATGTCGAAGCGCGTAACCATCATGGTTGTGGGCTAGGGAACCATTTTAGCAGAAATGTTAGAGAGCCCTCTTTGCTGCCTCTGTTTGTTCTCGTACTCGAAGTACTTGGAGAAGAAGGTAGCGGTCAGTTGTTTGTCCTTCGTAACTTTCTTGAGCTCCTCCAACTCAACAGCAGAGTTGATCTCTGGTGTATCCCTTAGCAGAGTGTTGATCAGCCGGACAAAAGGTCGCTTGTTGTAGGGGCTGACCTTGACATTTGTGATGTGGTTGCGGAGCTCTTTGAAAATGAGGGCACTGTAGTTCAGGTGGGTCCTCTAGTGGATGGTTCTTGACAGGGTGAGTTGTTGAGAGGTGAGGATGTTGTGGGAGTCATTCTTGAATAGAAACGACTTGTCCAGCAGATGGCTTGAACAGTAGACGTCTAAGGGAAAGACGTTCCTCAGCATTTTCCCTTGGGGTTCGCTTGGGGTGTCAGCTCCCCTCATGGCTTCCCAGGCTGTATCAGCCTCAACACTAGACAGCTCACTGTCCCCACCAAAGTGAACTCCAATCACTTTGGAAATGACCTTCGCAGTAAGCGAGAAGGGACGTCCACGAATCTATCCTCTTATAACTGAAGGTGTTTTGGCGTCTATCTCCATTCGCTGGTAGAACTCTTCAATGAGGAGGTTGTTATAGTCGGTGTCATGAAGAGTGAAAAGCGGGAGAATCCCAGACGCATCCATATCCTCTCACATCTTTGCTCCGGTAGCAAAGGTGCGAACAGAATCCAACTCAATACACATACCTGGGAGGTATGTATTTGTCAGCAACTCTTGGATAATGTCATGAGGGGCAGGATAGAAGGGAAATCCAGGAAGGTTGACGGAGGGAGATGGATGAATAACTTGCTCTGCGTCTAACACCTTCCTTTTGCTGGAACTGGATTTCACAGATGATTTCACTTACAAAAACAGTTTCAAAAATTAGGGTTTTTTCCCTAGACGGAATAAACAATCAAAGATTTCATTTTATTTTATTTTTAAATATTTTTAAAAAAAATTGAAACCCTTGAATGTTCTGAGTGAAGATTTTACAAAGAAACACCATTTGATAAATCTCGAAGAAATAAACATTTTAAGTACAAAGATAACCAAAGGTTTCAAGGTTTTGAAAAAGAACAATAATGGTGGAAAACGTAAGGTTACGCAAAGCGTCCCTTTAAATTCCTCGAAAATACAACTCAAAAGAAATGTTTAAGCAATAAATTGAATTGAGAAATGTCTAAAGAGCATTTGAAATGCTTACCATTGTTGCTATAGAGAAGAAGAAGCGAAGCACAAGAAGGAAAATCGAAGCAGTTGCAGAGAAGAACGGAGGGTTTGAGTAGGGAGAGAAATAGAGAAAGAGAGAGAGAGAGAGAGTTTGTGAAAGTTTTCAAAATGGCGGTTCAAGGTCTATTTAAAGAAGGAGAAAAGTCATTTTAGCGAAAATAGCTTGGATGATTGACAGGTGTCTTTCATAAAGCTTTTAACTTAAGATATTTTGAAAGTTAACAGCGA
Organism: Codonopsis lanceolata; assembly: GCA_013146195.2. Lineage (NCBI taxonomy): Eukaryota > Viridiplantae > Streptophyta > Magnoliopsida > Asterales > Campanulaceae > Codonopsis > Codonopsis lanceolata. The sequence goes on along the minus strand of CM028377.1, from coordinate 52,731,106 downwards.
AAAGTGAACTTTAACCCCTTAGCCCTTTTAAAAACTTTTACCCTCTAAAAGACTATTAACAGAAATACTAACATGGATTTAACGATTTTGAGATAAAACACACAATAGAGTTAGTAACAATTAATGTCTGCTGGTATGAAACAACTTTATACTTAAAAATAAACTTTAAGCTGTAGGATCGATTATACCAAGATTTCTCCTTATATAAGAAAACCTGGTAGCATCCAGTGGCTTGGTGAGTATATCAGCCAATTGATGTTCAGTTGGGACGTATTCCAAACCGATGCTACCTTCTTCCACATGATCTTTGAGGAAGTGATAATGGATATCAATGTGCTTTGTTTTAGAGTGCATCACTGGATTCTTTGAGACTTAAATTGCAGAAGTGTTATCACACATAATAGGACAATTTCCAGTCTTGATGTTGAAGTCTACAAGTTGTTGCTTCATCCAAAGTAGTTGAGAGCAACATCTGTTAGCAATGTATTCTCCTGGCAGCAATGTATTCTGCCTCTGTGGTTGAATTTGCAACTGAGCCTTGCTTCTTGCATGACCATGAGACAAGTTTATTTCCAAGAACTTGACAGGTCCCACTAGTGTTTATTTTGCTTACTTTGCAGGCTGCATAATCTGCATATGAGTATCCAACTAGATCAAAGTTGTTCCTTCTTGAATACCAGATACCCAGATTTGTAGTTGTTGAAACATATTTGATGATACGGTTAGCAGCAAGCAAGTGTGATTCCCTTGGATCTGCCTGAAATCTAGCATAAACACAAACAGCAAACATAATATCAGGTCTACTAGCAATAAGGTAAAGAAGTGAACCTATGATCCTTCGGTACTTGGTCACGTTCTCTTGCTTTCCCTTCTCATCTTTGTCAAAATGGCAATCAGTAGACATCGGTGTCTCGAATCCTTTAGTTGATTCAAGAACAAATTTCTTGATAAGTTCCTTTGCATATTTGGTTTGGCTAATGAAGATCCCGTCTGAAGTTTGTTGAATCTAAAGTCCTAGAAAGTAGGTGAGCTCTCCCATCATCCTCTCCCAAAGGGCACAATACTATGCAAGAAGGGGGGGTTGAATAGCCTAGTTACACTTAAAACCTCTTCGTAATAGTTCCTAAACAAGTACTTACAACCTATTGAAAAGGTTGAAGTAACGGAAGACTTGTAAGGAAGACAAACTAAATCTACTAGTGAAGCACTACTAGTAGACTTGGTTGATTACTGAAGTTTGCTGCTTAAAGGAATAAGTTAAGACGAAGATAACTAAATAAAATAGTAAGCAACAGAACACAAAGAACATAGGTATTTTGAGATGGTTCACACTATAAAGAGTGCTACGTCCACCACCAAAGCAGTCAGCCTTGGATTTGAATGTGCACTATATTTTTCGCTAGCACTATTACAAAAACCACTAATGGATCGTGTACAAAATATTTGACTTGTGTTTGGGGGTGGGGGAATTGAATATCTGGAAAACAGAATATTCAAGGTGCAGAAGAATAGTAAATTAGTACAACAATAAGAAGTAAATAAGTAATAGTTGATGCAAATCTTCTTATTGTTGTTGAGGACTTCTTTGATCAGTTTATGATCTCTTGAATACACTGAGTATGATGACTTGACATTGTTGAATAAATTCAAAGCATTGTTTTCTTCAGTCTTCAATGGTAGTATTTATATCGGAGCATTCTTGAGACCGTTGGAGAAGATGAAGTGTGTAACAACTCTATTAGATTGAGTGCATTAAATGCAAGGAGCTGATTTGTTGACTTCATCTTCAACTGGGACTGATCAAGGTATGGAGAAGAGTAGGTACTGGAATTAGCAAGTGGGCGAAAATCAAAGTTGCAGACCTACAGTAGTTGGTACAGTCTGTTTGTGTCAGACTGTATACCTGTTCTGCCATGTTCAGGAGGCGAAAGTCTTCATTCTTCGGAAAAGCTGGAAAGGCGTGTCTTGGAAATCGGGAGTCAATGAAGATGGATTAATTCAAATATATCTGAATTAATAATCCACTTGATATGTTGGACATCCTGATAATCTTGACACGTCATGTTGCCGAAGGCAGACAAGGTCTGCTGGTGAAGGTTGCTGGTGAAGCCTTTGACGAAGTCTTCTGCTGAAACCTGTGAAGCCTAAAAAACTATTCTAAAGCCAAAGTTTTATAGACAGTTGTCACACTAACTGATATGCACCCCATTTAGCCACTAAGTATAAAACCTATAGTAATGTACGAGCAAATGCAAATTAAGATACAGTGAGAAATAACAGAAAGACTTGGGATGTTCTATATTAAGATATACATCCTTAGTTATGATGATTCTTGTGACTTGCCTCCTGACTTGCTTGATTGTTTGTGAACAGGGAATTCACCCTGGTTCATCTTAGTAGTCTGGTAAAGGAACAGTTTCTGTATACTATACAACTCGACTTACTGAGCCTTCGTCGTAGTAACATGATACCATTTCCACTTATGGAAATATTTCATTTATGTTATATTGTTTAGTAGTTGTGTACTGGGTCATTATGACTCATCTCATACTTTGTTTTTCTAGTTGCAGTAACATATTCGCCACGTTGAGGTCGAGTAGATCGTGACTGTAGCGAAGCGCAGCTGATCGATAGATCGAGGTTAGATCATGTGTTTGTGATTGTAGCAGCCGACATCCCTGAGAAGTAACTTGTGGAGTCCTATCTCTTTTAGCATAGTTGATTTGTGTTGTACCTTACTATTCTTATGAGATCGTTGTATTGTAAAGTGATTTAGACTTTACAGTCAGGTAGAACACTTAGGTTTTGTATTGGTTCTTCTTTGGGCCGACGTGTTGTGTCGTACCGTTGTTCGTAGTCTTAGTATATATATTCAGTTGTCTCCCGGGCACACAATAGCTTTGGGACTTTTCTTTATTCTAGTTGTTATTATTGTTGGTTAACCCCGGTATGCTTTAGCCGTGGGTAATTGTTATACCAGGTTGGTTCTTTGTTGAAACACCGGCCTGGAGTGTCGATGGCTTGTTCAGCGTTTGCAATGTTACGGCACACGAGTTTTGTTTTTCCCTTCGTGAGATTAATGTCTCTCTTGGTCTTTTTGGCTTTGGTTTCGAGCTTCAAAACTTTGGACTTCTGTTCCTTATCGCTTCCGTAGATTCAATTTTCGTAAACCCATATTTTAGTATGGCTTTTTGTTGGTATGTCGAGCTTTTGTTAGCACGACTGTTCGACTCGCACTACTATTTTATAAGTGTTTGTCCCCTTCTTGCCTAGTCCTAACGGCACGACCTCGGGATTCCGTGCCGGAATCCAGGTCGGGTCGTCACAGGTATTTCGTGATATGTATGTTATACATGAATTATGTGTAATGGATTTGTGTTCTTAATGGGTTTCATTGTGTTTGTGGCTTAGAAATCAAGCCCAGATGAATCGTAGTTTAATATAACTTTGATTAAAGGGTAAATTCTGAAAGTAATGGAATATGGAAATTATGAACTTGAGATTTAAGACTCAACGGAGTCGTTATAGGTTCAATAATATATTAATGAACTTGGGATTGAAATCCTACGATGTTCGAGTTTGTTTAATTATGAATGTGAGGACCCGAGCATCCCGAATTGTGTCCAATTGTGACACCAATGTTTTAGAGACTTTAATGATGATGATTATGTAACATTTTACTTATATAGAAAGTTGTAATATCGAACTACTTGAAGTTCATGATTCAATTAGTCGGATAGCGACTGTTGGGAATTGGTTTAGAGTGTGCTTGATAGATCACAGAACAATAGGGACCATTCAATGGCCTTGAGTATTAGTAAGAGATAATTATTGGATGGGTTTCCATCCCATGCAATTAGGCTGAGTGCACGAGAGGGTACTTGTAAGGTTTGACTATGAAATAGTCTCTATGAGATTTGAAAGCAAAATTGAGGTCATCGATTATATACGATAAATTGGGCTATGACCATAAGTATGATATTGTATTGTGAAGACTACGTATTGAGTCTCAAGTTGTGGGCGTTAATTACACTAACTTAGTAATCTTTGGTTTGATTTTGAGTGGAGGATCATGGTAGACCTCATAGTATGATTTTTAGTAAGCTTATATGTTATTCTTGATTAGATTTGTGACTTGGGGATCATGAGTACCCCAATGTGTGATTATTTGGACTAAACTTGTAAGTTACCCTAGCATGTTAAGTATGTGCAAATATGTGCATTGTGAATTGGGTTTTCGTAGGGCATTATGACCTACCTGATTTGGATGAGTCCGCTCTTGTCGGACTTGATCCCTATTTGTTTAGACAAGTAAACACCTACTTGTGATCCTTGTTTTGAGTCCAACTGACGTTCATGTTATCGTGTTGGCAATGGGACGACTCATGGCATTTGGGTAAGCAATCGCTATGAGTCGCCGCATTGGTTCCCTTTCTCCTCACTATTTGGCCAATAGTGGGATGTGGTCCTCGTATTAGCGCCACATAGCCTGATAGTGAGCTCCCATTTCTTCGTACTAGGTTGGATGAAAGGTAACGTATACTAATTATGGAAAATGTATGAGAAATGATTACTCGCTAAGGAAAACCAGTGAGAACATCGTGGACATGAGATTTGATTCAGTTATTGGCCCGAGCACAAGATCCGGTTCGGTTGCAGTTCGACATTTGTACAACTACAGCGGCACAGACAGTTAGTCAGATAACCATATCATGTTATACGTGTTTACTTTCGAGCACTTATGTGAAAAATAATGTGCTATGTGGTTTATATGAGTTCATGTGTACCTATGATTATGTGGTACTTGATATGTTGATGGTATACTATTATGATGCCATGATCTATATATATGTTTGAGCATTATCACATGTCATGTAGTTGCATGCAGTAGCTTACTGGGTCTTTATAACTCATCCCACGCCTTTGTTTTCCTTAGTGTGTGCAGTGAGCTCGTTAGTACGCGTTGAAGCAGTGAGTTCGCAGTTGATAGCAGGTGGTCTTCCGAGTAGTAGCTTGGAGATCTTATTTATGATAATGTATTTATTTTCAACGAGACACAGATGTAAAGTTATATAAACTTTACTTGGGTAGATTGTGATAGTATTTATGTTGTTGTATTATTTTGGAGCTTACTAGTATGGTCGAGCTATTGTATCTATTTAGAAGTTATTCCCGTTATCTCCCCGAGCAAGGCTTTAGCTTGTGGGTTCTAGTATTGTTGTTTTAGTTGTTGTGATTGTTACCTCCGACATGTTATAGCCATCGAGTGGTTGTTAATCAGGTTGGGATCTTGTTGTTTCGTCGGCCTTAGGTTTGTCGATGATTTGTTACACGTGCACAAAGTTGCGCCACGCGCGTCGTAGATTTGTCAAGAGATAGTTGTCTCTTAGCCTTGCATTCTGTTATTTGGAATCGAAGGTTTGGATTCCACTTACAAATTGCTTCTGCAGATCTTGGTTTTTATTTTCCTATATCGTCGTTAAGGCTTTACTTTTCTGTTTAAAGCTTGTTGGCTCAACTGTTGACTCGCACCATTATGCTTAGCTGGTGCTTGTCCGTCTTTCTAGATTTTTCTCATGGCGCGACCTTAGGATTTCGTATAGAGAGATTCAAGTCGGGTCGTGACATGCCAAGTGAAAGCCTGGGAACAAGACAAAGCACAGCCTCCTTGTGGTTAATCACAAACGGCAGCATTTAAGCTAAAGAGGAGGAGACGACAGAAGGGCCGACTTCAAGGGTATGGGAGCGGCTCCTTCTACTGTTTTATGGCCAAATCAAATCTTTCAGCCAGGCCCTTATCAAGTTCTGTATATATCATTTAACTCATGTTAAGTCCAGTTACCTGTAACACAAACGAAAAGTAACATTTGTTCGTCCAATTAATTTATAAATTATATGTTATCATTGTTATAGGACATCATATCGTAGGGTACGAATTTTGGGTGTCTCCAGAGCCCCACAACGACGGAGTTTGAAAGTGAACGCAAATTCACAGACAGACTCTCGATTTCGGGACATGTATCACAAGAAAGATTTTGTTTATATATATATATATATATATATATATATATATATATATATATATATATATATATGTGAGAACCCCGTTTCGCGACGCCCCTTGCTATTGAAAAACAGGTGGTTTGGAAACTTAAGCGTGTAGAATATGCTCGGCCTCGTCGTGGACTCTAAATGCATGTGTACAGAGTCGTCACCTTTATTTTAAGGTTAAATAGAGAAAAACCAAGTGTACCATAAAATGTGTAGGTTCAGAGGCTAAGTTACGAGTTGGGAAGGGATTAAGCATCCAACTCGCCCTTTCGGTCTCAATTTAGGGTTTTGTTAAAATAACATGCTTTGTAACGTGTTTAGTCTAATGTTATTTTCAATATATATATATATATATATATATATATATATATATATATATATATATATATATATATATATATATATATATATATATATATATATATATTACAAATATTAACTATTTAAACTAACATATATTTACAACATGCATAATTACTTTATTTACGTTCTATTATTAATTACGTTATACTAATATTGTTATTATTTAAATAGCATGCATAACATTAATGTTCTATGTTTTATTTATATTAACGGGAAAAGACAGTAAATGTGTATTTACCTCTTGAAGCGTGAATGTCTGACCCGGTATATACGCTGCCTACTAGGTGCTTGAAGACTTTAAGTGTGTTTTCCATGTCCTTCCGAGAAATGAAGTCTTTCTTCTTGTATGTGTGTGTGTATGTGTATGTGATCGGCTTGCCGGGGCAAAGGATAGATCTTCGGATGGCTCGATGCGGGGCGAGGAGGCTTTCTTCTTCTTCGACTTCTTCGGTAGAGGAGGCTTCGGGAAGGCGTGTGTGTGTTAATGGTGTGAATAGGATGTTGAGAATGAGAGCCTGAAGCCTCTATTTATAGGAGAAAATGTGATCGTAAAACGGCAGCGTTTAATCTCAAACATTGCATGGCGTGCCAGGTGGAAGCCTGTGAGCGAGACAAAGCACAACCGCGTCATGGTTAATCCTAAACGACATCGTTTAAGCTAGAGAGGGGAAGAAGGGAGGAAGGTGCGGCTCCCTACCCTTGGGAGCGGCTCCAAGTGTTAGTCCCAAAGGGCACAATACTAGGCTAGAAGGGGGTTGAATAACCTAGTTACACTTAAAAACTTTTTGAAACGGGTTCCTTTAGCAAATGCTAACATCCTATATAAAAGGTTGTAGCAGTGGAAGAGTTGCAAAGAATACTGACTAAGTTTGTTGGTAAGCACTACCGGGAGATTTTGGCTATTTTCTAAGTTTGTTGCTATAGATAAGTAAGCAAAAGACCATATAATAATAGCAAACGGTAAATAAGAGATAAGTAAGAACTCAGGGATTTTGAAATGATTCGTACTATAAAGAGTACTACGTCCACCACCAAAGCAGTCAACCTTAGATTTGAAAGTGCACTATGTTTTCCACTAGTTCTATTACAGAAATCTCCAATGGATCGTGTACAAAATATTTGACTTGTGTTTGGTGGTTGGTAATGAATATCTGGGAAACAGAATATTCACTGTGCTAAAGAGCATTTAATGGAAACAACAATAAAGAAGATAATGAATGACAATGATTGAGCAGTCTTCTTGTTGTTGTTGAGGATTTTGTTGATCAGGTTTGGATCTCTTGAATGCACTGAGAATAATAACTTGTAAGTTATTAAGTAGTTTCAGAGCATTTTTCTTCAGTCTTCAATGGCGGTATTTAAATAAGAGTATCTTTGAGACCGTTAGAGAAGATGAAGAGAATAACACCTCGATTAGGTTGGAAGCATTAAATGCAAAGACCTATTAGGTTGAATTCTCTTCATCGAGGATTGATCAAGTATGGAGAAAAGAAGCAAGTACTGTGAAGAAACAAGTGGAAGATAATAGGAGTTACAGACCTGCAAGAGTTGGTAAAGTCTGTACTTACCTTAGAGAGTGTTGTGTCAGACTGTGTATCTACTCTGTCTCTTGTTCAGTAATCATCAAAGGGGAAAAAGTCTTTAGCGTTTTCAGAAAAACTGGGATGGCGTATTTTTAAGTCGAGAAGTCAACTTTGGAAGATATAATTCAAACAGATATTCTAAAATATTTGAATTAATAATCTTTTTGAATATGCTGAGCTGGACATCTTGATTTCCTTTTTACCTTCAGACGTGTCATACAATTGTACATCGGCAGACAAGGTCTGCTAGTGACGGCTGCTAGTGTAGCGTTGCCAAAAACTGCTGATGAAGATTACCGAAGGCTATGAAGTCTAACTAACTGATTCTAAAAGCAAAGTTCTATACACAGTTGCTACGTTAACTGGTACGCATCATATTTAGCCACTAAGTATAGAACATAATATAATGTATGAACAAATGCAAATCTAAAATACAAATGAGAATCAACACCAAGGCATGGGGAGCAGTTCCTTATGTTGTTTTATGGACAAATGTCAAGTTTCATTAAGGCCCTCTGTTATGTTTATATGTATCATTTAACTCCCGTTAAGTCCAATTACCTGCAATACCAATGGAAAATAACGTTTGTTAGTCCAATCAAATTATAAATTATATGTTATCATTATTATAAGACATCATATCGTAGGGTACGAAATTGAGGTGTCTACACTTGCTTGATAAAAGTTCTAATGGGTGTGTTTGACATGGCATTAGATTTGAATTTTGAATTTCTATTTTGTAATGATTGTAGAAAAAGTAAGATAGAGATAGCGAGAAGCTAGTGAAACTAAAGAGAGCGAAAGTCAAAGTGAGCAAAAATGATGTACTTTGAATCAAACACAATTTTAAGTCTAAGTTGAAAAACGATTTATGGAAAAAGTGTAAGTTCAAGGATGATTAATGTAATTTCCCCTATATTTTTTTAGAGTAGTAGAATTTTTAAGTGAAACAAATCCAAAATATTACTGCTGCTTACGACATGCATTGACTTCAAGGCTGAACTTAACTTATGACCGCATGCAATCTAAATAGTCCCGAGTCTATCGGTAGAACCACTTTCATGGTTCCAATTGTGCTTTCCCGAGAGACTAAGCTTCATGATTCTTTTTCGGTGGATAGCACACTAAAAACTGAGTTCACAACGATTTTATTATCTATGAATTAAGTTTGTAGTTAAGAATTATGATTTAATTACAAAATCTTATTTTGGTGTTAATCTGTGTTCTTTTGGCAACAAAAACGTACTCCTTCTGTTACATGCATATAGTCCACTATATTATTTTGAGATATTTCACTTTAAGAGTTAACTTTAAAAAATTATGTTTATAATTTCTATAACATTTCATTTTTACCCTTCACATGTATTGTAAGTATATTGTTTGTGCTTAACTATTTTTGTAATTATTACTAACTTTAATGACATTAATACATCTCTTAATAATTAGATTTTTCAAATAAGGACTTTTTGGGTGAAACGAAGGGTGTAGTATTTCGTAGCTACATGGGAGCAAAAGACTACAAAGTCAAATTTATCGTCATTAAATGTGGGCACAAATATGAGCGGTAAAGTTTTGCGTGAGGCTGAAAAGGGGATTAGCAATTACCGACTAATTAAGGCCCAATTTCTAATAAATGATTTCATTTACGACCAGGTGGTTCAGTTTAGGCCAAAATCACGACCTCAACTAAGTCATTGATTCCAAAAGTTTCAAATCAAATCGATCTAAATAAGACTTGGAACCTGTTTAATTCGAGTCTGTGGTTCAAATAATTTTTTACTCAACTAAGTAACTAACCACCTTTAAAAATAACAATAAAAATTAGTCAAATAAGATTTTAACTGATAATTAATATCACATTAATGTTTTCAAAGTAAGATATCATAAATGAAACACAATTTTAGTAGCCTCGCACAATCAAATATCTATTGCAAAATTCAAATGCCGAATAAACATAAAAAATGAAAAAAAAAATCCTGCAACGAGTAAGATTTGGTTTGGTTTACTAATTTGATATGTAGAGATGGATTGCGCGATTGATTTAATGTTGTTTGAAACTTAATTTTTAGATAGAATGATACAAGCTATTTGAATGAACCAACAACAACAATATGTTCACATAATTAATAAATTTAAAAAAATGATCACATCAAACATCAAATCAAATCAAATTTTAAAATCGAACAAATATTCTTAGGGAGGGGAGGGGAAGTACCACGAAGACAAACTCGTCAAGGAGGTGTTTGATGAAGGGAAAGTATTTCACAGTGATTATTTGTAGTTTTAGTGGAATACGTTTAATCAAATTAGATAAAATCTATTTTAAATTGATCGAGTTTTGGAAAAATAATAAAATTAAAAAACTTCTACCATGACAATTGAGGAGTACTCCTAATCAAATGAAACTTGTCTATATCAAATGTGATAAAATATATCATGCATAAACCAATCTTGGCAGCAAAAAAATTGTAAAAAACAAATTACCATGAGAATTGAAGAGTTTTGATAAAATCTATCTGGTATTAACCGATTTTAACAGCAACAAATGGTAATATATATATATATATATATATATATATATATATATATATATATATATATATATATATATATATATATATACACATACATACATATAGTATCGTATGCACAGTTTTAATAGTTTTTTTTTTACAAAAGTTGTTTATAATAAGATGATTTTCTAAACTTGTAACAAATAATTACAATTTTTAATTAGAATAATTTGAAAAAAACGAAAAATAAGTTCAAATTTGATCATATGAATATGTAATTGAAAGATTAAAACCTATGAGAATTGATAAAATCTACCCACGAAAATTTAGAGTACTAATCAGGTGAAACTCGTTTAAATCCAATGATATAAAATATATCATGTATTAATCGATTTTGGCAGCAAAAAATGATTAAAAAATTAAAAATAATAATTAGATGATTATATATATATATATATATATATATATAGTACCGTATGCATGGTTTTAATAGTTTTTTTTTCTTGTGCAAAAGTTGTTTATAATGAGATGATTTTCTAAACATGTAATAAATAATTAAAAATAATAATTATAATAAATTGAAAGAAACGAAAAATAAGGTAAATATTCAAAATTGATCATATGAATATGTAATTGAAATATTAAAACCTATGAGAATTGATAAAATCTATCCACAAAAAAAAAAAACACTTTTACCATGAAAATTTGGAGTCATAATTAAGTAAAATGCGTCTAAATCAAATATGATAAAATTTATCTCGTACTAACCGATTTTGGAAGCAAAAAATAATAATAAAACTTTTACCATATATAAAGGAGGTACCGGTTTTAAAATATATCCAGTTTTAATTTTCGGCACAAAAAAAAAAAGAAATTTTGTTTACAATTTAACAAGAAGGTGTCACGTCAAAGCACATAAAATCTTTAAAACTTTAAGCAGTCAACAGAAAGTCGTCATGTGGCAACAACGACTTCTGTTTTAATAATAGTTAATAGATAAATAATAAATTATTGATTAATGATTAATAATTAATAAATATAGATTAGTAGAAGAACAAATAATATAAAAATGTCTCGTAGATAATTTGTATAAATTAAATAGTAGGAAAATGAAAAAAGATGAAAATTGAATAGTTTCAGTCAAATTAAACTTGTATAAATTGCATATGATAAAATCTAGTTTAATTAAGTGATATTTGAAAAAAATAAAAATAAAATCTTAAATCTCTATCATAAATTTACTTTTAAAAACTATATCATAAATCTATCTTATCAAATTTGTTTTAAGATTTTTCTCTTATCTAATTAGATTTTTCTCTTATCTAATTAGATTTATGATTTTTTTAATTAACTTTAACTAAAACAGAAGTCACTGCTGCTACTTGACGGTTTTCTGTAAAATGCTTAATTTGTAAGGAATTATATACTTCCATATGTCACTATATATGAATTGTAAAAAAATGTACTTTTTTCTGCCAAAATTGTTTAGTTTGCGGTATAAATAAGAAATTATTGATAAAAGTTTACCGTTAGTTTATGATAAATTTTATCAAATTTGTAGTAAACTATAACTAAAACAGAAGCCGCTGCTGCCACTTGGCGGCTTTTTGTAAAATGCTTAATTTTTAAGGAATTTTAGACTTCCACATGTCACTATATATGAATTGTAAAAAAAATACTTTTTTCTGCCAAAACTGTTTAGTTTGCGGTATAAATAAGAAATTATTGATAAAAGTTTACCATTAGTTTAGGATAAATTTTATCAAATTTGTAGTTATCAAGTAGATTTTATCACATTATCAAGTAGTTAACTATTTTTTCTCTCTTCTTTTTTTTTTATGCGTACTCTCTATTTTCTGTTAAATGCTTAAAGTTTTAAAGGAATTTCATGCTTCAACGTGTCCCCTCTTATGAATTGTAATTTTTTTCATTTTTTTCTGTCAAAATCGGTTATTGATAAAAAATTTACAGTGAAAAGTTATTATGATAGATTTTATGGTTAGTTTAGGATAAATTTGATCAAATTTGATTTCATATGGTTAGTTTAGGATAAGTTTTGTTGCGGATATATTTTATCAAATTTGAAATGGTAAAAGTTTTTTACTTTAATTAAATGTTAAGCTTTATCGGAAAAAGCTTTACACTTTTTTTTTTTTTTGTCAAAATCACTTACCCGTGTCACTCAAATGGTAAAAAGTTTTTTACTTGAAAAAGTGTTATTCGTAAAAGTTTTTTTTTTCAAAAATCAATTAGTTTAATATAGATTTTATCAGATTTGATTTATAAGGAAATTTTAACAAACAATTTTTTTTAAAATTCAAATTATATTTATCTGTTTTAGACAATCTCTTTCAAATTCAAATTATGTTTAAGATAAAAATTACTAAAACAAAAGTTGTTGCTGCCACATGGTGGCTTTATGTATAAATAAAAAAGTTTTAAAAAGATTTTGTGCTGCCACGTGTCATTTTTTAAATGGTAAAAGTTTTTTTCTTTTTTCAAAATCGATTAGTTTAAGATAAAAATTCTAATTCTAATTAGATATGATAAAATTCATAAAACTAATTTGATAAGATAAAACAAATTTAGGATATAGTTTTACGAGAAAATTTACCTTATTTTTGTTTTTTTTCAAATTATTCTAATTAAAATCTATTAGATATTTTCACTTTATTAGAACTCCAATTTTACGGTAATTTTTTTTGAGGATATATTTTATCAATTCTCATAGATTTTAATCTTTCAATTACATGATTATATGATCAATTTTGAATATTTACCTTATTTTTTGTTTTTTTTTCAAATTATTCTAATTAAAAAAATTAATTATTTATTACAAGTTTAGAAAATCATCTTATTATAAACAAGTTTTGCAAATAAAACAAAAATTATTAAAACCATGCATATGGTACAAAATATATCTATATAATTATTTTTTTCATACCAAAAATTAAAATCTAATAGATTTTAAAACCGGTGACTCCTTTATGCATGGTAAAAGTTTTTTTAAAACCATTTTTTGTTTTCAAAATCAGTTAATATCGTATAGATTTTATCACATTTGATTTTAACATGTTTCACTTGATTAATACTTCAAATTTTCATGGTAAAAAATTTCTATTTGCAGATAGACTTTATCGCATTTGATTTTAACGTGTTGCATCAATTCCCATGGTAAAAGTGTTTTTATTTACCATTTTTTGTTTACAAAACTAGTTTGTACCCGATAGATTTTATCACATTTGATTTAAACAAGTTTAATTTGATTATGACTCCTCAATTCTCATGGTAGAAGTTTTTTAATTTTTATTATTTTACCAAAACTTGGTCAATTTAAAATAGATTTTATCTAATTTGATTAAACATTTTCCACCAACATCATAAACAACCACTACGAAATTGCTTGCAAATTAAATCTACAAAATTTGCATGGATTTTCGGTTTGATAATTCAATGTGATCTCACTTTTTTTTAATTTATTAATTATGTGGACATCTTGCTGTTGTTGGTTCATTCAAATAGCTTACAAATTATATCTATAAAATTAAGTTTCATAAACTAATTAGATTTGTTTTAAGATTTTTCAGCACTAAATTCCTTTAAAATTTTAGATTTTTAAATGAAAGCCGCCAAGTGTCAGAAGCGGTTTCTGTTTTAGTAATAGTTATAGATTAAGGGCCTGGATTATGCATATTATAATATATAACAGTTCAAAATTATTACAAAAAATTGGAAAATATAATATATATATAGATTTGGTTCGATCTAAAAAACTGAAAACCGAATCGATCCAATCAAATTTTCAATTATTAAAATCAAAACGGTTGGATCAATACCGGGTTGGGTTTGGTTCAGAGACTACGACTTTTGCCTAGACATGGACAAACGATTCCGGTTCTTGGAGGGCAAAATGAGGAACCAGATTCGAACCGTGAACCTTAAATTCGGTTCACGGTTCCAAGGTTCCAAAATAATTTTTTTGTAATTTTTTATTATTTTTTAAAAAAACTATCTAAATAAAAATCGTTCAGATCGTCCATCTGAATTCTGACTGTTTTTTTTTTATTTTATCGTTGGAACCGTGAAATCGACGATTCACTGTTTACAGTTCATTTGGATGGTTCAAAACCGCCGGTTAACTAAATACCAAATACTCGAACCTTTATTGAACCGGTAAACCTTCGGTTCCGATTCTAAGGTGATTCGGGGACGGTTGGGTTCATGGTTTTAAACCGTTTGGGCATGTCGTCGGTTCTTTGAGGGGTATATGAGGAACCGGATTCGAATAGTGAACCTTTACGGTTCGGTTCTGAACCGTGAACCTGAAATCTGGTTTACTGTTCATCGGTTCCACGGTTCCAAAATTTAAATTTAAATTTATTATTATTATTATTTACATTTTATGATTTTTTTGTTAATTATTTTTGAAACTATATTTAAACCTTTCTAAACTGTATATAAAATATTTTTTTGAATTTTTAAAAGTGACCAATAGTAATTATTTTAAACATTTTCTATTTTGTAAAATAACAAAAGTATTTTGTAAAAAAAAACAGAGATAAAGAGTTTTGAGAGATTAGAAATAGGAAAAAAATTGAAGGAGTGTCATTATTTATAGGTTTGGAACGAAAGAAAAAAGTAAAAACCAAAAATATATATATTTTTCATAAAAAAAAAAAAACACTAAAAAACCGTCAATTCACGGTTCACCTAAATCCTAAATACACAAACCTTTACTAAACTGGTGAACATCTGATTCCGATTCACTTGAATTATGTTCCGGTTCGGTTCACTCGCGGTTCGAACCGTAAACCTCTACTTCCGCCCCTTCCTCCATGGTTTGGAAAGTTTTATCGAGCCAATTTCAATGTTTCATCGCAGAAGCCCCTTTTCCCGCACGTGATCTCTTCTAAACCGGTGAACATCCGATTCCGATTCCGATTCACTTGAATTATGTTCCGATTCTGGTTCGGTTCACTCGCGGTTCGAACCATAAACCTCTACTTCCGCCCCCTTCCTCCATGGTTTGGAAAGTTTTATCGAGCCAGTTTCAATGTTTCATCACAGAAGCCCCTTTTCCCGCACGTGATCTCTTTGTACTGCTTTTCTTCGCGGGTAAAAGAGAAGAAAACAAAGTCTCTCGTCCCAAGAAGGGTCGTTGTTGAAGTTCCACCGAGTTCGTTCTGTGAAATCGATCTCTCCCCCAAATTCAGCAGACTTTAAACCCTGGAACTTCCCCCATCTACATACTTCTAGTACCCATCGGCATAGTCCAAATCGCCTCCATTCATACTACAGGAAAACGATTGCGCACTGGTATCAAATCAATTCTCTCTTCATTCCCCTCCCTATTTCTAAGTTTTTGTTTAATTCCAATTTCGGATTTAGGTTTAAAAATGAAACGTAACATTAATTATTAATAACATTAATTAGGTTTATTCATTTTACTCGAGTTATGAAATAGGTTTTTCTAATTTCTGATTAGCAAGTGCGAGTATTAATTTTTAGTTCTGATTCTTGCTAAACAATGAAATATAATCGTTCTGATAATGTATGGTTATGATATTTCCTGGGTTGAATATAGCAAATGTACATATTGATATCCTGCTACTTCAACAGATTCCATATAAATTAGGAGAAGCTTTGGTATTTGAATGTTACCAGAGAACAGAATTAATGATTATCAATTTCAATATGTGTATGAGTTTGTTATTGGTTGTAGATCCAAGAATTTTTAAGTTGAATTAGACATCTTCGAGTCTGGTTTGGATGTCGGGGTGAGCGGCATATGGGTTGGTCCTTGAATGGGTGAGGAGTGCCACCATCGCACTATAGTTTAGTTGTATCATTTCATTCTAGTGAATTCGGTTGTATCACTGTGTTACAGTTTAAAAATTGTTTACTTGAATACTTGCATTGGTGGTGTTGTTTTTGCTGCATTGCTAATGTTGTTTGGCATACTTGTAACTTGATGATTGAGTGTCTCTAAAAGTTGTGTTTATGGCTTATTTCACCTTTCTTTATCCTAGGCATTATAACGATGTCTAAGAGGTTGTTGGTTATATTCGAGTCTGAATCAAATTGACTTTTAGGGACAGCTAATAAGCGCCATTTTGGACCCATGTTATTTAAGGCCACATTTTGCCGTCCCTATGGCCATCCTAAATACTTTTAGGGACGGCAAATTGACTTTTAGGGACGGCTTACTCTCTTCTGTTGTAGTTCGTTTTCTAGTAATTCATTGGTAACATTCCTTGTGAATTGAGAAATTTCATCCCATCATGTTTGCATACGTATATGTATATTTATGTGCATAAAATTTTGTAGTATGTTTTAACTTACTCGTTTTGTCCACATATTGTATATCTTATATTAGTGTTGTTTGAATATAGATCTTATTGGTGCGATAGATCATAGTGATGTTCTTATTTCTTGTAGTGTCAGAGGAAAATACTTTCTACGTTATTAGATTTGTTATTGAAGTCTGAAAATATGTCCTAGTGTTTAATGTAATGAAAATGGATGTGTATCTTGTTATCTTGATCTATTTATTTAACTAATGTGATTCTTTTGTGCAGCTTGTCAAACTTCCGGGTTCCCCAAATGTCGATGAGATACTGAGCAAGTATCTTGATTACCATACAAAGAAAGACACCATGTAAGAATCGGCCATTTTGCCTTGTTTTACTTTGTACCTGCACATGCTATATTCATTTTTTGGCTTTTATGCCGACTCCAATTAATGAGCATGGGGTGGTGATGCTGTAATTAGATGGAAAAATGAACTCAAACATAACCACAAGAGCAATGTCTTTACTCTTTAGTCTTGAATCTTTCTGAAATTTGTTTAGTTTATATAGATTTATGTGCTGTAGCTACACTTCATGTGTAACTTTACCACAGATTTTGGGAATTCAAAACTTCATTTTTTTGTAAGTCCCACCTAGTTGTTGAAGTGTGCCACAGACTTGCTATGGCATTCTATATTGTTACATCACCACAATTTTCTATTTATTTTTAATAAAATGGATAGATAGATAGATGGATATAGATTTTTTTTTAATAGGTAAGTGTGATCCCTTGTTGGTATGGGGATCGGAACCAAGGACCTCAAGGTCTTTGCGTGAGTGCCTTTGTCATCTCTCCCACCCCTTGGGTTCAATAGATATAGATTATTAAACGAATGTGGATTGTCCTATGTTTTATACTTTAGTTCCAGTTATCAGTCCAAATAAAACTAATATAAGCTTTGCATCTGTCCATTCATACATTACTATCCCATTCCTTGACTATAACAGTTTTCGTAGTAGGTCTTTTGAAAAAGGTTGGCCTCACTAGACACTAGTATTCCAAAATGGCAAATGATATTTTGTGGTATTACTACAAGCTTTAGTGTTGATGATTAATTTAGTGATGAATGATGATTTGGAATATCCATGTCATTACTTAGAAAATTATATACTTAATCTAACGGTGTAAAGATCTAAGTATATTGATCCAACGACAAAAATATTAAAGCTTGTAGGAATACCACAAGCTCTAGCTCGTAATATCATACCTTTTCCAAAATTTGACAAAAATCAACATCAAATGTTGTCCTTTTTCTGGATGTTGTAGCATTGAGTCGTTTGTTCTTCACGTGTCATGCGCATGCAGCTTTTCAAGGGTGTATTATGCTAGTTGTCCATGCTTATTCAATGACATTAGGGTAATTTGCTATAAAGTCACCCATTTCTTTATTTTTTACCTTTAGATATACCATCTCCCTCCTTTTCCCTCACCCCAAGCTCCAACAAACCTCAATCCCATTCCTATTTCCCTCACTCCAATTTCTCAAACCCCAATTTTAAATGTTAGTTGTTACCATCTTCCCCAAGCCGTAACAAATCGAGGTTCTTCTGTGAACTTCTCTGTTTATTTGCCGCCCAAGCCAAAACAATCCATTTCCACAGAAATGATACTCACATTGTCTCTCTCCGTCGTGGGCTCTCCATTTGAGTAACCACCTCCCTCCAACAACCTCCTCGGTGGATGGAATTGATTGACGCCATTACCATCTCCCCTAACACTACCCCTTTCCACTAGGGACCAACATCCCTAACACTCAGAGTCCCCTTCCGACAACTCCAACCCCCTTTCAAGCGCCACCAACTACCCTATCTCTTCCCAATGGCCATCAACTTCTCTTGTATGCCTCACTAACTGATGCGTGTGGACTGCCCAAAACACAAGCTGTCCAAGGCAATTATGAACAACCATAAGCTGTCCCGATAACCCTCTAAACAACCCTCTCTTAACACAATTAATCTGCCCAATTACTACCTTGGCTGAAAATTTCATGGACACACAAAACAGCCCACAACTTTATTTTAGAACAAAGACTCACACGAAAACAAGAATAAAGGAATAGCCTTTGGACTCACCGGTTAAACTTACACTCGTTTAACGTAAAGAAATCCGTTGATTAATTATCCCTAGGTTTCACTCACCAAGTTAGAAGAAATCGGGTTTTGGGGAAGAATAAAACATGTTCTATATTTTTTCTTAAACGTAAAAATCTGCTTTATATTATGAGAACGCTGCCTTTTAAAGGCTATAAAATAAACCCTAAATTTAACTAGGTTAACGTAAAAGAAATCCTACCAGCTAACTTGGAAAACAATAAGGAAATTCTAACTTGCTAGGAAAGTAAATCCTAAGCTAATAGTCCTTGTAGGACTTTGATTATAGCAGATTTTAAAGAGTCCTAACTAATTGAATCCTTGATGCCGAGATCAGTTTCTGAGCTGTTCAGTCTGTTCAGCGCAAAAACAGGAGCATTGCGGTTTGGGAGGCTGTCCCTTTGGCAGTTTGTTGGATGATCTGGAAGGAAAGAAATCAACGGGTTTTCGACAACAAGGAAAAGTCTATTCCGGTCTTGGTGTGGAGAGGCTGTGAATTATCCACTCGGTTCGAAAATGACTTTTGTAGAATTTGTAAATAGCTTATCTATCGGATAGTAGCTCTTCAGCTTTGTATACTTCTAGTGTACTAAGGACGTGTCACCTATTTTGGCGCTCACATTTGTATACTATTTACTTATCAAAAAAAAAAAAAAAAACCTACTTGAGGCTCAAGGATTGTTGATGCCGGCCTCCCTTGCAACCCGGCTGCCCCCCTTGTCTCTTACTTGCATACCGTGCCATGCAAGCCTTCCAGTTCCCACACCGATCCCTTCTTTCCACGAGCACCATCTGACCAATTCTCCAAGCCCTTTCCTGCCGTGGCCCATGCTAGTCGTTTCTTTCACGTAACAGCCCCACTCCATGTATTGGCTGAGCCCCAACTTTGTAACCTTGAACCATGTAACTGTGCCTTCCTTTACTAGTCCTAATCTAGCTTGCCTTCCACTACTTGTAAGCCCACAACCGTCTCGAGCCCACGTTGTTTTGCCAATCCAGCCTATGCCTTCCTTTACTCCCCCTTCCAACCCCGTTTTACTCTCCCAACCAGCCTTCCTTTGTCTAGATGTGATCAACCCATATGCTGCCTTTGGACTGACTTCTTCCATTGAGCTATTGGCATCCCCATTCATATCAAAACTAACAACTATCGGCCAAATATTCATCACCGTTCTCCGATGTAGAGGTAAATCCGAAGCTCTTTGCGCTATTGTGATCCTCATGTTAACTTTTGAATAAGCTAGTGAATATGGGACCAAGAAGGGTTCAAACTCTTCTTCTCTGTTCCGGCCTGAGGAGCAAGAGGAATGTTTGGTAGAACCTATTTTCTGCTCCCCCCCCCCTTCATGGTTCTACACCATGAAGCAATTCAGAACTTTTGAATAATTGTTCCTCGCAAGAGGAATTATCGATTTGGATCAGAAGGCGAGCTAAAGGCTTTGGTAGATTTTCGAGAGTATCATGCAGTGGATTTGAGGAGAAGAGAATGGAGCTGCTATTGAACATAGAGAAGCAGTGGAGGATTTCAGAATCAAGTTGGGGTTCGAAGCGGACAATTGCTCGGGACAGGGTAAGCGTGAGCTGAAGCAGCTGTGTAGTAGTCTGAAATTTGAGCAATGGGGGAGGTTAGAAGGAGGGGGGAGGAGAAGTCAGAAACAGATATAGTTTAATATGGAACTGTGGATTATTTCATGGAATGTGTGGGGCTTCAATAACTCTAGGAAGAGATTATCCATTAAGACCGCTCTCAGGAGATGGAAGCCGCATTTAGTTTGCCTTCAAGAAACAAAGATGCAGTTGACTGATAGAAAGGTGGTAATTAGTCTGATTTGTGCTAGATGAGCAGATTGGGTCTTTTCCAGAGGCAGCACGTTCAGCCGGGGGTATTCTAGTCATGTGGGATATAAGGGTCGTTACAAAGCTGGACGTAGTGGTGGGTGAATATTAAGTGACATGTTAATTGAGAAATTTGGTCCTATATGTATATTTATTTGCATATGTATATTTATGTGCATAAAATTGTGTAGCATACTTTAACTCACTCGTTTTGTCCACATATTAATATTGTATACCTTATATTAGCGTTGTTTGAATTATAGATCATATTGGTACGATAGATCATAGTGATGTTCTTATTTCTTGTTGTGTTAGAGGAAAATAATTTCTACATTATCAGATATGTTATTAAAGTCTGAAAATATGTATATGTGTTTAATGTAATGAAGATTGATGTGTAACTTCTTATCTTGATCTATTTATTTTAACTATTGTTCTTTTGTGCAGCTTGTCAAACTTCTGGGTTCCGCAAATGTCGATGAGATACTGAGCAAGTATCTTGAGGACCATACAAAGAAAGACGCCATGTAAGAGTCAGCCATTTTTCCTTGCTTTACCCTGTACCTGGGTATGCTATATTCATTTTTTTGCTTATATGCCGACTCCAATTAATGTGCATGGGATGGTGATGCTGGAATGAGATGGAAAAATGAACCTGGAACATAATCACAACAGCAATGTCTTTACTCTTTAGTCTTGAATTTTCAGAAATTTGTTTGGTTTATATAGATTTATGTGCTGTCACAGACTTGTTGTGGCATTCTATATAATAATAACATCACCACAATTTTTTATTTATTTTTAATCAGATGGATGGATAGCTATAGATTATTATACGAATGTGGATTGTCCTATATTTTATACTTTGCATCCGTCTAAATAAAACTGATATAAGCTTTGCATCTGTCCAACCCTACATTACTATTTCATTCCTTGACTTTAACCGTTTCCGTAACCAGATTTTGTGAACAGTTAATTATTTTTTTCTTAAACAGTGTGGCGGGTCAAAGAGGACACTGATTTAGAAACGGAGAGAGTAACTTATTAAAATGAAAAGATTAAAAAGTGGATACTTCTTTGAGAAGGGAGGAAAATTGAAAGATGAACTCTTTTTTTTTTGATAGGTCAAAATATGTATAAATAAGAGCGTCAAAACAGGTGACGTGTCATTTGTACATTAGGAGTAAACATACTACTTAGTACTAAAACTATTCACAAAATTCACAAAATAATGCCTGAGAGATTGATCTGTCGCAGAACACCACAAAAACGTGCACAAAAGACAGTCTCTCAATTGATCCAGCGAAACCTCACTATTACCGAAGTTTCTTCTATTCCTCTCTTTCTAAATGGTCCACCAAACACTTGTTGGAATAACACCCCAAAGAATATTGCTCCTCCTGTGATTGAACCGCGACCAACTCAAAAGTATCCCTCGAACAGAACTGGACATTACCCACGAGATCCCGAAAAGCCTCATAACCGTATACCATAAAGAACGAGCCACTAGACAATGATAAGTGATTAACACTCTCTTCGTTGTCTTTGCACATGTAACACCAGTTCACATAAATCATCCCCTTTTGCGAATGTTTTCTCCGTAAGAATCGCCTCTTGGCAGGCTTCCCAAACAAAAAATGCAACGCGACTCGTAGCAATACTTCTCTATATTCTTTTCCATGGAAAGGAATACCCAACACTGTTCGACATAGCAAGAAAATAAAATTTGACAGTAAACTTTTTGCTATTCGATGCACCCCAGCTTGTCTTATCATTTTTGCTCCCGTCAATCTGATGTGAATATAGCGAAGTGAAAAAATTACCACAAACCTCCATCTCCCAATCTTGAAGATCCCTAAGAAACAAGGGGCTCCAAACCACTCTACCATGATCGCGGGGAGTATTTTTCTTATTACGTTTCAGCTCAGGCGCTAGATGAAAAATCCCTCTTTAAAATTGTTTCTATTGTGACTAAAAACTCCGGTTGCCAATCAATTCAACTTAGATTAGTCTCTTGCGTATACTTCCAGTTTACGACGCATCACTTGGTTTGACGGCTTTTGGTGTGTAATATTTACTTATTAAAAAAAAGGTAAATGGGGAACCCTAGTTTTTTCTAGCCATGTGATTATCAATTTTCTGTTCCCTAATTTTTTCAAAAAAACAATTGCTCAAAAGTTGTGGATGATAGTCATGTGACTAGCAATTAGTTTATTGGTCTAAATACAGCCCTAATTTGCTTACATAATTATTTATTTGTTCAATTCACATACACAGGGATGGACTGTCACTTTTGCACTTTGTTTAAAGGTATTTGCACTTTTACTTTGTCTAATTGGTCACTGAACTCGGCAAGTAATTGCCTTACCTCATGAGCCAATGTTGGTCAGCTTCTCCATGTAACCAATATGCTAATTGATAGAATGTTCGTGCTCTTTTATTTGTTTATTTATATTTTTAATTTTCTTATGAGAAAGCTAAGTCCATATATTTTTATTAATGCAGTAAAGGCTCAGAAAATCAAATTCGAGATCAATACAAGGCAAGATTCACTAAATTCTTTTGTAAGTGGTTAACGTTAACATCCATATCATGACAAATTGGTTATGAACGTATGTTCTTTTACGTTGCAAATACTAGTGAAAGTTTGTGAGTTTGCCTGTGTTACTCACTAAAATGCTGACTACGCAACCATTCCTTGGGATTGAATAGGGTTATAGGCATCTTCCAGAATAGTTACATACTAAATTGTTTTTGCATCTGTACAATGAGAAGACAACACTTGAAATGGACAATGCTACTATGTTGATTATTTGCCTCATCTTTTTCAATATACAATGCATTGTATTCATGTGTGATACTGTTTATTGTCCTCATGTTTGATTATTTGTTTTGAATGCCGTTGCTTCACACCCAGCAAATTCCAGACTTTTTTTAATTTTAAACTGGTAAGTGGAAGTATGCCTTCAATCATTTCTATCTATGTAATTGATGTACAAAACCTTGTCCTACTGCGTGCGTTCTACTTGATGTCGGAACTGCCTTTAAGAAGTATCAACCACAGGTTGCTGTAGGTTAAAAAAAAAAGCCAAGTTTTGTCGAGAATGAATATTTTCAGACAAATTTATATTAGCCAGAGAATGCATGCGTGAGATAAACTGAATAGAGAATGGCCATAACAAGTGGATTTGTCAGTAAAAGGCTTTGGTCAATGCTCAAGACCATTTACATTTGCTCCACTAGAATGGCAGTCTCAATATTTTCTCTCGACTCAAAACTTTTAGCATCTGACCTTAAATGTAAAGGAAAACTATGTGATTACATATTATATATATATATATATATATATATATATATATATATATATATATATATATATATATATATATACCACTTTTATTTTAATCGTAAAAGATGACAGCCCGATAATGTAACTCGAATCAAGAATGGCCAGTAACACTCAAGTGTTTAATTGCTGTTTTTACAAATGAGTGATTGGGTGATATCATTAACCTTATTGAACCGTTCATTTGTTAGAAGTATCGTCTGGTATTTCTGTAAGGGTGGCAAATATTATTACATGCCTCATTGTCATCCCTTTTGAAATTTCAAAATCTGCTATGAAACTTCAGTTTTAAGTGTGTTCTAGGAGGTGAAGAGAGAAAATCCAACAATTTTTAGTGGTGAGTAGCATAATCACACCAACAATTTCATAGGCTCAACGATTGCTTTGCCAATAACATCGTATTATGAAATGACTAATTTTTAGTGGTGAGTAGCCTTCAATTGTATGATAGAAGGGACAAACTAAGATTGGAAAAATGATGGTCACAAAAGTCACGTGAAAAGGTTATTATGACATCAGATTTCAATTTTGACAACCTTTTGTATCATTCTCTCCTCTTTTGCCGCTCAGGTTATTGAGATCCTGAAGCTGGTCAGAAGGGAATTAAGTGGAGAGCCTATCGAACCAGTTTAAGCTCACTCTGCAAGGTAGGTTTTCGATATCATATAATGGGAAGGGTAAAAACTACTCTTATGTTTTTCATTATTATTGATTCTTATAGACAGTGAACTATAGTTTTCTTCAAACTTGCGAGACTCCAATGCTTAAAGAAATTGATAAGAATTCAAATTTTTCTTCAGCCTTCCCGGGCCAATTTATATATTTTCTGTTGTTATTCATTATTGGACAATTCTGTATGTTGGAATTTACCAACAGTTAAGTGTCATAATTACATTATATGCACATTCAAGTTGACAATCATCTTGCTCTGTTCTTATACATGCTGGTTGGTCATTTCAGCAATCAGCATAGCCACTCAATGTCATCACGAATGTAAAATGAATAACTCTTAGACATCTTGCTTGTATTTGAGATTGATTCTTGAGTAGTTTA
Source organism: Codonopsis lanceolata (assembly GCA_013146195.2). Lineage (NCBI taxonomy): Eukaryota > Viridiplantae > Streptophyta > Magnoliopsida > Asterales > Campanulaceae > Codonopsis > Codonopsis lanceolata. The sequence goes on along the minus strand of CM028377.1, from coordinate 52,705,920 downwards.
ACTCAAATGTCTCCAACACACACACACACACACACACACACACATATACATATATATATATAACACTTTTGGCTTGCTCGCCTTCCGCCTTTAATAACTATGCATAAATGTGAATAATAAAACTAACATTATTTCCTTATCTGATATTGCAAAAGATGGCTTCAAGCTCGAAAGGTAAAGAAAAGAGAATTTCTTTATCAGAAAAGAAGTATCCACCACCTATTGAATTCAAATGGGATAAAATTAAAGAGATAGCAGACAACTTTGAAAGCATGATTGGCGAGGGTGCAAATGGGAGTGTTTTCAAGGGCAGCCACAAGGGCCAAGAAGTGGCAATCAAACAGTACAAAGCTCCTCAAAGGGATCATTTCCGAGTAAGAACAATAAATTCTTCTACAATTTTATTTTCCTTTTTATCATGCGTAGATTAGATATATGATTTTTTTTTAATTTATTAGAAATGTCTAAACATTGTTATTGAATTTGCAGAGGGAACAAACATGTCTCACCGTAATTCACCACGAGAATGTGGTGAATCTTATTGGATTCGGTGAAGGCAACAATGAATACGCCCTTGTTTTGGAGCTACTCCCAAAGTGTCTTGCTGATGTGTATAAAGGTATAATTATCAATTTAATTTTTTCTACCATTAATTATTATCTATACTATCTACAAAATTAATTTTATCTCCTATCAGAGTTTGGGAACACATCTCCTATCAGAGCGTTTTCAAGTAGGCTCTTGATTTTTTGATGTCTAAGCAAATTATCCAAACCCAATATACGTAATAAATTATAGTGAGCAGTAGTTATGTCTAATCACACACAAGGGAGGTGCATTATGCACAAAATGAATCGAGTATCTTATTATTAGTTTTTCATTGGTGAATCTTGGGGTATGTTTTGTGATTACATTTCACATGGAGCAATATAAAGAGAGCTGTTTTTCTCTTCTCCATCCTTGCAACTTTTGAGACAAAAAATATATGTAGAGATAAATTAACTATTTATACTTCAGAGTTACGGTTAGAAATTATTTTTTAAAAGAATATTAATTTATTACTATATGTATATATATATATGTATATATATATATATATATATATATATATATATATATATATATATTATTATTATTTTAAATGTACATATTGGTTCCCACCTGGTCCTACAACGTTTTATAAATTTCAAAATCGACTCAACCATTGACTAATAATTCAAGATTAGAACCAAATCATGAGTATTGGTTTGGTCCAACTTTACTGGTTTGGTTTGATTTGGCTGGTTCAACTTATAAAAAAATCAACTCATCCCTAGTACTTGGGCTTCTTAATAGCTTTATTATTAGCTTATAGGTGTTAGGTATTTGATGCCTTTCATGAATAATTCCTTTAAAGATAATTTAGATTGATTGGAAATTAAGCTGAACGTAATTGAAACCTTAAGCAACTATATCTCATTTGGATGTTGCTACATCGGAAACTAGAAAGATTCTAACATTTTGTTTCAATGACCCATCCCAATAGGTGAAGGATTTGGTTGATTAAACTATTGGTTACGTTGATCGATTGGATATTAAGCGGGGCCTCATCGATGGTACACTGGCTGGATGTATTTTTATTTTGTTAGTAATAGTAATTCTTATAATTCAGCATTTATTATTAATTATTAAATTTGTAAGAAAATTTTAAAGTTCATGTTTTTGGCATGTACTTAGAAGTAAACTAATTCTTTTATTATTATTATTATTATTTGTATTATTCATATTACTATTATTATCATATTTTATTATTATTTGGTTACAAGAAGTTAACTAGTTACATTGAACATGGATGTTGATTTTTTGCCTCGCAATCCATGCTAAAATAGGATAGAGGACAAACATATAATTAATTGAAATGTGGGTTATTTATTAGATGACTAGAAGTTAAGTTGGGCCTATAAGAAGGAAAGTGGATTGGGCCACAGGGATTACACTTGTCGGGTGTCGTTCTATTTACTTAGTCATCCGCCCCCCACCCCTCCCATGCTGCATGGTTCATAAGGCTCGTGCCAACCATTTGTACAATATCATTGGGCTCTTAATGTGTTAAGGCTCATGGGTTTGGGCAATACATGTCCAGCCCAGCCCACATGGTATTAGAACTATCACATGGTTCATAAGGCTCTCACCATTGCTTCAATCCGAGATCCATTATTGTTCTTCATCCAATCTTTTTCATTGCTTCAAGCTGTGATTTTTCTATGATTGTTTCAATTGTCATTGCTGCATACATATTTTTCTTTTGACATTTTTTGTAAATATTTTTATTTGAATTTCCTGCATTTTCTTGTAACTATCGATTTATGGTTGAAAGCAATTTATGTAGTTTCTGATTATATCATTCTATCGTATACTTGGAGCTACACATCACATACATAATAATTGTTGAATCTTCTTTGAACTAGTAGAGCAGTACTATGTTCAGGGCATTGCTGATATTTTCCTATTGTGTTAGGAATCCCCTTCAATGTTTTTATCTTGAGTAGTTATTTTTTGCTATATCTGATTATAGAATACATAAGCTACTGTTTTTTCTTTCTTATTTCCAGCTTATTCCCACAAATGCCAGTTTATGGTCAAATCAATTCATGTATATCATCATTCTGTTGTAGACTTGGAGCTCTACATACATAATTGTTTTTTGATTTACAAAAAGCCACTAAATAAGTGAATCCCCTTTGAACTGGCAGTTCTGTTTGGATATTGCTTATATTTTCTTGTGTTACAAATCCCCCTCAATATTTTTTTCTGCGTAGCTCTTTCTCTTCTTCTTTCTAATTTCAAGTTGGGTTCATTTTACTATATCTGATCATAGAATGCATAAGCTACTATTTTTTTTCTTTCTTATTTCCTGTCACCTTATGATTGAAAGTTTTTTTACTCGACTCACCAAGTATTGGTAAGTTAAACTATAAGACAGTGAAAATCCATCTTACAAATTAAGATCTGTAAAATAATCTTACATAAGACTTGCTCTTCTCTTCTGATTATGTGTTGTTGACTTGGAGCTATGCATAATTGTTTTTTGATTTATGGAAGCCACTAGATCAGACAATCTTCTTTGAACTGTCATAGAACGGATTGACCCTTTGGGTTGCTTTTGTAGTGCTCTTATGTTTTCTTTCCAATTTCTAGTTTTGGTGTTCTTTTACTATATATGATCATAGAATCCATAAGCTGCTATTTATTAGAGTCTAGTTTTGGTGTTCTTTTACTATATATGATCATAGTATCCATAAGCTGCTATTTATTAGAGTGCACAATTTCATGACAGTTGAATTAATATAGAATGATTGTCGTTAATTAAAGCCCAAAGCTTAATGGGTATGAAGTCTTCTAAAACCTTGAAAGTAAATTAGTAAGCCAGATTAGCTAGTGTACTCAAAGCCTACATAAAGCTTGACAATCTAAGCCCCCTTTTATTAGGCTTTTTAAATTTTTAAACAAAACTTGCAGCATAATGGGCTCATACCTGATTTTGCCAAAGTCCATACGCATTGGGCCCACGCACACCCCAAATTATCAATGTTACTACTTGGTTTGTTAGGTTGATATGAGCGGTGTATCGACGGGTGGGTCATATAAATGTGCACATTAATGCCCAACCCATACCAACTCTGGGACCTCTAGACCTTCAGACCAGGCCAAAAAAACTATCTATATATACAGTATACACCAAACTACCAATATGCAGTATATACACTAATATACCAAATTACCAATAATAACAAAAATTGTCTTGCATCTGGAACATAAAGTTATCTCTAATCACTTGTCCTACATTGCATCAAATTTTTTCGTTGTGATAGACTTGGATCAAAATATATTGGATGGGAAATAATAATATTAAGAATCATTTCAGACTTGTGGTGAACTAGTGGTTATACAGATTATGCCAAAATATGAAAAACACTCCAAAGTAACCACTCAATCCCATAATGCCCCCCAATGTTAAAATTTTCCCAAGTTTATGCCTGATATATCCATTTGTCCCAATTTGCACCCTAATCGTGACAACCGTTAGAAAGATAACGAAAATTTAACAAAAAGATAACGAATGTAACCTTTTAAAGCGCTCATATGCTACCATGGGGATCTCTGAACTTTCGAGCTGCCAATCAAATGGATTTTGACTTTGATGATGAACACAAGCTAGCATCTGGTGGGGGCCAACCTGAAGATATTGATAATGAAACAGATTATTACATGGATGCACTTAATACCATTGAATCAGAGTCTGAAACTGATTTAGATTGCCAAACAAAGAGATAATTGCAACAATACTGCAGTCCGAACAAGGGAGAGGATGAAAGGCCTAGAGCAAGTCTGTCAGATGCACATTCAATAAATTCTGAATCTAATGTCCTGGTTTATACCTCCTCAAACAAAGTTATATATGGGCCCAACCCCAAAAACCCATGTGGAAGCTTACAGTTCCTCGAACAATGAAACATCCGAGGATAAAACCAACTCAGCAGCCCCATCGTCTGAGAGTAATGCTTATGTACAGTCACCTCGGATGACAAGTATATATTTGATTCCTAGTTCTTTGCCGGATATTTTAGTGTCTGAAAATGGTGAAATAGTTGATGATTCGAATGTAGTGATTGTTGCCAGTGTTGGATCACCCTCTGGCTCCAGGGAACCCAATTTAAGAGTTCATGTGAGTGACAAGATCTTAACCACTTGTGCATCTTCTGGTTTCCATCCAGTTATGTTCTGGACAAATGGTGGCCTGCTGGGACTTGAACCTTCAAAGCCTCCGGATTTTGGTGTACCCACGGCTGGTAGACAAGAGTTTGTGGGCAAAAGTAAAGATGATGTTGCACAGCCTTCTAGTGAAAGTAGCATTCTTGAGAACAATGGAGATGCAGTAAGACCAGATATAGTGGTTGGCGAAATTCATCATAATAATAGTTATAATTATGGGAATGATCATGATTCTTGTTCTTCCATTGCATTGACACCTGCAATGGAGGGGCTAGTTAATCAAGATGACCTTAAAGCCAGTAAACAGGATAGCAATAGTTCAGCTCAAATTTTTGAGTTTAGCAATAGATTACTTGTAAATGGTTTCAGAAGATAAGTATCACTCGTTGGGGATGAAAGACTTGCTAGCTATGTAAGAAGTTATGTTTATGAGTAGACAAGCCGACCGAAAGCTCATCAAACTATGGTAGCATATGAGCGCTTTAAAAGTAAAGTTGCGCATTAAAAGGTAACTTTTTCGTTATCTTTCTAACGGTTGTCACGATGAGGGTGTAAACTGGGACAAATAGATACATCAGGCATGAACTTAGGAAAATTTTAACATTGGGGGGCATTATGGGATTGAGTGATTACTTTGGAGTGTTTTTCATATTTTGGCCTACAGATTACAAGCAGGATGAGTCAACATCTGCCACAACCACAAATCAGGAGCTGCACAAAAGTTTTTCTATTTCTCCAAAGAGTCATGAGGTGTTGGATGGAATAATTATCTAAATCAATATACAATTATCTCCATATGCCCCCAAATCTCTCTAAACCGGTTTAAATCCACAATATGCCTAACCATCTACGTATATAGAGAGAGAGAGTACTTGTAAAGCCGTCGGTGCGACGGCAGAGGTTGCGCTTGCAACACCATGAGGACTAAGGAGGCGGACTCACAGGCGGATCAAAAGGTTAGGGTTTTGACAACGGCGGAGAAGACTAGGTCTGGCGTGAAGAGGGATCAAAACATTTTTGTTCAGACAGAGAGGAAGAGGATTTAATACGTAGAAGAGAGATCAAAATTCTTCGTAGAAGGCGATACCCGATAAGGCGATAAGGATAGGAGCAGCAGATAGGTTTTTTTTATTTACTTTTTAGGTTTTTGACTTTTAGTTTTAAATTTTTTCATTACTTTTGACTTGTCAACACTCTTGTGCTCGGGCCGGGCTTGTTGGGCTTTTCAGGTTTGGGCTAAGTGTAGGTCGGGCCACGAATGCCCTTTTCAGGTCTTCTACTTTGAAGTCCAAGCTCATGAAAATCAGGTGGGTCGAACTCAATTTTGACAACTACTTATACACTAATTGCATGTGCAATACTCCTCATCAATTTGCAAGCAATTTGGACGAACAATTTATTTCTTTTAATTGCTCTTCTTTTTCAGGAAGTAAGGATCATTATTACAAACAAACACACAAGCAATTTGGAACTCCCAACTCCTAGACATTGTGCCAAAGAACTCAAAACAAGTACCAAGACAATAGAATAGCGGACAGACCAAAACAAAACTACTCCAGCAAAAACACACCATAAGAGCGCATAAAAACAACATCATGGAACAAAGTCCTCATGCAAGCTACCTATTGGAAAACAAAATCAGCAGAAGAATTTGTAACACAATAGGAAAATATCAGGAAGCAAGAATCATTATTACAAACTTGGCCAAGGATCCACCTATCTTTAAGACACCTTAACTACTTGGTAGTATCACTGCCACCCATTTTCATCGGAAAACATTGTCAAACCAACACACATTGAGGAAGATAATTGATCAATGTAAACACTACCAATAAAGCCGTCAAAGCTCACCTACAAAAAGAAATGGAACAGGAACAGACATCATACATTGTGTACCAGCACAATGTATGATGTGCCACCCTAGAATGCCAATCTTAGCATTATGTTAGGACTGGAAAGTTGGTAGCGTTGATCAAAGCAAAAGGAGGGAGCTATTAAATAACAACAGCCTCAAACATGTCGAGTTTGTATGTGTAACCATACTCTACATGTTTACACAGTTATAAACAATCATTAAGTTGAAAAAAAATATTTAAGCAATAATTCAAATGCATACTCATCATAGTTATATCCTTCAAGCCACTTCTATAGCTACTTCCACTTGGAAAATCCAAGATTTGGTACAATGGTGTTCACTTGGTCCCTCGGAATTAATGGTTTGAACACCAATGATTAGCGCCAAATATGAAGGCCTAATAGGGCCATATGTCCTGATAATTATGCCATGTGTTGGATGCATTATAAGACATGTGAGTACTCTTGGAGCTTCACCTAGACAAAGGTAGACAAGAGCCTATTATCATTAGGCATGAGGCTGGCGCTAGAGATGTTAATCGGTCCAACCCTGTTGGTTTCGGCCCCTGATCGGTTGCGGTTTAAACGGTCCATTGAAATTGCAAACCTAAACCTACTCTTCTAGGTTTCGGTTTCAGACGGGTTACACCTAAACAAAATTAAAAAATAAATAAATATAAAATACGAAATCAAGTAATTATCGAGTAACTAGCCAACAACCAACATTCAACAACACACAATCCAAAACAAAATTACTCAAATGAGTCATACAACGAGTCAACAACATAAAACATAAGTGATAGAGCTCAAAACACAAACAAACTTCAAGACTTCAAATTTTACTAGTTAAAAACTAAAAACTAATGTGTTAAGGCTCATGGGTTTGGGCAATACATGTCCAGCCCAGCCCACATGGTATTAGAACTATCACATGGTTCATAAGGCTCTCACCATTGCTTCAATCCGAGATCCATTATTGTTGTTCATCCAATCTTATTCATTGCTTCAAGCTGTGATTCTTCCTATGTTCTTCGACTAAATATGAATCATCATTTTTCTATGATTGTTTCAATTGTCATTGCTGCATACATATTATTCTTTTGACATTTTTTGTAAATGTTTTTATTTGAATTTCCTGCATTTTCTCGTAAATGTCGGTTTATGGTTGAAAGCAATTTATGTAATTTCTGATTATATCATTCTGACGTACACTTGGAGCTACACATCACAAACATAATAATTGTTGAATCTTCTTTGAACTAGTAGAGCAGTACTCTGTTCGGGGCATTGCTGATATTTTCCTATTGTGTTACAAATCCCCTTCTTTGAACTAGTAGAGCAGTACTCTGTTCGGGCATTGCTAATATCAACGCTTGGTAAAATTGTGTTCATTTTTGCTATATCTGATTATAGAATATATAAGCTATTGTTTTTTCTTTCTTATTTCCAGCTAATTCTCGTAAATGCCGGTTTATGGTTAAATCAATTTATATATATCATTTTGTTGTAAACTTTGAGCTATACATACATAATTGTTTTTTGATTTACAAAAAGCCACTAATTCAATGAATCTCTGGTAGAGCAGTTCTATTTGGGTAATGCTTATATTTTCTTTTGTGTTACAAATCCCCTTCAATATTTTTTTTCTTCTTTCTAATTTCAACGCTTGTAAAGTTGGGTTCATTTTATTATATCTGATCATAGAATGCATAAGCTAATGTTTTTTCTTTCTTATTTCCTACTTATTCTTGTAAATGTCAGATTATGGTTGAAAGTAATTTATGTAGTTTTTGATTAGCCAAAAACTTAAGTAAGACAGTTTTATGGATATTTCTTTACCCGACTCACCAAGTATTGGTGAGTTAAACTATGAGACAGTGGGGATCCGTCTTACAAATTAAGCTTTGTAAGATAGTCTTACATGAGACCTACTCTTCTGATTATATGTTATAGACTTTGGAGCTATGCATAATTGTTTTTTGATTTATGGAAGCCACTAAATCAGAGAATCTTCTTTGAAATGTCATAATACGATTGACCCTCTGGTTGCTTTTGTAGTCCTCTTATGTTTTCTTTCCAATTTCTACTTTTGGTGTCATTTACTATATGATCATAGAATTAGAGTGCACAATTTCGTGACAGTGGAATTAATATAGAATGATTGTCGTTAATTAAAGCCCAAAGCTTAATGGGCATGAAGTCTTCTAGAACCTTGAAAGTAAATTAGTAAGTCAGATTAGCTAGTGTACTCAAAGCCTACATAAAGCTAGACAATCTAAGCCCCTTTAATTGGTCCTTTTAAAATTTTAAACAAATCTTGTTGCATGATGGGCTCATACCGAATCTTGCTAAAGTCCATACGCATTGGGCCCATGCACACCCCACCCCTAATAGTGATTATCAATGTTACTACTTGGTCCGGTTGATATGAGCGGTGTATCGATGGGTGGGTCATATAAATGTGCACATTTATGCCCAACCCATATCAACTCTGGGCCTCTAGGCCTTCAGACCAAGCCAAAAAAGCAATTAAAAAATGTGAGACAAACCACTTTTTAAAACTTTTAATCGGTAAAGTACACTTTTTTTCAATCGGAAAAAGTCACTTTTGGTAACAAAATGACTATAATACCTTAATGAACGATATGCGCGCTACGGGGGTCATTTTTGCACCATGATTCATCAATTTTATCGCATTATTTTTTACATTGCGATTCAATAGTATAATTGCTAGTCTATTATTGAATAGCGATTCATTAATTTTTATTAAATTAATTTTGTACTGTGGTTCAAAAGTGTAACTACTAATCTATTTTTGTATTGCGATTCATCAATTGTAGTGCATTATTTTTTGCACCGCGGTTTAATAGTGTAATTGCTAGTCTATTTTTGAACCATGATTCATCAATTTTAGTACATTAATTATTACACTACGGTTCAATAGTGTATTATTAGTTTATTTTTGAACCGCGGTTCATCAATTTTACTGCATTAATTTTTAAACCGCAATACAAAAATATGAAATCCCAATAGGGCCATATCTCCTGATAATTATGCTGTGTTGGAAGCATTATAAAACCTATGAGCACTCTTGGAGCTTCACCTAGACAAAGGTAGACAGAGCCTATTATCGTTAGGCATGAGGCTAGCGCAATGAACAGGCCCGCCTATTGACCCCATGTGTGTGTGTGTGTTGTGTGGGGGATAAGAAAGGAAAAATTCAAAAGAACATAATCAGTAAGAATGACAATTGTAATTGGCCCTCTCCTAAAGCCTGAGACCATTTCCAAATGTCTACTTTGTACAAAGGGCAATCTTCATCTTCATCTCTCACACTAGCCGAACACTTGAGAGAGAAAGTTGATCGAGTCAAACGGGTATGAGGAAGGGGAAAGAACAATCTTCATTATCGTGCAACATATTGAAGACGGTAGAATTAGCATAATTCCTCCATCAACGTTGGTGAAAAGTATTTGTAGGTGAAATAATGTTGCTTTCATGCTGTGTTACTAAAGTAAAGGCGTAGTGTTCTCTTCTTAGGTTATATTATAATTTTGGGATAAGTGTACCATTAGTCCCTGAACTTTGGTCGAGCCCATCATTAGTCCCCCAACTTCAAAAAGTTTCATCATTGACCAAAGTGGGTCTTTTTGCTCATCGGAGGTCCCTAGCCCTAACGCCGTTTTTGTTTTTCCGTTAAGTGAGCATGTGTCACTCACATGCACAAAATAAGGGGGTCATGTATAAAATCATCAAAATAAGTGGGTAATGTGAAAAGTTTAAATCCAAAAGAAAATTTTAAAAATAAACCTTTGGAAATCACACCGGTTTAGCTCTCTTCATTCTCTTCTACATCTCTTTCACCTCTAATCTCTTCACCCATCCCCTCCGAACAACACACTTTCACCTTCACCCACACTCAAGACAACAGCAACGATCGATCGGGGTTTTTTCGCCGCCGCCGGCCTCCCATCCCACCGTCCGAGCTCCACTTGAAGATCGTGCTCTTTTCCCCGTTTCCGAATCTCCCAAACGATTGGTTGTTCAGAATGCTAATCAACCGGCTGATTTCCAACAGTTGATAAATCTTCAAACGGGCTCCAATGGTTAGATAATTATTCGCATTTATGCTTTAGTTTCTTGTTCAATTACTCCTGCCATCCCCAAGAAGAGCATGTGATTTCCAAAACAACGTGGCTGAAGTTTGGGTGTGGTTACTGGTGACTGAGATATGTAGATGGCGGGATGAGAGAGCGAAAGAGATCTCGGATGCCAGAGTGGCAGATGGGGAGAACCCGGGGATGAAGAAGATGAAGGTCAGCGATTTGGTGAGAGTGGCTATGGAGATTCGATGTAGAAGAAAGATGGGCTGATTGTGGTTGGGGTTTTCTTTGGAGGTTCCCAAGCTCTCTCATCCCGCAATTGGTCGCCATCACCAATTCTGGCCACTTCCATTACCGACCATTTCTATGCTTTTCATGCACAAGCTCAGTCACGCAATCCTCATCTCCAGGCCTCGCCTTCTCTTCGTCCCCATCCAACCAAGTTGCGGCTCATCTCCTTTCTCCATTACAACTTTCAATTTCAAGTTCGGTGTATTCTTGGAAACATATTTCAGCTTTGCTTCTCTCTTTATCTCACACATTCACTGCAATTCAAGCTTTGGGGATAAAATTTAGAGCCCCTATACCTCAATTTCAAGGAAGATCTTCCAATTTTTCTGATCAATTACATGATTAAGTCTAAGAAGAATCTGTTTCTCCAATAGAGAAACTAACCCATATCTCTTTATTTCCTCTAATTTCTCTATCCTCATCAATTTTCTTCCCCAAATAAATAGGCATCTTGAGACTACAATTTGGGCAAGACCCATGAATCTCCAACCACTTCTTCACGCATTCCCCGTGAAACCATGAAGATCCAACCACTTCTCCACTCACATACTCGTCTTCATCATCCCCCTCCCCGATCTCCACTCGTGGCATTGCCTCAATTGACGCCTTTGATGCCGGTGACTGACCATCCTAGCTCAGCAGGGAATCCAAGGTCCCTTTTATCACCACCATCCCCTGTGTCAAGGGATTGATTAGGATGATCCGGTCGGCATCTTACAGATCCACTGGGTGTGATGAAGAGATTGGGTTTATTTTTAAATTTTTCTTTTGGATTTAAAATTTTTACATTGCCCCCTTATTTTGATGATTTTATATATCGCCCCCTTATTTTGTGCATGTGAGTGGCACATGCTCACTTAACGGAAAAACACAAACGGCGTTAGGGCTAGGGACCCCCGATGAGCAAAAAAGACCTATTTGGTCAATGGTAGAACGTTTTGAAGTTGGGGAACTGATGATGGGCTCGGACAAAGTTCAGAGACTAATGGTACACTTATCCCTATAATTTTCTAGACATATATAAACTAGATGCATTATATTTTTCATGACTTGTACCCAATGGGGGATGTGTTGGAATCTTTAAATCGATGTTGCCCCAATGAGTTGTGTTATGGAAGTGGAATGTTGGTGTTTCTTATAATTCATAAGCTTGATCAAGAATATTGACATGGGAATGCTTCATTTTATAGATAGCGGAATATTAATATACATTATCCTTTATATGCAACTAGCTTTTGACATATCCAAATAGTTATACCTTTTGAATTAACTTTTACATTTTTGTTGTTTAACAAGTTTGTAAGTGTGCAATTAGTTCAGTTAGTGATATTCCCTGTTTGCTAGGAATTAGTACTTGACAGTGGTGATCATGCTTTGTTTAGTGGGGTGTTATTAATATATGTATATTCATAGGAGACCATGTCATGATTTGAGAATACCTTACCAAACCATATCAACGTAGTAAATTATTGTTCTCTTTCAGCACTGAACTGGAAGACGACATTGAAAATCATCAAACAAGTTGGAGCGGCGTTGCTTATCACGCAGAGAAAGGATTCATATTTGTCGATCTCAAGCCAAGCAATATAATGCTTGATAAGGTTAGTTATGAGTTTTAAGGAAATATGTAGAATCAAAGAATGATGATTGGACATTGACAAATTTCTTACTTTCACAAATGTACAGGACGACAATGCTAAACTTATAGATTTCGGTAGCGCAACACCAAAAAATAAAGGCATACAATCAGACACTGAAGCATACCGAGCCCAATCATTGGGAGGCCCGGGTAATTTTTGCTCTATTTCTTTAACTCATTTTCAGATTCAATCAAAAATTCAAGCAAATTTCACATTATTTTGTACTATCAATTGTGACGAAAAACTGATGATTGGCGATAGCCTATCCCGAACATCTGACTTACCATTTCGTAGTCATTAGGCTGAGTTAGACCTATTGTTTGCGTTTAATTTCTGCTCATGCTCTCACTTCTTATTTGTTCAGTTGGTTGAATTATAACTCTCATCTTCAGTTTGTGCTGTGTTGAGATGTGCAAGAAATTTATGGTTTTGATGATTTTAGAGTATGTATTTTTTTGGGTAGAATTGGGTTTTGGATTCAAAGTTTTGTTTCTAGGTGCGCTTAGTATTCCTTTCCATGAGCTCTCTGTTTTGACTTTTGATACTTTTGATCATGTTAACAAGTTTACATTGGCAACCATTTAGTTAGTATTTAGTGTTCTAGCATCTATACTCATTCTATAAGGTATGTTTCAACAGTCTTTAAAGATGACTTGACAGGAGGTGAATTTGGCTTCCCTTTTGAATATGTGATATATAAGTGGAATTCTATCTTTTGACATTTATTGTAGATATAGGAGAAGACATTTATTGCATATCTGTTGAATGTACTTTGAAGTTTTGCTGATATTATACTGATCCATTGAAACTAGAGTAAGTTGGTGTGAGCAGTAGTATGACCCGTTTAGGACCCTGTTAAACCAAGGCCTACAGGGTTAGGGTTGCCATTTGAGTGGCCCGTTTAAATGACCAGTTTAACCCGTGGTCATGTAGGGTCACAACCATGTCTGACCCTATAGTTCTCGCAGTATACTCGTCAAATCAATACATACTTGCCGTATCTGGGATCTCCTTTACTACTCCAAAGAATATCTAGGGATGTTTTAGTTCCCCCTACCAAACACACACACTCAACCTCTCACCATAGAGATCCACAAGGTCAAATAACTCATCCCAAAGGGAAAATCTATTTATAGGCTGATTAGAACCATAGTCTTGTACATTCATGAGAAGAACCACTCCCCTAACCTTAAACAAGACAAACTATAAAAAACCATGCGATGACTAGATTCCAACTCCAATGATTAAATTTTATTACAATCACAAAAGAACATATTTTTTCCTACACTGCCTAACAAGCTTTCATTTTATTTTAAGGTTTCTAATACAATTCTAGTAGCATGTACATAGTTATAAAAGGAGTTCGCCTTGATCGCTCAAGGCGAGGCATAGTCGCCTTAACAAGTGTAAGCCGAGGTGGATTCTCTTAAGTAACCTAAGGTGATCGCCTTTCTTGCCTTTTCGAGAGGCGAGAGGCAAGCTAATGCAAACAATTAAGAAAAATCAACTGCTTGTGTTTGTGTTTTTTTTTTAAATCTGAGCTTTGGCTTTCTATTGGGATTCTATTTAGCACGCTTCTTCTCTTTGTTTAGTACGTTGCTTCTCTTTAGTACTCTTGCTTCTTTTGTTTAACAAATTGACATGATAATTGCAAAGAATCTCTTTTTGTCTTCTACCATGCTTCTTTTTTCTTTTCTTTTTTCAGTTATCTAATATCTTTTGTTTATCCTACTTCTGATTGTTCTTTTTTTGTATTTATGAAAAAAAAAATACTCCCTCTATCGCAAAATTATTGTCGTGTTTGACCCGGCACACATTAAGAAAAAGCAATTAACTTAGATTATTAATATTGGTGTAATGTGTGATTTCCTTTAAAACTCATGTGTATGTGGCTCATAATTAAAGTAGAAAGAAAATGGTAAGGGAAAAATGGTAAAAGTATTGTTCTAAAAAGGAAAGTTACAAACAAGCATTTCCTTTGGGACGGACGAAGGAAAGCATGATAAAAAATTTGGGACGGAGGAAGCAAAATATTTCTGTGTATTTATGAAGAAAAAAATTGTAACAATCTGTTTTGGTTTTTAATTTCTATTTACTAAAGTATTTATAAAAAAAAAAACTATTTCTTTGTGAATTCATGAAAAGAAAAATGTAACAGTCAGGTTTTTGTTTCATTCTATTTACTTTGTGTATTTATGAACGAAAAAAATATATTTTTTGTGTATTTATGAAAAAAAAAATGCAACAATCATTACCTTCGGTATTTTTTCCTATTTAGTTTGGTATTTATGAAAAAAAATTATTTCTTTGTTTTTATTTTACACATTCTCTGTTTTTTTTCTTTAGTTGCATAACTATTTATTAACTTATAAATTCAACCTTTGCTATGGAATTGTAGGGTTGGATTAGGGGTGGCAAAATGGGTGTTATGGATAAATGGGTGTTAGGCTATTATCCATGGATAACCATAACACCCATTTATCCATAACACTCATTTTGCCACCCCTAGGTTGGATGTTGATTTAGTGTTATTGAATTGTTGATATTATATGTGAACTTAATTTCACATCTTAGTCCATTCCCAAGACCTTAATATTTTCCATCTAGCCCCTTCTATTTTCATATCTAGAATTCCACATAAATTTAAGGTCTCTCCTTGGCCTCTTGAGATCAATAAAAACCAACATTCGGGGATAGAGTAAACTTGCACTCGTGTTTCTCTCGTTTGAGAGGGTTTGGTTTGTGAAGGATAAGGGTTCTTATGTTTGCCATCCGAGATTAGTCGCTCTCCTTTCCTCTTTTCTCTTCTAAAGATTTAGCTTTGGATTCGCCATAGCTTCATATGGAGTAGTACAGACAGCTCCATTAGTTGCCTTTAGAAATGCCCCTTAGCATCCCCAAAGGCTGGCCAAACGTGAGTTCAAATGACTTCACAATCCCATTGCAATTAATACAGTATTTCTATTCGTAATTTTATTCATAAAGATAAATTTATTATTTACTACTCCCTTCGTGCCTAAATTATTTTCATGTTTGATTCTTTTTTGTGAAATTAAATGTCTGTGCAAATTTGACGCACCACAAATTACATATGATTTTGAAAAACATGCTAATGTTTTATGTTTTCTATGTTTTATTATGATACTAAAAGAATCAATGACGGCAAGTGAAGCTGTTGATGTATACACGTATGGGTGTTTAATAGACATCATGATCTCAAAATGTGAATTGCCAGAGGAACAGCAGCAGAATCAAGATAAACCAAAAGGAAAACAAGTTAGAGCACGAGAAGAGAAAGGAAAACAATATAAAGTTAAAAACACATTCCACGACACACTTAAGGGAACAGAAGGCTGCAATGGAGAAAATGCGAAAGAAGATTTTGGATTTAGTATGCCAATGCACGGTATTGAAACTTACAGATCGCCCACCACTGATTGACGTAGTTACCACGTTGCGAAATCTAAAAGAAAACTAGTATGTTGAATTTGACAATTTAAGGTAATGCACATACAGATATCATTTACATTGCTATTATTGCCTCTTTGACATGAAACGAGGCTCCTTCGCATTTCTTTCATGCATTTTTGTTGCTTTCTTCGTAGGTTCTATGTTATAGATAAATTTGTCTAAAGTAGGCCTAATGTCTTTTTTTGTTTTGAAGTTAGTAAGTCTTTGGACTTCGGGCATTAAGAACAAAAGTTCTTTTCAAATCATAACTTGTTTAGCCCTCAAAATAGAAAATCGAAGGGAAAATGAACACAAAACCAGATTCACTCGGACTAAAATGGAAGAATTTCCTGATGTTAGGTTGCTAAGATACATAAGCATCAAAAGGAAATGTAACTGACACAAACAACCCTTGCTACCCCCAACCCATTTCTTTTGCTCTCCGAGAGTCTCATGCTCAAAAGGAAAATAAATCAATGGAGTTTAGAAAAGATGAAATGAACACAGCGTACCAGTATGAGATGCTTGGCACACAATCACACCCTTAGTAGGGTTAGGGTCCTGCGGCTACCCATTATTTAGGTATGTGCAAAAATAACGATCTTTGAGAGCTTGACTGTCACGAAGCAGTCACGCGAAGGAAATCCACCAAGTGAATCTTGATTCTTTTGTCCCCTTCACAAAAGGAAGAATTGTGAGAAAAATAAATAAATAAGTAATCAAGTCTAGAGAAACCCTATATTCACTTTGTCATTGAACTTTTTTGGGGCGGGGAAACAATCATATTCCACCCATAAATTTTTTGTCTTTTTAATTTATTGCTATTAAACCACCAATTGCAAATTCAAGAGAGAAAAAAGAAATTAACCATACTTTTTCCTTTTATATAAATGCTAAAAACACACCAATTATACACTAAATAAAATCCGTCTTACTAAAAACAATTAAATGGAGAATGAAAGGGATAACTGACCAAATAAGACCCAAAGTCTCTATGAAGTGGGTTCCCTAGTTGGATCGGACCTTTTTTCAAGTAGGAAGAAATTCATTCAAAGTGGTGCGAAGGAGTCCAGAAGTTTTAGACTTCCAGTGGGTTGAGAGGAGTAGAGGAAGAGTGAACGAAGCAGTTCTCCATCCGGGGGAATTAACTGTCAGCGGAAGGAAGAGTCATGAAGGTGACTAAGGATGAGAATCGTTCGGGTTTGTTCATTCACCTTGAGTTAAGGAAGATAGGTAGGACGGAAACAATCTGCATTCCGGAGTTGGTGCAAAGATAAGGATGGATCAGTGCAGCAGAGAAACTTATGAGATTTGTGCAGGAGGATTAATCAAAGAATTAAGAGGGCCTACACCAGATGCAAATAGGATCCCAACATGGCCAGATATGTATGTGAAAACGAAGAATATATTGAGGGGGTCGGGAGTGGATTTCGTCATCAAGGATGGTTCAGGTGAGGATGCCGCAAATAGATTAGAAAGTCCAACAAGGATGGTTTGTCATCAAGGATGGTTCATGGATTTCCTCCATTTGTCTCCAAAGCCCATCATGTTCAGCAAATAGAATAGAAAGTCCCAACTTACAGGATCATATGCTTTTTCGATATCCAGTTTCCATGACAGCCCCGGCACTTTACTTCTCACTCTATCATCCACCACCTCTTTTGCTATGAAAGTTGCATCAATAATTTGCCTATCCCCCAAGAAGGCATACTGCGAATGAGATACAACACTACCCACCACCTTCCGTAAACGAGTTGACAGCACTTTAGATATAAGTTTATAAACACTTCCAATCAAACTAATAGGCCGAAAATCCTTGATATCAATAGCATTCTTCTTTTTCGGGATCAAAGAGATAAACGTAGCATTTAAACTTCTTTCAAAGCCCGTATTAACATGAAAATACCAAAAAGCTCCATAATGTCGTCTTTTAGAACTTCCCAGCAGTGTTGCAAAAAAGCCATTGAAAAACCATCCGGACCCGGCGCTTTATCTCCATTCAAACTCCGAAGGGCTGCCCAAACTTCCTCCTCCGTAAACATCTGTTCAAGGTTCGTCTTATCATTCTGCTTCCTTTCTAAGCTCAATCCGACGATTCAGATCCTCGCTAAACAAAACTCCTTCACCTTCTAAAGCATTCAACCTTCTGATAACTTCCATTACTTCACGCAATCTAACTTCAATCCTGCCAAAAGAATCCCTATGCCATATAATCAGATCCTTCTTAAAAAGTTTCAGCTTCTTAGCCAGTTTAAAGGTTGGGTCTCCTTATGCACTAAGAAACCTAGCTCTTTCAGCCACATATTCTCGAAACGGAATGGAGCGTTACCTTTAATAAGAACACCACACTCAAGAAGTAAAGGGACGTGGTCCAAAGTAACTCTAGGTAAGAAAGATTGAATAGAGCTTTGAAAACTCTCTTCCCACTCCACAGAAATCAAAAACCTGTCAAGTCTAGAACACTAGGAACTGTTATTATCTCTGAACCACGTATACCCACCTCCTGCTAACGGAAGATCCACCAATTCCAAATCATCAATGAAGTCATTGAACTCCATAATAGCCTGCCAAAAACCATGTGATCCAGACCTCTCATGTGGAAATCTAATAGCATTAAAATCACCTCTGATGCACCAAGGGAAATTCCACCTCTGTTTCACCAATTTCAATTCCTCCCACAATTCCTTTCTAGCTGCATCTGCACATGGCCCATATACGCCCGAGAAAACACAAACTCTATCATTATCCACCTTCTTTAAAAGACAGGAAATAGAAAAGCACCCTTTCTCCACTCCCATTTTAGAGAAAACCCTATTATCCCACATCACCAACACTCCACCTGCTGCCCCTATAGCCTCTAAATACTCCCATTCTGCCCACCTTCCACCACCCACACTAGAAATAATGTCCCTATTTATATTCTCCAATTTGGTCTCCTGCAAACAGATCAAATGAGGGTGCCACCTCCTGATTGCTGCCTTTACTACCTTTTTTTTTATCCAAGTCATTCAAACCCCTGCACATTCCATGAAATAATACGAATATCCATAATCAATTAAGTTTTTTTCTCCTCCTATTGTCCTCCCCTTCTGCACTCTCTTCACGGTCAAATTTAAGAGTCCAACATAATTGTTTCAATTCCCGATTACATCTCGCCCAAGTCTTACCCCGATTAACACTGTTATCTTTACTAGATGATCTCCAGCTTCTATCAAATCTCTAAAAGCAATTCCATGATTTTATCCTCAAAACCATGACATGACACCCCCAGGAATTTACTAAAACCTTTAGCCCTCCTTTTGACCCACAACGAGATGTCCTCCATGTCCCCGTCACAAAAGCAAAGGTTCAAAACCACAAAAATCTTCAGGATTCAGAATGGCCAAGGGAGTACAAGAGATTGGCTCTGCTTGATTTTCGTCCACAGTCACCGAAGAAGGTGAGTTAGCAGCTAAAAGTTCTTTATCTCCGACCTGCGATGTCCCTGTTTCCTTTGCTGTCACACCTCCCTCTGCATTCTCAGTCACCCCAACTCGAGCACCCTCTGACCTGACACAATTCACTACTGATTCTGCAGCTTCTTGAACCTTATCCGTCCCACCCAGAATGGCATCATCAATACCATCCTTTTCGACATTAATCTGCAATGATCCAGCTCCTACACCACTATCAAAATGAACACAATCATCTTCATTATCATACGACCCTCCGGCAAATTCTCCCTTGTCAGGAGAAAGAGAGCTACCAACCAACAAATCTTCTTGTAGAGATGGCTCACTGCCATCTTTACTATGCACTTCAGGTTCTACCGCTACCGGAACCTTATCCGTCCCAACCCAGTATAATATCATCTGTACCATCATTATCGACATTAATCTGCATTGAACCAACTCCACCACCACTATCAAAACAAGCACCATCATCTCTACTATCACACGACCCATCGGCAGATTCTTCCTCTTCAGAAGAGAAAGGGCTACCAGCCATCGACTCTTCATGTAGAGATGATTCATTTCCCTCTCCACAACACACCTCTCCTTCCTCCTTTCCTTGTGTGACCCACTGGAACTTCCGACAAATTCTGCTGGTAAAGGGCTTCGCTCTAAAGATTTGTCGAAAAACACATGCTCATCTCCACTTCCACCATGTTCACACTCAACATTAGCATCCACGGGTGGCTTCACCTCCCTATCCGGCTCCTTAACTCCACCCAAATTACATAACCCATCCTCCAAATCCCAGTTCATCCTCCTTTTGAAAACAACATAACCTTGGCGCGCCTCCCTATCAGTCACCCAATCTAGAAATTCCAGAGAATCAGACTCAGAAACAGAGTTTCACCCCAAAGCTGGTGTCGGCTTGCAGCTTTCTATCTTGTCCTTTATCTCTATGCAAACAGCTCCCCTTAAACGCCGTCGTAACAAAAACAGAAGAAGCAGGCCCCTCAATGCCCCCTTCAGTTTCCCCTTGGGCTGTGCTTTGACCTGCCAATCTAAGACATAGGAGTCCAACACATCATTAAGAGGCCCTAGACCAGGCCCTGTTTGTGAGGAAACAGGCTCAACAAAACCGAAGCCCAAATTTGAAACCATGTTCGGCCCACTAACTCCATCGGTATCATTAGACATTTTTTCTTTTAATTTTTTTGAAACTTCAACCCACGTGCCTACAGGTTTCCCTTGCGTCTTGATACCCTTCGAAACGGCACCATTCGGCTCTGCAGTTTTAAAATTTGAAAAACTGGACTTCCACGTGCTAGACCGAGAAAGCTGACTGCTCTTCCTCTTGTCTTTATCTGGTACCACCCCTCTGTGACGTTCACGCCCTCCCCCCGCGTGAGTCTCACTACCCTTCTTCCTTCCCTCTTCAGAAAGCAAGCAGGGGATCGCCACCTCCAACCTCGCTGTGGCTCCACCACGGACTGCAAGAAGCAACTGTTTCAACCCAAACAGGGGGCTCGAAAATCCGGTATCCGACACCAATTATAACGCTCACCGGCACCTTCGAATTATACTTTATAAGAATTCTGGCCCACTAGAGATTTGATCACCTTTCAGTTGCTTCATCTATTGAAACGAAGCCCCCGACACTTGTTTCCAATTTCCTTGAACATGTCCCTGCCCCACAAATGCAACGGGAGGCCCAGAACCCAAATCCAAACCTCTAGTGGTTTACTTCCTTCTTGAAGACAACCTTCCATAGGATCCCAATGATTTAGCAGCAACGGCTTCTTATCCACAACCCACGACTTGTCTCGAAAGATGCGATCTGCTTCAACCTTTGAAGGAAATTCAAACAGAAAAGAATTCGTATCGAGTATTACTCAAAAGCCCTTTGATTTCTTTCTATCCACATTGTCCATCATACGCTTAATGGGGTAACATCCCAAAGACTATTCCTGCTCTTATTCCTCTCAACTAAGACCAATTCCAAAAAAGATACTTGGTAGAGTTTGGAAGCATCCACGATATGTTAAACAAACCTAAAAGCGCAGACCAAAGAGTCCTCACTACCAGGCAGTGGAGCATCAAATAGATAACACACTCTTCATCCCCCGCAGATATAGCACCGATTAGTGTACAGAAGGCCTCCTTTCCTCAAGTTATCACCTATTAGGATGGCTCCGTTTGCTACCTCCCATGCCAAAAAGGCCACTCTTCTTGGAACCCACGGGAACAAAATTCTGTTGCTGCTGTCCAGTTTTGAGTAATATTCTTTCACCGAGAACACTTTACTTTTGACGTCGTCCCATAAAACTTTATCCAGCTCGAAGGCCAACTTTCTGAGCATATAATAACTCAAACAATCTCGCGACTGTCTCAATCTCCAGTTTTGAAAGTTTCTGCGAAAAGAGAGATTCCACGAAGACCTTCCCTCCTCCGAAATAAGCACAGATTTTACGTAGCACTCCTTTTCTCTAGCCAGAACAAACAGATTGAGGAATGATCTGCACAACTCCCCTCCAACGCACCATTTGTAATTACAAAATATCACTGAAGATCCATCACCAATTTCAAAAGAGATGTGTTGACAAAATTATCCCATCCTCTTCTTATACCCTTCCAAAAGCCCACCCCAAAGGATTCATTGATGACAGGAAACCAAGAATGATTTCCCTTACCATATTTACTCTCTTCGCTTGGAACCTTTGGCCGCCCTCTTCCAAGTCTTCACTCTCTATAGTACGCTGATCCTCACTACCTTTAAATGTCCCCGGGAAGAAGTGAACTATAGCCTCCTTACAGTCGAGCTAATTCTTTAGAAAGGTATGCAACTGGGGAGGAAGGTGATTTGCTATTTCCGACGTTCTATGCGAAAGGAAAATGCTGCTATGAAGGTTTCTGAGGCATCTATATTGGACTAAACTTTTGATCAATTGAGGGCCACCACCTTCCACCAAAGGGCCTCCTTAAGATACCTCCACAACCATTTTCCAAGTAAGGCTTCATTGAACAGCCTTAAATTTTTAACCCCAAGCCCTCCTGCCTTCGGACTCCTACACACTGAAGACCATTTAATCAAACGAAGTTTTTTCCCCTCCGATCCCGCTTCCCACATGAAATCCCTTTCCAGCTTTTCTAAACAATTCCTAACCGAAACAGGAATCACAAGCAGCGACAGAAAATAAGTAGGCATGCTGGACAATGTATTTTTCACTAGAACAAGCCTCCCCCCTTTGGACAAGTATTGTCTCTTCCAACCCGCTAGCCGACATTTAAACGTTTCAACCACCTCGTTCCACACAACTTTGCTTTTAAAAGGAGACCCAAAGGGTAAGCCGAGATAAGAAGCAGGAAGTCTTGTCACCTTACACCCAAAAAAAGAAGCCAAATCCCCCACATTTTTTATGTCTCCAACCGGAATGATTTTGCTCTTAGAAATATTTATCATAAGACCCAAAGCCGCCTGAAAGAATAAAAGCACCAAACGAAGAAATCCAAGTTGAGACAAAGAAATATTTCACTCTTAGGAAGTCTCATCATTCAAACAAGAGAATTCGCATGGGAGAACCCAATTCCAGTCCCAAGTTATGGATATGGTGGTCAGTTTTGAATTTCTTTTAGGTATTTAGTCTAATCAATTTTCGCTATTATATATATAAGAGGAGAGGGATAAATAAAGGGTAAAAAGACCAAAATGACTAAATTAGCCCCACATGGCACATGCTAACTTTTTGTTAGTTTTATGACACCCGTCACAGCTAGGGGGTAAATTGGGAAAAATGGCAACATCGGATATGGAAATGACACAAAACATAGTTTGGGTGGTACTATGGGATTGAGTGGAAACCTTGGGGGAAAATTCGTTATTTGGCCAAAAATTAATGATCAAGTCTTGAGAAACCCTAACCTACCTTGTAATTGAGTTTCCACCCAACAATACGAAGAGTTGTGATTGGCTGCAGATCTCAAACTACGGAAATCATTGAACAAAAGCCGCACCCCACCGCGATGCGGCGCCACGCCGCAGAAGGATAAGCCCTCCAAAGATGATCGCATCGCTTGTCAAAGAGATAGAGGTGGTGGCTGTGTAGGTGACTAGGTGCCTGAGTGGTTTCACCGAGAAAGTGGGCGCACAAGCGCTGTTTGTCTCACTCTCATCGTACTTCCCCAACCCCAATCGAAAACCTAAAACCTATTTTACCACTAACAACTGTGTGGAACAACTTATACCTACTTATATGTACTATGATCCTTTTCATTTTTCTTTTTCTTTTTTGTTCTTTTTTTTTGATAAGTAAGAATAAAATAAAAGGGTGTCCTTTAGTGGAGCATACAAATTAAGAACTAATCATTAAATATGCTATCCAAAAATCCAAAAAATCTACAAAAAGGTTTGTACCAAGAGGTATCGACTCATACCACCAAAAATAAGAATCAGCTCCTTAATCTTCTCTAATCTTCCATCCACACTATCAAAACCCCTCGTGTTCCTTTCCAACCATATAGTCCAACAGATTGCCAACAAAGCACAGACCCAAAGGCTCCTCCTTCTCCGTTTATACAAAGACCAACATCTAAGCATATCCTTAATTGAGCCAGGCATCACCCATACCACGTGGAACAAATTAAACACTAAATCCCACATCTCCCTAGCCCTAGCTACTGAGATGCATTTGCACATATAACACCTATTCACATATTTATCCATCAGCGCGCTGAAGGTTGTCACCCGTTAATAAAGCTTCATTGGCAGTTTTCCACAAAATGAAACCCACCCTTGTAGGAGCCTTCGAATTCCACACTCTTCCAAGGAAGTGTGTCATCGTTGCCCAATAATTTTTGATAGAAGGATTTAATTGAAAAATCTCTGCTCTTCCCACCCTCCCACACAACTTAATCATCCCTCTATTTTTGTCCTTCTGGTTATAGATCTGCTCAAAGAAGTGCCCAAGAGAATCCAATTCTCAATCATGAGGGTTCCTTCTCAAAGAGTGGGTTGGTTCCACATGAATTGCACTACACCACTAAATGTTTCATCCTTGTTCGAAGTTAATCTGTAAAGCCCAGGATAAGCCCTCCGGAGCTCCATATTCCCACCCTGATGTTCACTCCAAAATCTAACCGTGTTGCCATTACCCACCTCCAGAGATAAGAAACATTCAATTACCCATTGTATCCCACATTTCAGAAAGACATCTCCCTTGTTTTTTTCTTTTTTCTTATCTTTTAGTAAGCGATTATGTGTTGTCATTAAAACTAGTATCTCCACCCGTGTCATAGGCATGGTTTCGATAAGAGATCAGCTCAAGCACGGGTAAAATAATAAACAACCACCTCGTCAACTCAAACGGAAATATGTGATTAAAAAAATATGGTAGAGAAAAACATTGTTGTAATTGGTTGTGGAGGGGCAATTCAAACAAAACCTATAACTGAGGGGTTGGTTTCAACATAATTGGTTGTAGAGGAGGTAATTCAAACAAAACTCAAAACTAAGGGGTTTATATGTCATTTATGTACTTGGGAATCTGAACCGCCAATTGTGTTTGGCACAACCGATGAGGGCCACCAGAGGCTCCGCGTGGCGGCCCTGATATGTGCAAACTAAAAATGTTTAGAATTAGGAATAAGGAACTGAGAGTTAGTCATACAATGATTAAATACAAGTTAAAGGATGAGTTACTTCGTATGTTGGTTTTTTGGGGTGTTGAGGACGCTAATTCTTCCAACATTCATAACATTTCTTGTCTCAATTTTGTTAATAGTCTTTCTATAGATTAGTCCGTTTGTGTATACTTATAGTTTGTAAAAAAGACGCATCTCCTGTTTAGACGCTTTTGTATATAATACTTTACTTATCAAAAAATATATATAATACTTTACTTATCAAAAAAAAAAAAACTAGTATCTCTACCGTGAGATCAAGATCAACTCAATGGATGCTCGGGTAAATTTACGAATAACCACTTTGTCAACTTAAACGAAAAGTTATGATTAAAATAATGTGGTAGAGGAAAACATTGTTGTAATTGGTTGTGGAGGGGTTAATTCAAACAAAACCTATGGCAGGGGTTGGTTAAAGCATAATTGGTTGTGGAGCGGATAATTCAAACAAAACCCATAACTGAGGCGTTCATATATAACTCACATACCTACGGATCAATTTGAACCGTTGGTTGTGTACAATCGGGGGCTAACTTCTTTTCTTTTGGTAAACGATTATGCATTGTCATTAAAATCGAAAAGCCACCCCAACATTCAGCGCCTATTATTCTCAATTCTTAAAAGCTTCCTAGATACCGCCAATTTTACTTCTTTTGGTTAAAAGACTAAATTGTCCTTTAAACATTTAGAAATTGATTTTACACTCTTACCCTCGATATTTTTTCATTTACACTCCTGTCTAAAATTATTTTTTTCGTATAACAAATTCAATTAAAAATAATTTCATTTATTACTAATGCAAATAAACATTATTTAAACATAGTACACATATAATTGCCTTTTTCATTATCATATTACATAGTTGTTACTAACGATACGTATATACGATACGCGATACGTATATACGATACGAAATTAGCCCTCTTCGATATAAATCGGTATGTCGTATCGCAATGCCTTTTGTATCGTACGATATGATTGGCGTATCTTACAATACCTTCACGTATCCCATATGTGTCGTATCTTATGATACATTGTTCTTTCTTAAGGGGGTCGGTTTGTAAAAAATAATTGAAATTTGTTGTAACGCAATGACGCATCAAAGGCAATGAGTCTCCTCTACTAACCTCTTACCAAAAGAAAACCCTTCTCGGCATCTTATTCTCGATTTCTTGAAGCATCCTTTTGCTGCTCCATAATCTTGATTCTTTGACAACTATGGCTTCATTTTCATGGGTTCATCCTTCCTTCAAAAAACCCTAGTCGCCCATGATTGAAGAGTATAGGCTTGAAGGACTGAAGGAGTGTCTATATTCTCTAGTAGTCTAGTACTATCTGTATAAGATTATCATCATTCATCAATTCACTTTGATTTTGGATTTCCTCTTCTCAAAAGGTAAGACAGCTTAAGAGAGTTTGTTAGTTAATTTTGAGTCTAAGGGAACTTGTTTTCTCTAACAAATTCGAAATCGTTCAATAAAACGAGAAGGAAACTCACCCCTTTCGGTTGATCGAATGTATTGAATCGAAAAACAAATATTTGTTAGACTGTGCCAAGTTTTGACTCATAGTTGTCTATAATTTTTAATTTTTTATTACTTAATCTGCATCTATCTTTTTACTCATTGTTGAATTTTGGTTACTCTATTATGTTCTGTTTTTATGTCATGTGAGTTGTGACAATGTGTGATCCTTTAGTTTAGGTCATGGCTCCAAAAAAGCTAAAAAGATTACTTATCACTTAATAGTATTTTTTTTATTAATATACAATGAAGTATAATATATATATACACACATATACATGTTAGCATATCTTACGATACTTGATGCGTACCCCGATACGTATCATAGATATGGAATTCCGATACACAATACGTATCCCGTTTTTATAACTATGATATTACATATGTAATTAAAATTATTTGGTTTATTGTAAATGCAATGAAATCAATTGCTAGTCTAGTAAATAAATTTTAGAAAAATCCTAATCCTAATTCAAAAATATTTTATTTTATAAAGGCAATTAAATAAATAAAACCTAAGGTCCTAAACACAGTTCAATTTCAAATGAAATAATATAATTTTATAAGTGGCACCAATTTTAGGTGAGACTAACTAATGATGGGTTTTTTACTATTAACTAAACAAAAATAAAAGTCACGAGTGTCACTGGTTTTGCTAGTGAGTGTCACCTCAAATGGGAGCCACTCCTAATTTAAAAATGCTATTAACTAAACAAAAAAAAATTAGGCGGCAATCATAAATTTTATAAAAAAAATATTATTCACTATTAATTAAAAAAAAAAGATTCATGAGTGCCACCCTAGTCCTGCGCCACTAGTGAAATATTTACTTTTTTTAACACAACTCCCAATCTCAAATAACTAACAATTAAAAATAAGAGTTGCAACAATAAAAAATGAATCATTTACCCAACAAAAAAATTAAAAACTCATTTTTGGATAGAGAGTAAGTCTGGGAGTTTTCATGATAAGGGATTGTCCTCAATTTTACAACAGATCTGTCCGAGCTTCTCGTCATACTTCGGCTTTAGCGGCTCTCAAGGGTGTGCCCCTAGCGGATCTTATGAGGGACTCTAGGCCAGTTCTTGATTAGTTCTTTCTTTTCCACCTGCTCCTCCTCTCTTAAAATTTTTTTTCCATTTTCCCGGTTCAACCCTTCAATCTAATAAAAATCTATCTTATTATCAAAAGAAATGAAGGATTGGATTCTAATTATTAGAATCACACGACATGATTGGAAGTTTATGTTTGGCAACGCATTTCTTAACCTTTCAACTAAGCTTGGGAAGAATCTCCACGTACTCGAGGAAGGGTGTGGCAAAATACCCCTCTCCCCAAAACTAAGTATTTGTAGATATGTCGAAGCACCGTCAACAAGTAAACTTATTAAATAAAATGAAATTGTTAATAGTGCAATCTTAATAATTACTATGTACAAGATTAATAGAACATGATAATATAATATGCTAAGGAATATTCCTTTTGGTGTAAGATTTGGTGTGAAAGGTGGGAGTTGGTGTTTTGAGTTGGAGATGCCCTTAGAGCTCATAAAACTAATACACAAAAATAAACAAATGATAAAGTTTCGATATAGCAAATGCATTAGGGTTAGTGAGATAACCTGAATAAGTTAGCAGCCTGAAACTAAAAGTTTTACAAGTGTAAATTTGATGTATGTTTGATGATTTTGAAAATAATTATAAAAAAGTTTGAGCAAAAAAAGTCAAATAAAACAATAATTAAACACTTCTTTTACTTGTACTTTCATAAAATACCATGTCAGGCAGAAAACTTTTATGTATAATTATATCAATTGTATATATTTCTTTTTGACAAAAAAACTGAAATAGCTGTATAATTTTGTTTGATAAGTAAAACTAAAATAATTTACTAATAATTAAATAATTACATATTTATTTTACTTATCAAACGACCAAACTGTCAAAGATATGTTGGTTCTGGTTCCAAACGTACGTGATTACTGGGGGCGTAGAAAGTAGAAACAAACCACAAAATCACAATCCCAATTGCAGTTGCAGTTGCAGATTCAGATTCAGGTTTAATTTTTCATAATTGCTAAAACGCAAAAGAGAATGAAAGGGACATGTGTATGTGTATGTGTATCTAAACATACATAAATAGAAATTCAGAAAAGCCTACAATGAAAAAGAAAAGAGGGCTCAAAATAGAAAATCAAAGTAATGATTAACTCTATAGAAACCAAACACACCTAGTAATCACGAACAAGAGATCTGATTGGATCTTGCACCACCACGCCGCAGCAGCCCTAAGCCCTCCGTCCTCCATCCTCCGTCCGTGAGATCGATCTGATATCGCGCACGGTTCTGACCTCTTTCTCTCTCTGCTTTCCCAATTCAAAACGGCAAAACCTATACACCTATTGCCGTATTACCTGTACTTGTCTAGTTATCTCTACTTTTTTTTCTTTTTTCTTTTTTCTTTTTTCTTTTTTTCTCTCTATTTCTCAAATACCCATTCTATCCCGCACGTACACTTTTCAACTTTTTTTTCTTTCTTTTCTTTTTTTGGTAAACGACAATCGGAAACCCACCGCCCCAACATTAAATAGGAGTGCTTCTTTTGAATTTTGATTAAAAGAAACAAATTTACACTCTTACCCTTTTTTGTTTTTTATTCATTATTCATTATTCATTATTCATTTAAACTCTCATTATTTAACGTACAACACCCACACTCACACAAAAATTTAGAGGTTGCACTCGTAAAATGAATATATATATATTGTTAATTAAAATAATTTAGAGATTGCACTCGTAAATAAACATACTACACCCACACACACACAAATTTAGAGGTTGCACTCTTGAGATTGGGTTTTTTGTTTTTACACAATTCCCAATTTTAAAAAACAAAACTAACAATTCAAAATAACAACTGAAAGAATAAATAAATAATTGTTTATTAAAAAAGAGCTAACATTTCCAACAAACACTATGACCGTGAATAATTAATTTTTTAGTGAAAATATGCTCTCCCTTTCCTTTTATGATGTTTTTTTTCATTTTTTTTCTTTTATCTTTATAAGTTATTTCTCAACTATCAATATTTACTATTTTATCAAATATTTTTTTATTTATCATTGAAACATACACACACAAGTAATACATATGTGTGGTTAAATGAAACATGACATGACTGTATAAACTATTATAATTATCGTGGTTCCAACTATATCAAATATTTATATTTTATCATCCCTTTTAAATTACAAAGTCATTGTAATTAATGTATAAAATATTTATCTCAATATATGACAATCTTAATTTTTTCACAACAACATTGTTTCATAAAATGTTTATCTAATATTGTTGAAAGTTCGCTATAGTCTAAGTTTTCTAGATTCCACACAAATAATATAAAATGTGTA
Organism: Codonopsis lanceolata; assembly: GCA_013146195.2. Lineage (NCBI taxonomy): Eukaryota > Viridiplantae > Streptophyta > Magnoliopsida > Asterales > Campanulaceae > Codonopsis > Codonopsis lanceolata. The sequence continues at coordinate 52,675,791 of CM028377.1, read as the reverse complement.
TTAGATGTGGCAATTGTTGTCCATGTCATAAGTCCGTCCAAACCGTCCATCAAATAATAGATATGAACACACTTAAATATTTAAATAAATAGATACAAATGGACATACCATCTGACACCATTAATTAACATAGGTATATATGAGCTTAAATGGGACCCATTGGGTACTCATCTCCCTTTCCAAGTCCATGTGTCACTCACCCACCCCCCCTTCCAACGTTCAATGTGGCTGTCTATCTCCCTCTTCATTTTTTTCTTTTCTTTCCGTGGGCCTTTTAACGAACTCTTTAGTCTTTAGTGATATACTGATATACCTTTTCTTTGCCACCGCAAAATTTACCTTTTCTTTTTCTACATTTTAATCAATCATTTGTTTTCCAAGGTACTTCAAAATACTTTCTATTATTCCTTTTTTATGAATAAAATAAGTTAAAATCTCCCCTCTTTAATTTTCATTAGTCTTAAAAAATATTTTTTATCTCCTAGAAAAATGCCATGTTTGACTTAGATTATAATATATATATATATATAGGGTCGGCCCTGAGGCATGTCTGGAAAGGCGACGGTCATGGGCCCCTAACTTTGGGGCTCAAATTTGTAAAAATTACCTTATATATTGTATATATATTTTTAATGTTAAAGTATTTTGTAATTAGACAGTTGCATTAATGGTGAGGCGCGCATGTGGATTGATAAAGATCCTTGGTTCGAAACTTTGTAATCAGACAGTTAGCATATCATAAACAATTTGCCCATTGTCTGATATTATATGCGCTATCATTTTTTTTAACATTAATGTAACTTTTATTTATATATATTTATTTGTATATATTTTAATATCATTTTTTAATAGGGAAAACACATCAGTGGATTTAAATTTTGTTGAAACTCCAGAGTAGATAATGAGAGAAAGTGAACCTCAATTTCATTGTTTAGAATTGGAATTGTGGGTTTCAATGTAAATTTTATTATTTATATCCTGCAAAAATATTAGAATTAAAATGGAACTAAAATTTTTAATATTTTTATTCTATAAATTGATTTTTCTTCTCCAAAGGTAAAACTTTTTTAAACCTAAAGACTCATGATTTTCTTTAATTTTTTTATTTCTATTAATTTGCTTATACGTTTAGATTTTTAATTGAACTTTACATGAGAGCCAAACAAAATAATCTTAATTTTAATGTTACAAAATTATGATATTCAATTCTAGACATCGAACTCATAATCTTTATGTTGCAATCATTTGTGTATTTTATTAGCACTAAAGTTTTAACTATTGTATTGTTATGAATATAGGTTTCGTACATCGCATGAGTGCTTTGATTATAATTTTCTATGATTAACTTCAATTTTATTGTACAAAATAAATTGTTTTGGTCGATGACATGTCATTTCAATATCAATTTAAAGATATGTTAAAAAAAAGTTATTGTTTTTTTAACATAATTTTCTATAATTTGTTTTATATGCATATTGAACTCGTAATTTTTCATACAATTATTCGGTTATATGGTTATCATTAAAATTTTATATTATTTTATTTAAATCAATATTGAACCGTACATTATACGATTGTGTTGTAGTATACATAAAAACATAAGTTCATTATTTTTAGAATTTTCCCGCCAAAACTAACTTTTCAAAAATAGAATCACTTATGTCATGTTTATGTCTTTTTTTGTTTGAAATTTAATTTAAGAAATGTCATTTAATGATGTTGACAGAAATTATTCCAATTGAATTTACTTTTTTTATTTGGATAATTAAATTCAAAATGACATATAAATGGCATATAACTAATTACATATCAAAGCCATATAACTATTAAATATTACACAAAAATAAAGTATAAATCAAATTTCTAGGTAAGATATTTATAAGTCAGACAGAGTCGATGTGCATATACTTAATTACAAACAAAATCAATATATAAAAATAATTCGTAAAAATGGTATTTATTCAAAAATATTGAATAGCTTGGTGTTAGTCTGAAAGGGCACTATAATAAGCTAGAAAGGGGGTTAAATAGCTTATTAACACTTAAAATTTTTCGTATAAATTCCTAAAACAAGCACTTGCAATCTATTGAAAAGATTGAAGTTGCGGAAGTCTTGTAAGAAAGACAGTTCAAGTCTGTCGGTAAAGCACTACCGGTAGACTTTGCTAAATACTCAAGTTTGCAACTGAAGTGATAAGTAAAGAGATATGAAACAGTATAAAGCAGTAAGCAACAGTAAGAAAATAACACAAATATTTTGAGATGGTTCGCACTATAAAGAGTGCTACGTCCACCACCAAGGCAATCAACCTTGGATTTAAATGTGCACTATGTTTTCCACTAGTTCTATTACAAAGAAGTCCAATGGATCGTGTACAAAATATTTGACTTGTGTTTGGGGGTTGAAAATTGAATATCTGGACAAAATAGAGTATTCAATGTGCAGAAGAATAATAGAAGAAACAACAATAAAAAGCAAAAGATTAAATGTTGATGCAGATTTTCTTCTTGTTGTTGAGGACTTCGTTGATCAGTTTATGATCTATTGAATGCACTAAATGTATAAAGCTTGATATTGTTGGGAAGATTCAGAGCAGTCTTTTTCTTCAGACTTTAATGGTAGTATTTATAGTTGGTCATTCTTGAGATCGTTGGAGAAGACGAAGAAAGTAACAACTCTATTAGGTTGAATGCATTAAATGCATGAAGCTGACTTTGTAGATTTCGTTTTCACTAATACTGAGCAGGGAATGGCAGAGAGTTGTTGCAGCAACTAGTAGGTGAGCGATCAAAGTTGCATACCTGCAATAGTTGGTACAGTCTGTGTGTCAGTCTGTGCACCTGCTCAGTTACTTTTCAGGAAGCGAAAGTCTTTATACTTTTCGAAAAAAGCTAGACAGGCGTGTGATGTGCGCAAAACGCAACTCAGGCAAGAATACCCGGCCGTATCAAGTAATAAAGTGTACCTAAGTACGAGTTATCGATCCCACAGGGAATGCGCGTAATCCTCACTCCAACTAAGTACCAAAATTAGGCTAACTAACTATATTTGAGCGAAAATAAAATGAATTAAAATCTAAAAATATAAACAACCTAAGAAAGCAATTAAATCTATACTACTGCGGAGGTAGTTTGGCAACAACAAATCAAGATAGAAATATAGGAACGCATTATTTCTAGTCTAGCCGGTGTTTAATTTAATCCTCTTTCTGCTTTTCTTTAACTCAAGTTTTGGTAGTCGGGCGCACTATTATATTCGCTACGGGCTCTCGCAACGTATAACAAATCTAGCTACAACTCCTAGCTACGGGCTCTCGCTTCTTATAACATAGGAGAAAATAGCCGCGTGTCAAAACAAGCACCCTATGACTATCTACGCACGATCTCCTCTCGGTCTCACGTAACGTAAACAATTAATGTGATTTTCGGAATTAATAGGACGGGCTCTCGCATCTTATCCTATAATTCAAATGATCATCTAATGGTTCGCTACGCCATTAAAAGCATGAAGATCACACAATAATAACCAAACACATGGGTAATACTTCACAAAAAGAAACTCTCCATATTTTTCTACAAGTCAATTTGGTAGCCGAGATAAATAAAATTGATTAACTACGGGCTCTCGCATCTTATAGTCAACCCTAACCTCCCCGACCTCGCGAATGGCTAAGGTGGTTCGATCGCGTGTCAAACCTAGTCTCATTTTGGCTATCGGTGTGTGTCACATAACACCAACTATTAAATTGATTGGTCCGAAATAAATAGGTAGCTCTCGCGGATCCTAAATGTTTCTAAAATCATTTAATTATTGGTTAAATAATTAAATGCATTAAGTGCACAAAATAATAATCAACATGAATGTGTACTAAATAAAGAGATAGATTAAATTAAATCACTACATTTAACATAGAAAAATAATTGCATTCCATAATAATTTAAGCACAAACCAATTCTTCAATTACAATATTAATCAACCCAAGAAATCATAACAAATATCTAAAAATATAAGTTGGAAGAATTAAACCGAATAAAGTTCGTTTCCGGGGTTGACATCAATTGTAAATGCTTCGTTGGCCCTTGAAATGATGCTCCAAACCTTCATTATCGGACAATTGATTGAAGAAATGGAAGGAATTTGGGATGAAATGGGGCTGGTGCCCCATTTGGGAGCAATGTCCCAAATGGGGACTTGTTATTTTTCGCCAATGAAGCTGCCAGGAGTTAAAGAAATGGAGAAGACACAAAGGCTGGAAGCTGGAGGGGCAAAATAGGGAGAGCAATGGAATTTTAGGGGCAAAAAGGGAAAGAAAAAGGGGTTGGGTCGCGGCTGGGAGGTGGATCGAACCAGGGGAGAAGCTGCGGGTTGCCCAGCTGGAAAACAGGCTAAGTATGTGAGATGGAGTGGGCAGGATGGTGGGCTGGATGGAGCGGTTTGGGCTGAAGATGCACGCGGGTCACCCAGATCCGGATGTAGGAACCGCGGGCGCGCTAGTGGAGGGGAAGCGCCAGAACGCGCCAAGTGGCACCTGCAGCCAGCCGACAACACACTGGCGAATTCAGACAATTGCGGCGGCCTCCCTGAACTTATGCAATTTGCTCCGGTGCCCCTGAAGACTCTGGAATTAGCGCCGCCTTCCAGCTTCTCCCAGACTTCACAAAATGGTCCCTCGTTAGCTTTTTTCAGCCTCCGTTAGCCTCTGAATGCCTTGGAACCTTGACGGACTTAACGGGCATTGACCAAATAATTTCCAAAACAACTTTTAAGCCCGGAATTGTCTTGAACTTTGTGCTAAACACCGTATAAAAGCTCAATTATGCTTGGAAACCTACATTAAGCACAAAAACACAAATAATAATATTTCCAAAGCATAATTAATTCAAAAATAGCACAAAATAACAGAAAATTCCCGGGAAAATTCGTGGAAATCTTGCGCTCATCAGCGTGTCTGAGAAGTCAAGTGTTGATAGAAGATTGATTTAAATCAAATTCAAACTGATAAAGGCTGAATTTAATTAATCCATTAAAAGCTTGATGACTGGACACGTCATGCTTGAATAAGTGCAGACAAGGTCTGCCGCTAGATGTTGTATGAAGTCTTCCGGTGAAGCCTTCAGCTGAAGTCTTCCGCTGAACCTGTGAAGTCTAAAAACTATTACAAGGTAAAGTTCTATACACAGTTGTCACGCTAAATGATACGCATCCCAATTAGCCACTAAGCATAAAACCTAATGTAATGAATGAACAAATGCAAATCAAGATTTATACTAGGAAACTTATTTTTTAATCACAAGTTTGCTTTACTGTGTTTTTATAGGTTTCCTCTATAGACTTCATAGTCTAGTTAGAGGTTTTGGTATTTTGTTGATTTTTCATTATTTTCCTTGTAAGACTCATAGTCTTTTTAATGAAATCTTTTTTGACCATAAGACTATTACTTGTAGATTGTTTGATTTATCTCTGTGTTCTATTACTGCTTTATTAGAATAAAGTCTTCCGCTATTTTTAATGTTTTGGTCAATGCACATGTGGATGCAACTGCATTAGAAGTTGCACTGACATAATTCCTAAATCCTAGATACTATTACATTTTCAATTGGTATCAGAGCCCCCTCTTAACGTCACTAAGAGAAGATTCTGGTTGTAGTCGTGATGGATTCTCAATATGAGAATGTTATTCGTCCTCCTTCCTTAACGAATACGAATTACTCAAATTGGAATGTTGATGAATTTGATTTTGGTGAAGACTCAATGACTCTTTTAACAACAAAATTTAAAAATATTTTGAAAGAAAAATGACAAAATAGATCTCATTTTTCAAACACCAAATCAAATTTCAAACCTGAACCTATTAAGTTTGTTCCCAAAGAAAACTAATTCCAAACCCCTGAAAAACCTTTTACTAACCCTTTCGCTAAACAGACTACATCTAGTGGTAAAATTGTTGATTCTATTCAATGTAGGACTTGTCAAGGGTTTGGTCATTATACTAATCAATGTGCTAATACTTTGTATAAGAAGGGTTTGAATTTCTTTGCTACTTTGAGTGATAGAGATAATGGAAATTCAGATGATCATATCACTCTTACAGTAGTGCAATTTTATAAATTAATCATGCAGGTGTTTCGCATGACATTGCAACTGCATTAGAAGCTACATCAGTCAAAAGCTGGGATGAGTCACTTTGTTTTAATTCTTCCATAAATGAAGAAACTATAGGTACTCTAGAATCAGAATGCAAAGAAGAATCTGAATTATTGGAAGCCTACAAGGAACTATACTATGATTGGGAGAAAAGTGCTTCTTAAGTCAAGGTCCTTGTAAGGATAAATGAGATATTCAAAAAAGAGAATGAAGATAAAAAAATCGTGCATTGTTGTAGACACCCCAATTTCGTACCCCTATTTGAAACATCCTATAAAATGTTATATCAAGTAAAAAAGGACCAATGAACGTTATGTTTCAGGGGGTCAAAGCAACAAGAAAACTTAAAAAGGCTTAAAGGGACAAACAATAAGCAAAAAGGGTAAAGGTGAAACATTTTTATTGCAGGAAACATGTCGGAGCGCGACACATGCAGAAATGGGCCGCACCCAAAACAACATGGGTAGCACCCCGAATTACTTTCTTGGCCAGTGCAAAATATCTAAGTCTTCTTCCTTCGTTGTTAAGGTTGATCAGATTTTTCCTATAAGTAGAGGCCTCCTCTCACAGTTTGTGACACATACATTTTTACGCAAAAACTCTCTCGCAGAAGCTCTATTAGGCTGTAGAAATTCTTCTCCCCATTAGGCTGAAGAAATCCTCCATAAATCAACCTAAACCTCTGTCCAAATAGAAACCTAATTAAACCAGTTAGCTTCCCTCCCTAAACCCGATCACAAAAAGCCAGAAATACAACAACAATAACAACAACAACAACAACTTATAAGAATTATAATAATTATAATAATTATAATAATAATAATTATTATTATATTAATAATAATTAATAATAATAATAATAATAATAATTATTATTATTATAATAATAATTAATTAATTAATTATTATTATTATTATTATTATTATTCCATTCACATCGTCCCTTGTGTAGGGGAAAATGGAAAGTGCAAGAAAGGATGTTGCGGACCCCACTACAGACTTTTATAAAAGTTGTCTTATGGCCTATTTCGGATCACGATGAGTGCTTTGAGTTTTCTATATCAAGTTATCCTTTTTTTAAGGGATACCAGGATATAGGAATACATCGCCCTTTCATTCTCATTATCCTTTTTTTAGGAGAAAACGGAAAAGTGTAAGAAAGGATTGTTGCGATGCCCCACTGCGATCCAAAATGTTTTAATAGAGCCGTCATCTTTATTTTGAGGAAGAAATAAAAAAACCCAGAGAATGCAAAAAAAAAAAAAAAACGAGTTCGAGGCTAAGTTACGAGTTGGGAAGGTGCTAGGCACCCAACTCGTCCTTTCGGTCTCAAAAACAATTTTTGGCTAAAAGTATGCTTTTTGTTATATTTATCTATCAAATAAATAAAGCATTAACTACCTACAAATACATCAATGTCTACATTATTTACGGACTTGCAACCATCTCCTTCTAATAATTACAAATATGCTTAAAAATATTTGGTCATAATAATGACTCTTTTTAATGTTATTTTCTAAATAGATCCGGGTAGCACAACGACTTATATTTTTACATTTGGGCCGGATGGAAAATAACACTTCTTAAATAAAACTTTTAAAAGCTTACCGTATGGTGTGCTCGCTCTGTCCTTCCGGGAGATGGAGTCTTTTCGCGTGTTGTTGTTTTTTGTCATTTGTTGTGTAGATGGAGTATTGTGCTTTACCTATAATTGGTAAAGGCGGTGAGAATTTTGGCAGCGTAACTGTTTGTATTTATTGATTTTGATGTTTTTGTTGCGGGGATTCAGATAGCGTAACTGCTTGTATTATTGATTTTGTTATCTGAAATCGGACAGCGTAATGACAAGGTGTGTGTTTGTGTGTGTTTATGTCTGTGCAGCCCGTGCATGTTTATGTATGTGTGTTGTGTGTATGTGTGCGTGTTTATGTATGTGTGTGAAAGGGGGGGCTGTCGTGAGAGAGTATATATGCGAGTGTGTGTGTGAGTGAGAGAGAAGGAGACAGGTGGAGCGGGAGTATATATGTGTATGTGTGTGAGAGTGAGGGAGGCTGTTGGATTTGAGGGAATATATGTGCGGAGATAATGAGTGGGGGGTTAATTAGGGGAGATTGGGGGCCCGCTGGAATGGGAGTAATTGTGAGGGGAGAAGTTTGTTGGGTATTGAAGGAGTATATATATAGGGAGGAAAAGTAGGGAGTAAGGAAATGGAGGTGGGGTTGGGGGGGGGGGGAACCGGTGGCCCAATTGCCTTTTCTTTTCTTTTCTCTTTTCTTTTTGTTTTTGTTTTTTTTTTTGTTTCCTTTTCTCTTTTCTTTTTTTGTTTCCTTTTCTTTTCTTTTCTTTTTTCTTTCTTGTTTTCCTTTTCTTTTGTTTCCTTTTCTTTTTTCTTTTCTTTTTCTTTTTTTTCATTTTTTTGATTTTTTTTAACTTTTGTTCCTAAAACATACAAGAGATAATTAGTAGTCCATTTTGTAATATTTATTTGGACAATATAAAATCGGGTACAATTTGGGGTGTCTACAGGGGTAGCTAGCGAGGTTGAAGTGACCGCTTACGTGATCACGAAATCTACGTGTGTTCATTGTTTTCAACCGGTATAGGACGGTTGGCGGCAATTGGATATCTCGTATTTATTTTGAGCCTTATCTTTCACTTGGAATTTCTGTTAATATTGGTATTTGATTTTACGATTGCTACATTGCAATTATTGGTTTTTATAAACTATTTGGCTTTTTGACAAAACATATTTCTTCTGGTCAACTCCTCCTTAGAAACCGGAGGGGTTATATAGGAACTTGATGGGCATTGTTCGCTTACCCTTTTCTATTTTTCTCCAAGTCGTAAGTAGATTTGGGATCCTTTTGGGCTCGAGTGGACCGTGTTGAGGGTGACTCATGAATAAAAAATTCATTAGCTTTTGAAGTTTTATTATGGTTATTTTAATGGACAATTATTTTTGTATTGGGACTTGTGGAGCCAGTTATGTTTTGGGAATATGTAATAGATAGTAAGGGTTTGTTTGGTTGAAAGAAATTATAGTGTTTTTCTTTTATATTTAGTGGTTTAGTGTTTTGTAATGGTGACGTGGTCAAATTTTGGGACCGCGGTGTCATTACTAAATTTGAGGCGTTACAATTGGTTTAAGTGGTAGGACTAGAGGACTACCATGTGTTGATATTGGTGTCCAGTAGCTACCGACACAATTACGATTCCAAGGTAATGTGTGGTTACCTGTGTGTTTCATGAATAATATAGATTCAATAACCTGCTTGAGATTGTTGTAAGCGAGTCTAGTATTTACAGACTTGTCTTCTGCAGTGGGTGTTTGTGGTAGGACTAGTGGCATACTCTTGTGTTGTTTAACGTTTAGTACTTACAAACGTTGCGTTCGATTCGTTATCGTTAAGATGATTTGTCTATAGTGTTTGTTGTTAGCAAATACATGTATGGTGTTTTTTATATACGAGAAAACATTCATGCTTGATATGTGTGTTGAGCTGCCATACTTGAAACTCAACAAACGTGTTTATTTACGAGCAAACATTCATGATTGGTATGTGTGTTGGGTTCCCGTACTTGAAACTTAACAGTTGTATTTATTACAAGTTAACATATAATTGTGCATCGCATTGAGTCAAGCTGGCATTTGTGGTTGTATCGACAATGGGACGACAGTAGACTTTACGAGAGTTAAATCTCATGATCGCTATAGACCGTTGGATGGGTCTCTCCCTTGTTATTGGTCGCAACAATGATGTAGCCTTTGTTAGAGCAATTCGCATGACAAACATAAGGCTAGACACTTGGGTAAAACTCGGGGTAATTAGACTCCTGGTTAAGTCCCAAGGTCATTGGCTGGATACTAGTGGGTTCAGACATGATTTCAGCACGTGTACTACAACAGCAACACAACTACGAATCTTGGGTAAAACTCGAGGTAATGAGACTCCTGATTAAGTCCCGAGTCGGTATTTTCTGGATACTATTGGGTTCAGACATGACTTTGGTTTTCAGTTCTGGATACTATCAGATTATATTATGTGTATTACGACATCAACACATCTACAATGTTCTTCTAGATTTATGGTACAGTTATATATATGCATTGCTTCAGCAGCACAGCTACAATGTTTATAGCAGGACAAGTCAAAAGCACTCATGCAGATTCAACTCAGATACATATCAGATTGAGATACTGATTTATATGTGCAAGTATATGAATTGATATACTTGGTGTATCGTGTATCGTGTATTATGTATTGGTTATATATGCTAACAACGTGCCATATACATCATGTAATAACTTACTGAGTTATCACTCACCCCGTGTTTGTTTACTTTAGTATGTAGTTATCCAGGAATTTGATCCACGAGATCGAAAGTTCACGTGTGATCAGTGAGACACACGAGACCTATCAGTTTATTGAGTTGTAGCTTCTGAAAGGCTTGTTTTGTATAGCGGTGAGGACGAGGATGTATAAAGTTATATAAACTCTATTATGAGTTTTAATTGTTACTAGTGTATTATATTTCACTAGTTGGTTGACCTAGAGCTACTGTGTTTAGTTCTCGAGTAACAACTTATGTTTTTTTTTTTTTTTTTTCAGCTTTTCAGAAGTTGTGGTGTTTATATTATTCATATAAATTATTATGTTTTGTCAGCTGACTTTTATTTAGCCGTAATTAGTAGAGGCTTTGCAGGAGTTTTAAGTGTTTATTAGACGTTCGACCTGAGGCTTGTATAGAGATTGGAGGTCGGGGAGTCACATTAATGACATTAATCTATCCCTTAATAATTAGATTTTTCAAATGAGGACTCTTTGAGTGGAACGGATGGAGTATCATTGCCAATTTTTAATGTGAGTAGTCAAATATACGGAGGTTGAAAATACTTACCCTATAAAAATGAATAAATAATCTATAGTATTCATTATCCCGCATTAAATGTTTATTTTTAAAAAAAATATTGAAATTAGTACTCCTAACAATTTTTATGTATTTATGGGAAAAAGGTAAAAATGTAATAATCAAAAGTTTATTAATGAATAGTTGTCTTTGTGTTTTCAAGAAACTAAAAAAACTTTAAATTTTGGCTTTTTGACTTTGACTTTTTAATGCATAAAGGGTGTTGTACCTAACTTATTGGTTTTAACTTATCAGTTGAAACAAACACTTTAAATATGACTTATTTTAAGATAAATGTAAAAAATCACTCCTAAAAGCTGCAACAAGTAAACACTTTAATGGTTGTACAATGATGCTCGCGATGATATAAGATTTTGCTCTTTAGCAAATGAAATAATTTTTTACCTAAAAAACCCATAATGACATTATTGGGCCAAAGCATTTAAAAATAAATAAATCAATGATTGGGCACCAAGAGCATCTAAGCAACACCGGTCGATTTATTGGTCTATATTTGCTATATAGCGACGACCTACATAAAACAAAGTTATTAATATGTGTTTTCTGCTACCAAGACAACAAGACTTGAGTTATAGAAAAAAAATGTTAAACATTGGTTAAATTATAAATATCATAATGCTAGAGTTTTTTTTTCCTCAATTTGACGTGATTTTCTTTTTATTGTTTTTTCAGCGATAATGTGACATTGTTTTTATGTTGTTGATTATATTACTTATCCATTTGCTTTGCAGTGTTCTCTATCAAGCTTTTTACGAAATTTTAAAGAGAGTAGATCGTATGTGCGCTTAGGATCCTGAGTGATTATCACTGAGTAACCGACTTTATATTTATTCTCTCTGCATGTACATTTGCTTCGCTTTACACACACTTTGTTTGCGTATAGAAGTAGGTATTCATAGGAAGACTAGGTAAATGGACAAGATGAATTTGGTGACGATCTTCTTGGCATGTCCAATATTTAGGCCAAAAAGTACTTGATAAGTCCCCAAGATCCGACTTTTCTTCTTGAAGAATGGGATGACAAGTTAGAAGCTTTTTGAGTGCTTGTTTGGTAGAGTGTTTTGACCAAAACACTGGCAAAAAATATAGTGTTATCTCTTTAAAAGTATTTCAATAAAGTGTTTTAAAAACGTGCAGCCTTTTAAAACGCTCCAATTTTAAGCTTTTTAAAAATATATCGCATTTACAACTACTCTGTTTATGAAAATAGTGTTTTGAAATAGTTTCCCGAACATGTTTACAAGAAAAAATTTGTGTTTTGAAAAAATTAGGTTTTTAAAACGCTGTACCAAACGTGGCCTGATTGAATCATTAGTTATTTCCATATAGGCTTGTTGCTTCCAGTAGTTGCCTAAGTAATGTCATCATACTCCATGTGTTCATGACAACGCTGGTCAGACTACTAGAATTAGAACAAAGGTATTGGTTTGGTCTAGTGAGCTTCAGCCAATAAACCTTAGACAGTTTGTGTCGGCACACTTTCGTTCATATCGTCATCTCAATTATAGGGTTTATTACTTCCTCTCATGCCACTCCCTCTTCCCATTTCCTCAGTGGCGACCTTGATATGGACAAAGGTTTTGCCCATAAACCCATATTGTCCCCGTTGGCATTTAAGTGATTTGTGCATTGACCAAACAAATGACCACCTTAGACGACCTCAAATTCACTAATAGTCATGGTCGTTGTTGACCTTTTTCTATCTGCTTGTGAAGTTAAAAGCATCAATGAGCCGGAGAAAAAGACGACAACGTTGACTACTATTTGATTTAGTTTATTGATATGTGTTGATGACTAATAGCTTGTGTTGTTTGATTTAGCCTTTTGAAATTATTGATTAGCTATCATAAGTTAGTGTGTGTGTGTGTGTGTTTGATTAATAAGTTGAAAAAGTGTTGAATTCAAATATAAAGACTAAAATAGCCTATTGGAATATGCTTCCTGATAACTAACTTATCACCTTACATATTCTGAATATTTTGATTTGCTTGTTCCCATTATCGTGTGTCATAACAAGTGGCTAAAGGTCTGCGTACCGGTTGGTGTGACAGCTTGTTTGACAACACATAGGTCTTAGGTTAGGTTGTCCTAATCTAGTCCTACCTTCTAAATGATGATTGAACAGACCATCGTTTCATATGCACCAGCACCAGCAGATTTGCTGCAGCATCAAGGTTTTCGAAAGACTCGTCACCAGCAGACTTGTCACATGCACTAAAGGATACTTTGAAGAATCGCCACTAGCAAACGTGCTTAGTGTCAAAGTTTCTCAAAGGATTTGTCACCAACAGATTTATCAAGTGCATCACGGAAATACCTTGAAGACTTCTACCAGTAGACTTGCTACGGTTTGAATGCTCACATCAGCAACCAACAGTCCTTCCTTACAAGAGGACTCACTTTTGAACATCACACCGACAGACTTAGTTCTGCACATGCTACAAATGTGTCCAAGCTTCACAAGCGATTCAAACCTTTATGAAGCCTGCCACCAGTGATGCTGTAGGACTTTCTCTCACTTACGTGGTCTAAAAAGTCAAAAGAATCTACCTTATTGAACATACCACCTGATAAGTGCATCAGACGTCAGACTTGCTTTTCAGAGACCTATCAACGCAGTCTGACAGGCAACCGGTTCAGGATCTGCAAAACAAAGCTTTTATCCAACAGTCAAAGATCCAGTGAACAACATCTCTATCCGATGGATTTTAACAACGACATTTTTCTAACGGATAGAAAAATCATCTTCATTTCTCAACGATCAATTGACCCCGGTCTATAAAAGAAATCTCCCATCCTCTTCTTCAATACACCACGAACACAACGATAATTAAACAATAAGACAACAAGAACTTCAAATAAGTTGTAAGATCTACAAGAGATCGTCTTTCACCAACGCATCTCAGATCTTCACAGAAAGTTGCAGTGAGCTTACCCAGACCTTTGCAAAACACTCTTTATGGATTGCTAGGAAGAAAGACTTTGAAGAAGAAAAAAGAAAGATCAGAAACTTCAATAGATAGAGATCGGCGTCTTGGTCAAGAACCTAGTTCTTGATTTGAGTTCTTCACTCTTCTTCGAAGAATTCAGCCTTTAGCTTAAGCTTCAGGAATTTATTCCTAAAGCTAGAGGTCAAACTCTTGAATCGATTTGAAGATTGATTTCAGATGATGCCTATGGAAGATGAAGAGCTGTCTGTTTATATTGCATTCATGTCTTCAGATTTGTATTTACATACAAATGTTGTTGATTGTGCACTAATCAATCATCATATTAATATTAATAATATTATTAAATGAGGGTAGTTTTGGAATATGAAAATTTTATTTAATGACACCGTTCATCTGTTTTTTTGATCTGATAAGTCTTCAACACCAGCTCTAATGCTTATGACTTATAAGGTGAGTTGTGCTTTAGTTGGCTTGTACTCTATTTATGACTTATTACTCCACATTTGAAATCAAACACTCTCTAAATGACTTATGAGAAGTCATAAGCCATAAACACTAACCTATAAGCTATATCAAACATGACCTAAATGACTTATGAGAAATCATAAGCCATAAACACTAACTCATAAGCTATATCAAACATGGCCTAAGTAGTTTGTACATGACTTATGACTTATTTTACCATAAATGAAATCAAATGCTTCAAAAACAACTTATGTTAAGTCATAAGTTATAAGCTCATTCAGATAAGCCAAATCAAACATGCTCAAAATTGACTATTAGTTCTTGTACATGGATAATGGGGAAAAACAATTATGCATGGAATTATTGCTTAGATTTGTCAAATAAGATTATTGTTATTTGGAACTATTATTTTGTTAGGGGTGAGTAGATTTTTTTTGTATGACATGTTAAATAAATATCACATTTTGAATAAAATAAAATTGAAAAGAGATGGAGACTTTTTGGCATGTAATTGAAGATACAATTGCAAGATTATATACATTTTCTTAGAAAAGAAAAATAAAATAAAGTGATTTTTACACTAATCAAAAGTAAAATTTGAAAAAATAAATAATGAAAATAAGAAAGAAAAAATATTTTAATTAATGCAATTTAATAAAATTATTGTTAAACTAGTATTTCAAATATATATCATATTTAATCAAAGTTCTTAGCTAAATGGCAATCAATATCGAATTGAACCGAACGTTGGGGGTTGATATTGAGATGAATCAGACCCCGTGCACCTAGAATATATATATATATATATATATATATATATATATTTTTTTTTTTTTTTTAAAAAAAACTAACATCATTTTTTAGTCATATGGTATACATATTTTCTGTTAGTAATAATAATATTTTTAAAATCAACATCAATTTCTAACAAATGTAAGATGCATTTCTTCTATTAGTAATAATAGTAGTAATTTATCTAAAGACTTTTAAACCAACATCAATTTCTAAATAACGTGGGATGCATTTTTTCTATTGGTAATAACATCAAATTCATTTATCTAATAATTTTATAACCAATACTCATTTCTAAATAATATGAGATACTCTTTGAAACTAATGTAAGATACATCATCTATAAACTTTTTAAACCAATATTATTTTTTTAACCAATGTGAAATACTTATCTTCTATTGGTAATAATGGTCAATTTTTAAAACCAGCATCAATCTCTAATCAACGAGGGATACATCTCCTCATTAGGTAATAATAGTAGTGTGCAGAGTACTGCGTGCAACAACTTTACTCGCCAGTCGCCACTGGACACATAATGACGAACCTACACGCTTCATAACGAACAATGAGCTCACCCCGCTAATCTCAACGTGGGAGACGATCATGCATGAAACCCAAGATGAACTCCCGGAAGCTCACCCATCGAATAACAAGAATGCGAGGAACAAAGACTGAAGCAAGATGTGTGCTTACCATAATGATTACGGGCATACCACAGAAACGAGGGGAAACTTGATCGCTTCAAAAGAGACCACAATCCCCAAGCACAGCCAGCTCGGAGGGACATGACTCTGTATATCTAAGGGTAATCAACATGATAACGAAGGAGCCTCCATCTACACAATTAGAAAAGCATATTCAATTTACTCGCAATGAGCTTGTGAGCACATATTTGGCGCCCGAGCAACCATTGGTTATTTCGGCCCTCGTCGATAAGTAGCAAGCATCCATGGCTCGCCAATCACCTCAAGAAATGTTATCACTAGGGAAATTTGCATTGAGTACTCATTATTATAATTAACAAGTCACACTTATGATTATTTGAGGAAATTGTCGCAGATTGTCCCGCTCGACAAATCAAGTAAAAGGACATGCATTTGGTAAGAATAAAGCCCTTTGATTTGGAAAGGTGGCCCCGCTCGCAAAATTGAGTAAAAGGACTTAAATTTGGCCTATGTGGGCTCTGCTCGTTAGCCGAGCATCGAGGCAAGAATAAAAACCTTTGATTTGGAAATGTGGTACCGCTTGCAAATCGAGTAAAAGGACTTAAATTGAGGGGGTTTGGGGGGTAACGCCCCCGAAAGGTAAACAATTTATTTATTCATTGAGTACGAAACTGTAATGAATCTGTGTTGGGTTGAATTTTTTTCCATTAGGGACGAAGGTGGAGGAGGAGGAGAAAGAAGAAGGCTTACGATGGATGAGATGGAAGAAAAAGGCTTACGATATATGAGATAGAAGAAGAAGGTGAATGATATAATCTGGTTCATTATGATTTTGTATCACAGTGCAAAATTGAATTAGTTAATATTTTATATATCGCGGTGCACAAATTGTTTATCGCGATGTAAATTGGATTAGGTAATTAAAAAAAATATATTGTGGTGCAAAAATCAAAATTTTTAATTAAAATTGAATATATTTAAATTGATGCATCACAATGCAAAAATCGATGCATCGCGAGGCATTTCAGTAACACGTCTCAAGCTTATTAAGGGTATCATAGTTTTTTTACCCCAAAAGTGTCATTTTCCATTTGAAAAAAAAAACGAAGAACTGGAATAGTTATAAATTTTGGGTTCAAACATTAGTATTTACATAATACCTTAACGTAACACTCAAATCCCTAAACGTAACACCATTTAAGGGGTAAAGTTACTTAACTACACATTTTCACATTTAAACTATACTACCCTTCATTAACTTCCTAAAACAAACACGTCCCCTCCCTCCTTCACATAAGTTTTAGTACTTGTCATTGTTGATTCGGTTTCTATTGTTAAAACATGTTATCGCTTGTGAAATGAATTGATTTTGATTCAGTTTATTTTTTATTTTCAATTATGAACAAAAAACGTTTGTTTGTATTTTTTTTCGATTTCTGACAAAACAACTGCTATAGCTTAGCGGATGTTTTATATTAGTACCGCAAGTATGTAACAAATGTTTTATATTACTACTGCAAGTGTGTAGCGGCTGTTTTATATTAGTACCGCAAGTGTGTAGCAGCTGTTTTATATTACTACTGCAAGTGTGTAGTGACTGCTTTTATTAAAAAATATATTTTAAAATAAAATTCTTATGTAATATGTGTGTGTGTGTGTGTGTGTGTGTATATATATATATATATATATATATATATATATATATATATAATATAATAGAACTTCGTGCCATAAGCACGGTAACAGTATATATTAAATACGTAATTGAAGGGGTACATTGCTTCAAATGGTAGTTGAAGGGTGCTATTCGAACTTGATCCATATTTGAGGGGGTTGTTTATAAGGGGTTATTCGTAACTGATCTATAACTGTTGGATCTTACTATCGGGATCGATCCAGATCGTCGAATAACTTCAATCAATTGACCGAACTGTATTGTATAATTAATCTTCATGCCCGTGCCTATGGCACGGTGCTAATGTATCTGATTTCGTGAATTGAAATGACAGTGCATAAATAAAATGTACGATTTTAAAAAAATGTTACAGTTGAGTGGTACATTGTTTCAAGTGATAGTTGAAGGATTGAGTTTTATAAGGAGTGATTGTTCAGAAGATTAATTGTAGGGTGTGACTTTGTAATATGAAGATAAAACATATAGAGAAAAAAAGTGCGGCTGTTTATAATATTAATTGTAAGGGGTAACTTGTAATAGAAAAAGAAAAAATAAGGAGTTAAAAATAGATAACTACTCACACATGTAAATATGAGAGTGAATCTCAACCGTTAAATTTTTTAAGATAATTTAATCTCAACCCCTAAATAGCACTAGTCAATTACCTAGTTGTTTTATAATATATATATAGTCTCATTGAGTTGAAGGAGTTGGTTAGTTGGGGAAGTTAATGAAATGTGGGTATCTATTAAATGTTAAAAGGGTACTTAGTTCATTTTATGTATTAAATGTATGAGGTATGATATTACAAACTAGAGTTTGTGATATTATTACAAGCTTTAGTGTTAGTATCGTTTGATTAAATCTATTTAGATCTCTACACTGTTAGATCAAATATACTTTTTTTAAGTAATGACACGGACTTTCCAAATCATCACCAACTTCATCATCTAACGACTCTAACGCTAAAGCTTGTAATAATATTACAAGCTCTAGCTCGTAATATCATTTGCCTAAATGTAAACGCTGTAATGATTTAGGTATGGGTAGGGATAACAACACCCCAATTCCCTATTTTTACGCCCCATTTATCACTACACCCCACTTCTTTCCCATGTCTCACTCTACAACCCCCTGACTACCAATTTTACCCTTCCCACATCTCTCTACACCGTCTTTCTCCTTCAGTCCGGCAACACCTCCCTCTTCCTCGCATTCGCGTCCCTCACGTTCGTCTTCCTCCCTTTGTTCTGCGTCCCTCGACTTCCCACCTCCGTTCTGCGCCCCTCGCCTTCCCACCTTCGTTCTATGTCCCTTCAGTCCAGTCGTCTTCTTCGTCACCGGCGACTTGCAAATCCCATCTCCGATGCCGCGACATCTCACATTGGTCGAACACAATTGAGAGTGTTCGACTCATGATAACCGAACCAATCTCAACCATTTCGACTCATGGTGGCCGAACCTAGTGGTGGACGCATGAATTTTCCCAACTGGGTGCACAAAGTTAATAAAGTTACAAATTATAATTGTCCCATGCGCGTTTTCATTAGGGCTGATAAAAATCTCGTTTTTCCCGACCCGACTCCCTACCCGATCCCGTCCCGACATTTCCCGATCCCGACAAATCCCAATCCCGATTCTGTCGGGATTTTTCCCGTCCTGACTTATTTTGGGACGGTATTCGGGATAATTATCAATCCCGTCGGGATTCCCGAATCCCAACCCGTCCCAACTATTTTTTATTTTTTTAACAAATATTGTGAGTGTTAAACAATGTCTATTTTGTGTTTAATATACTTACTTAATAATGTTTGTTAAATTTATTTTCACAATATTGTGGTTTTATTTTTGTCTATCATGTTTCTGTAGTTAAGTGTAGCTCATCTCCTACGAGTGAGAGTGCATTTTATTCATAATGACAGATTCAACAATATACACCATTAAGTAAATATTCAAGTATACTTGTAAATATACAGTCTGGAATCTTAATCACGATGGAGGCATTTTAAAAATATTTTAGTGTCAGAAAATATTGCTCATAAATATTATCCCGAACTGATCGGGATCCTGATTCGTCGGGTACCGACACTTATCGGGAACGAGATCGGGAAAGAAATTGAAATCCTGAATTATATCGGGACGGGATTGGGATGAGGGGTATCAAGGCGAGTCCCGTCCCGATTCCACCCCTAGTTTTCATACCTTGAAATCGTTTAATTACATTATCATTTGTTATGTTCCTAAGCAAACATTTTTCAATAGTAAATACAAGACAATCATTTATAAATTGATCACAAATTTGGTTTCTGTTTAAAAACTTTCTCCATAATCACTAAAACCAAATTCTTTCAAGTCAACTACAATTTGGAAATCCACACAAATAAAAAAAAATCCTCATAAATCAACTACTTCAACCCCCAAATTAAAATGCTCTAATTTCAGATTAAATAAATATACATTTCCTAACAAGATATTGAACATACAAATTTAGGAAATAAAACAATATTATCATAATATCAATATATCATTTATCACAAATTCATAAATCACAATTCACAACAATTACATAAATTAAATATTTAATTATGACTATTTCAAAATTATGATTATTTCAAATTAGGGCTATTTTAAAATAAGGGTTATTAATTTTTTTTTAAAAATTAAATCACAATTATAATTTGTTTTTTATTTAGGTGGGGGTAAATTGTAGAAATTTGATTTAGGTGGGGATAAAATATACAATATAACATATTATTATTATTTTTTAAAAAAATTCTTTCAAAAAAAAATCAAGTGGGGGCAACTGCCCCCATACACTTCGCCTTGTGTCCGTCCATGGCCGAACCAATCTCGGTCATTTCATCACTCATGACCGAATAATATTAAAGCGTGGGAGGTTGGTTTTTATGTCTTATCACTCGTTGGTATTTGTATAATATTTTCAAGTGGTTCTTAAAAATATGATTTTGGGGTGCGGTATCCGCACCCTTCAGGTATACCGATGTTATAGTGTTTAAACATGATAAACGTGTGTCGTGAATTCGGAAGATTCATGTACAATTGCATCATCTGGAGCTTTCCCGTCTGTAAATCGAAGAAGAGACGCCCAAAAGCTCTTCATTCCTACATCCTACCCCGGTCTGGTAACGGCGCTGATATCGACCAACGGCGAAAAGCTCTGAACCTCCTGCTGTTCCAATTAACAAGGTACTCGCCTAATTAACAATTTAACTGCCAAATTTAATTTTCTTGACAGTTTGATCTTTTTATGTTTGTAGCTTCAATTTTGATTCCTAGTTGCTTTCAAATTTAGCTTTATATGCTGCCTACTTATAAAATAAGCCACAAATAAAATAAAATAAAATTAAAGATGTAGGTGTTGGCAATGTGGATGTACATGCTTGTGCATGACTCAAAGATGTTTACATGATGATGAGATTTACTTTGTAGATTGAGGGTTGATATATATTTTTTGATAAGTGATTTAGGGTTGATATTAAAGTGTAAAGCATCTACCTTTGGTCTCATAGGCAAGCAACCTCCTCCTCCTTGTAAAGATTTTCAGGAAAAAAACTTACAATCCCCTCATTCGGGTCTGTTTGGTGCCTCACTGACGATAATGTTAATAATGACCTGTGAGCATTAGCCATATGGGTGAAGAAGATATTTGTTTTAGTGACAATGCGCTCTGCCACCACTGACCCACCTCACCGATCTTGGTTTCTCTCAAAAGCTTTTCATTGTTTCCAGGATAAATAGTTTTCTGTAGTAGAGTATTTATCAGGGACTAGTGGAAACTTGGCTTGGAGTCCTGTGTTCAGCAGGACTTACCTATAATGGGAATCGGAAGAGGTTGATGGAATCATGAGTTTGCTACATTAATTTGGAACTCCTAAGGGCGGCAATGATATAATATTCAACCTAATGGTCGCTTCAATGCTAAATCATTATATGTGCCCGTTAGAGTAACCTCAAGCAAGTACTTTGCTTGGAGAGGAATATGGCAGGTTAAAGCACTTAAAAAGACATTCTTTGTCTGAACAACTGCTTGGGAAGCCATCTTTACTTGCGATAATTTAAGGAAGCTTCATAAATTTTTAGTGAATTGGTGCTGCTTGTGCAGAAGAGATGGAGAGTCTGTCACCGCGAGGTTGCAAGGGGTTTATGGGGCACTCTGTTTGTGATGTGTGGAGTCTACAGGGTGATTCCGAAGTCTGTAGCTGCTTTTATTTCCATGTCCTACTGCTCGTATTGACAAAGTTAGAAGAAAGAAGTCACTTTTAGCTCCCCTATGCCTTAAGTGGAGCTTGTGGAGAGGACATAGCAGAAGGAATTTGATGGAGTGGAGTTTCCTCTACATAGAGTGAGAGCTTCAATGCTGAGCCTGCCTTATTTTTGGTTGCAGGAAAGCTTTTTCTGTACCGCTGACTCTCTTGTGAATTTTTATAGGAACTTGACTGGTCACATTTTTGTTGAAGCTTTTGCACAAGGAGGTAATTTTTGTTGGGCTTCTCTGATTCTTTGGATTCATCTAATGTATAGGTTTACACCCCCTTGGTCTGCCTTAAATAACTCCCTCCTTTATTTAGTACACTATTCTATTTTTGGATGTTCCACTTAAAGAACCCACTTCCCAAAATTACTTCTCCATTTTTTTATTATTCAGAGAATTGATTGGATTTTTGAAGTCCTGACTTAAAAAGGGTGTACCCAGAGCCGAAAACTCCCACACCATGTGGGGTCTAGGGAAGGGAAAATACCCTTGATTTTTGCAAGGAGATGGATTTGAACCCTGTACCTCTAGGCTACAAGGGGAAAATCTAGGTCACCTTACACTTGTTTTTTGAAGTCAGTATGTAGCAAAATTTTGATGCATGGATGGTTTACCTGTGTTGTTTGTACTGTCCCTGAACATTCATACACACACACATGTATGATTTCTTTTTGACAAAAATACACCTGAAAGTTCTTTCTTTCAGCCTTAGAATTGACAAAGGAGTCTTGTTTTACATTTTGAATCTCTATAGAAGAAGTGATGGGGGAAAAGTTAATTCGAGTCTTGTTTTACATTTTGTTTTTAGTTTGTTTAGTTAGTGGAAAAATCTGTCCATAAACACATTCATGTTTTTTTTTCCCAAGAAACAAGGGGTTGGGGGAATGGAGAGGTAATGTAATCAAAGTTGGCGTAGACATGGTCTCTCACGATGCTTTCGGCTCCTTAGCACCTTCAACTACATTTTATGTGCTCTTCTTTCTTTTCTTCCCTCTTTCTTGTTTTCTTTTGATTTGCCAAGTATTATAGTTATGAGGTTTATTGACTATCTTAAAGTTGCATTCAATGTCAGTTCCCTTTAAATGGAGCAGGATACAATAGAAAAACTGTCCTTTGAAGATTTGGTGGCATACATCGATGGGTTTCGTGAAGAGAATTATATTGGAGATTTCCAGTTTGGCAAATTATATCGCGGAAAGATGAAGCTAGACGCAATACGGACTCGAGATGTGACAGTGAAGAGATGGGAACATTGTTGGGACGATGCATGCTGTAAAAATGATTACGAAAAGAGACTAAGGGTGAGTTGGCTAGATTCTCATTTTTCCGATGATTACTCTTCTCTGTTGAAGTTTTCAGTTGCCTAATGCTTTTCTTGTATTATAGAATGAAGTGTTTTTCCTTCAGCATGAAGTGATGAGCTCCCATCCGAATGTGATTAAATTGCTTGGATATTGCTGTGAAAGTACACAATGGCCTGGCGTTGTTTATGATATGAAACCGCTGGATACCTTAGATCACTTACTTCTCAAAGGTATTTGGTCCCCTGTGTGTTTATGTGTGTGCGTAGGTTTGTTTTAAGAGTAATATTTGGTGTTGTAGAAACTCTTATTTCCCAACTTCCCATTTGTTTTAACTGGATCTATAGTTTCATTGTTGTGACTTGGCATTTGTGAATATTCTAGAAAAATCTGTAAAGATGTAATATGCACATTGGAATAATGTGGGTCCTGCCATCCTATGTGATCTTGTTAGTAGTTCAATGACATCATTAATGCTTCCAAAACATGGCTCGTTTTTATCACTGTTGTGTTATGCTTACATATTTCATTGAACTTACATTTTTTGTGCATTCAATAAACTTTTCCTGCAGGCTTTCACATATCTATCATTAATCTGCACATTTATTTCCACATGTGAATTAAACACCTTAAGCACTAGGGACCTAGCAAAAGCCTTTTAACTTGAACGGATCTAAAGAGTCCAAAGGGAGAAAGAGGACTTTTGAGAGCAAATCAAAAACCCAAGCCCATCGATCAGAGGAATCAGCCATGGAAATGAAATAATCCCCTCTAATTAGAACTCTAAATCCTCCACCTCCCTATCTTTTAGATTTATGAAAAAAAAATGGAAGTTCTAAGAACGGGAATTACTTTCTGTGAGTAGGAAGCTGGTAATAGGAGCGTTGGGGGAGAAGAGGGGAAGAGGATTCTATATAGACATGTAAAGAAGTTAAGAAGAGGGAGTTCTCCAACCCAATGATCCTGCCAAAACCAAACCCGACCATCCCTAATGATGAAACTAACATGACAGATGAATAGGTGAGAGCATGGTGAATGAATTTCCATAGACTGGTGAATATATTTGAAATTCCTAAATGTATCCCAACTGTCTGGATCATTAGCAAATTTTTCTTGTATTAACTCTATGCCAAAGGGAGTGTGGTTCTAAAGGTGAACCCCTAAGGCCTAAGCTACTTCAGCACCAGGATGATTTTCTTAAGACCTAAATTCCTAAGACGCAATCCACCCTATGACCCTCATCCTTGCGATGACAACCACCTTCCAAGTAACAAGATGGTCCTCCGCTCTTCATTGGCAGGGCCGGTCCTGAACTTTTGGGGTCCAGATCGAAAAGAAAAAAAAGGACCCTTGAAACATTATAAAAATAAGATTTTTAGACGAACAATTTTTTGACTTTTCATAATTTAATAGTATTGAAAATGTATACTACCTACAAACATATAAGAAAAATAAGTATTAAATAATTACTGAAAACTGTTATATTTCATTTGCTAAAACAATTTGCAATAAAAAGAATATACTCAATTAATTTTTTTCTTTTATTTATTTTTTGACTTCTGGATGGATATGTTTTTGGTAACTTGTGTGTACTATAAATTCAAGTTAAAAAAATCAAGTGACAAAGCTAAGAATTAAACGGACATAAGCAATAAAAATTATAGTCACATTACAATAAAATTTGATTTTTGGTTGAAATATTTATATTATATACCCAATGATTATTATAATTGCACATATATTTCAATTTAAGTAATTGTTATTTTTTATGACTCAGATAAAAAAATTGATGGTCAACGAACTTTTTTTGATAAGTAAATTTGGCGAACACAAAATAAAATTAAAATTGAATAACTCTACTAGAGCCGATTACAAAATATTTATCTTTATATAGTTACTCTTTATTTATTAGCTTCCGAAGTAAATTAAAAGATATAAGTAGTATTGAAGTTGATAATAAATAAATAAAAATACTTAACCACAACCATTATACTTACAATGCAATTGGAGGATAAAGATGAAAGATTATGAAAAAATTATAAGCATATTTTTTTTAGATGATTATTTACGTAAACAAAATAGTATATGAGATTATTTACCCAAAACGGGGAAATATATGATATAATATGCATTAAATAAATTTTAATAATTAACCGTACACCCAAAAAGAAAAAAACAAAAATTAACACTAGTGTGACTTGAACCAAAGACCTCTACTTCATTATCACTACCAATCCATTGAGCCAAAGAAAATTTTATGTACATCAAATACGTTATTTACTTTATACATAATAAAAATTAGCCGAGCCCTCTTAAATTGGGGGCCCTGTTCCGTCTGGCATGTTGAACCCCTCAAAACCGGGCCTGTTCATTGGACCCTGCCCACAGAAAATGTTGCAAAAAACCCACAAATGTATCAGCTACATTGGAATACAAAAGAGAGAAAGAGAATACTAGAAAGGCAAGACTCAGTTAAGGCAAGTCTACCTTGTAAAGGTAAAAAATGCTCTTGTCCGTTTGTTGAGATGCTTAGGCACCTTTTCATTACTAGGTCTTAAAACTAGCTGCACAGAGGTTGATCCCGAAGGAACCCCAAGGTAAGTGAAAGGCCACTCCTTGATGGTACATCCCATCATGGAAGCATACTTCCTTGGAAAGAAACATAATGGCTAAAAGATGGTAATTAGATTCTTAAATGTGCTTATCCCCTCTGAAAGAAACAGAATGGTGTCATTTGTGTGCTGAATATGAAAAACCCGAACCTCCTACAATCAACAATCCTTGAACAGGGTGTAAGCACTGTGAAAAAACTCCCCAAGCATTAGATAAAGTAGGCGAGAGCCAATATTACCCACCAATTCTGTTACACACCAAATATGCTCCTGATTACCCATGCTAGAGGCTGAGGTTTTGAAGGAAAATGCTGGAATCATCTCCCTTTAGATAAGCATTCTTTTACAACGTGCTCTTTTCCTTATGCCTGCCCTCGAAATCGACCAATCAGTAACGTTGCCCTTTATCTCTTCCCACATCCCCCTGCCCAAAGAAAGTGTCTCATAAATTCATAATGACATAATTTTCCCTAGAAGATGCAATTTTGGTCGCACCCCAAGATCTTCTAGATTGAATGACACTGCGACCCAACGCCCGCCCTCGAGATGACGCGAACCTTGGTATAGTGAATGGCGCCATAACTGAGATGAATCTCCAATTGATAAGTCTAATTGGATGCAACACCGAATCCACGAATGTATGCACCATAAATTTTCAATCCAGAACACTCAAAGAAAGTCACAAACAATTTCTATGAAGAAATCTCAAATTCAATAATAATCAAGTTTAATTGTAAAACAATGTTATGAGGTCTTTAAATAGGCTTACAAACCCTAAAACAATTATTAAAGACGTCCTAAAGAAACCCTAAATTAATAAGGAAACAAAAACTTAATTAAAACATAAACTTACCAAAACACTAAAACTGAAACACACTACGTGGCGTGAGGGTGCACCTTTTTTTGAAGTTACTGGAATTGGCACAAGCACACCTGCCTTCGCTTAAGGGTTTTGCCGAACTGTCACTTGGACCACCTGAAGTGTCCAAAACATCCCCCAAGCCTACAAACGAACCCAGGAACTTGTGGAGACACTTTTTAGGGCTAGTCAGGTGTGTATCCAGCTCCTTAAGGATGGTTAGATGAACCTGAAAACGTACAATTGTACAAGTAAATACGTGGATATGTGATGGGCAGGACTGATCAGCTTGATATGGAGGACTGGATGAAAGCTGATTCCTCCTGCAAACCATCTAAATACTTAGCCTGGTATCTTGAGCCAATTATAATAGATGAATTCCTGTTAGTCTGTCACTTGGCTTCATGAAACACCAAATCTTTATCATTTTGATTATTTTCTGACTGAACAGGCCTACTACTAATAGATTTTCAAGTAAATAGTACTGAAAATCGTGTTAATGGAAATCATGCAATTTTTCCTTATTAGCAATTAGTTGTCATCTCAGGATTTGTGCAATCTAAACAATTTTGAGCTATCTGAGTTAGCGAGTGCCCCTAGGACAATGAAAATTGATCGCAGGGGCTTATCGTCAAAATTTTCAAGATTTTCTATTTTATTTCAGTCTGTTGCTGGTGGATGCAGTTAAGTGTTGCGAGTAAACACTTTTGACGAAGAAGTTGATTTAACAACTATTGCTAACATAGTATGTGTTTGCTTTTATAGATAGTTTTACTTGGCCCCAGAGAATCAAGGTTGCTCTTGGATTTTCCTTCCTTCTTGTATCTTTGCACAGTAATAGTGGCCGATATCTACCAGTTCTGCTTCGCTATATACCGCCGCTCACATAATGCTTGATGAGGTTAGTTTCTTACTCTTTCATCTAATATGCTATGATTCATAATTCTAATAATTGTCATCTTGTCTTTATGAATATTTTATGATATTTTTAGTAACTTGATTGGTAGGATTACAACCCAAAGCTATACGACTTTAACATGATTCCTCGCGGAGTTCTTCCAGACTGCTGTTATATAAAAAATCAACATTTTTCTGATGATTCTACTCTTGGTAATTTGTATGCATTGAGAGGTAAGTTACCTCAATAATGTGTGTTTTTTTTCTCAACAATCACTATTTTACTCACTGATGATTACTCCTCCAGAAAAAGAGTGAGCTATATTAAAAGATTGACGGTGCATATTGGACACATTCCCCAACCCCCCCCAAAAAAAAAAAGAGAGAGAGAGAGAATTTTTTTATTAGTATAAGCATAAGATAATTATTGAGGGTTATTATTTTCAAAGCCAAACTTCTTTTAGACGAGATTTGAAAATGTTAGTATTTGCATCCCACTCGAATAATTTAAGTCTCAGGAGATACATATTTTGTCGACTTCCTCCATCTTAGGAGATACTTGTTTGTTCACGAATGATGTATATGAAAGAGTATATTTTTAACCTCTATAATAGCAATATAATTTGGTTCTACAAGCTTAATCAAAAGTAACAATCCAATGTCTTGGTTACAACCTAGAAAGATGCTTGGTAAATGGTAATATTAGGATATTATCAAAATGATAAATCTAAATTTTCAATTCTTCTGAGTAACATAAGAAAGAAAATGACTCTTAAAAAAGGATGAAGAAAAAAGAAAAGTTATTTATTAGTAGCTATATCAGTAAGAACAAGATAACGACTGGTCTCTTGGGGACAAGAAAATTTTCAATATATTGGATATAGAGATGGGAAATCCCATGATA
Organism: Codonopsis lanceolata; assembly: GCA_013146195.2. Classification (NCBI taxonomy): domain Eukaryota; kingdom Viridiplantae; phylum Streptophyta; class Magnoliopsida; order Asterales; family Campanulaceae; genus Codonopsis; species Codonopsis lanceolata. The sequence goes on along the minus strand of CM028377.1, from coordinate 52,647,323 downwards.
TAATTTCTTTTATAAAAGTAGAATGGAAAGATGCTCAACAGGCTAGTACGTAAATAGTTTACTGATGTATTGTCGTCTGTTTAGATATTAATTTTGTTATTTTTAAAAAACTAAAATTTCAAAGAAAATCAGTAAAAAATGAGTTTGGGTCATGGAATATTATTGTGAGATATAATTAGAGAGAAGAAGACTGAAGATTTTGTGTATTGATTACAAATGCCGTACATATTTATACACTTTCTAGGCTACCTATTTTAGGAAACAAAGAGTAGATTGCTCTCAATCAAATCTCCAATAATTAGCCTCCTTCACTTATGCTATCAATCAATAGATACTTTCCTATACATAATATTTAAGACTCCCCCTGAGCCAGAGCGTACACATTGTATGCTCCCAATATTAGTGACCTGAGGACCTGCGAGAGACTTTGTAAATATATTTACTAGTTGGTCATTTGACTTAACATAACCAGTAGCAATGTCCCGTGGTCATTTTCTTGGTAAAGTGCTTCTACTCATTCTTAAAAAATGAGGTTGGGAATCACTATCCGTGGAAAGTAATTTGGAAGTCGAGGGCTCCAAGTAGAGTGGTGTTCATTGCATGGGAAGTTTCGAGGGAGGCTATTTTGGCTGGGGACAATCTGAGAGCTCGAGGGAAGGTTTATGTTAACAGGTGTTTCGTGTGTAAAAAGGAGGAGGAAACAGTAAATCACTTACTTCCGCACTGCCTGTTGCTGGAGTCTTATGGGATTCCTTTTTGTGTGCAGCACATATTTCTTGGGTGATGCCAAGGACTTCTCTCCATCTTCTTTATGGTTGGGGCTCCTACAACAATATAAGCAACAATAGAAGATGGAAGTCTATTCCTTTGGCAATTTGGTGGAGTGTTTGGAAGAAGAGGAACCATAGGGTGTTTGACAATGAGGAGGTAGATGTCGAAAGACTAAAGAAGGAGGTGCATAGCTTTGGATTTTTGGCATTCTGCTGTAGTGCTGTGGTTTCAAGTTCAGGGGACTCTAATGTTAATATAGTGGGTAGATTGTAGATTTAATTCTTTTAGTCTTGTACACACCTTGTGTACAAGGACGCGTCACCTCTTTTGACGCAATGTTAATATTACGATTACTTATAAAAAAAATGTCCCGTGAAAGAATCTTCTCCCATATTAAATGGCTGTCAATCTTATAGTCAATCTTATATGCGTGGTTCTTTCATGAAAGACACTATTAGAGGCAATACAAAGAGCTACTTGATTATCACATATTAACTTCATGTGCTCACCTTTATAAACTTTAGCTCCTGAAGTAATCTTTTAGCCATATGAGATCACAAGTTGTTTTAGCCATGGCTCCATATCCTGCCTCAACAATGAATAAAGCAACTACGGATTGTTTCTTGATCTTCCATGACACAAGATTACCCCCAACAAAAATGCAATGTCCAGTGGTGGAGCATCTATAGATGAACAAACCAGTCAATCACTTTGAGTATGCTCTTTGTTTTCATATAAAGACCCGGTGCTTTCATGATGTACTTTAGAATACAAATGATTGCCTCCCAACGACTATGACATGGAGTACTTAGAAATTGACTGAGAACACTCATCAGGAACGCAGTCAGGACATGTTACCGTGAGGTAGTTAGGTTTGCTAATGTGTGTCTTGTATTTATTTGGGTCGGATAAGGGCTCCCCTGATTAGGTAGAGGATTAGCATTCGGATCCATCGGAGTCGGGTTTGCAGCCGAACATGCCTATTTCTTCTAAGATATCAAGGGCATACTTTCTCTGGGAAATAAAGACACCATGTTGGGATTGAGCAATTTCTATTCCTAAAAAATACTTGAATTTACCCAAATCTTTTGTCTGAAAGTGATGGAATAGATGTTGCTTGAGTTTTGTATACCATCCCGGTCATTTTGGATAATCACAATGTCATCCACATACACAACTAGATAGATGCACTGGTCGGAGGATGAATGTAAGTAAAATACTGAATGATTAGTCTCGCTTCAAGTCATTCTAAATTGTTGAACAACCAAACTGAAACGCCCAAACCGATCCCCTGGGGATTGTTTAAGTCCATTGATAGAACGAAATATGGAGAATAATTATGAACAACTCTTCATTAAGAATAACCCAATGCAACAGGAAAAATCATCAACAAACTTAACAAAGTAACTAATGGTCAAAGTTGACTTAACACGATTCGGACCCCTTATATACGAATGAACTAAAACAAAGGGTGACTCTGCTTGTTTAGTGAGATGACTAGAAAAAGAACTACGAACATGCTTTCCTAATTGACAAGACTCACTCTAAGAAAGACAGAATCGCAAGATTCGGCACCAACATAAATGGATTGGGCCAAAGACATGCCTAGCCCATATAAGGCTCTTGTCTTCTTTTCGAGGGTTTTTGCCATCTTTTGGTTCTGAAGAGGATGAATTAGGATGGAGAGTTCTTTCTTTTTTTCAGTTTGATTAATATTCCTGGAACTGGTTTAGGGTTGTGTAAGATGGTGAGAGAGGAGCTTCTGGATGAAGATAGGACGATCTTTTAGTGTGGTAGGAAGACAATCTAAGTGAAGCTGCTATAAGGATCGAGTTGAGTTTCGGCTTGTGGAAAGATATAGAGGTAGACCTCATGTGGTTTTTCTCTCTACTTTAAAGTTTGAATGGGTTTGTGATCTATTGGGAAGATTCTCAAGATTCAAAGGTCTTTGCTGGAAGAAGAGACATGCAAAATCTTGAGAAATAGTAGTGGCAAAGGAGGAAAATGCCTCGGGTCTGTTTATAAAAATTTCTGTGAGAGGTGTTGGGAGATCAGGCCTGATATGCTTTCCCGAATGTGCTGTGAATTTGGGGTGGTTGATGGTGGCAGATAAACTTAGTAGATTTGCTGATTTCAGTACAGTTGAGGGTCATAGTGCTCCCAAATCTTTTAAGGGAGATCCCTCCTTGGCCTGATTTGGTTCGCAGCATTGAGTTTGGATCAGTGGAAGCAGATTTCTCGGTGGATGAGGGTTCTTGCAGAGGAGCTGTGAGCTTCTTGGAAAGGTGTGTGGTGGGGAGTGTTGGGTCTTTAGATTATCCTAAACCTGAAGTTAGAGAGCTGCAACAGTGGGTAGACCAAAGATGGAGAACACCTGGGGGCCTGAAAGTTGTGGATATGCTTGGCAAATTTTTTCTCTTTGAATTCCCTTCGAAGGCAGAGGCGAATCGGATTCGTAGAGAAGGCTTGGAAGTTTAAACAGTTGGATCTCCTTTTGGATTGCTGGAATCCCGATATTTGCTGTGATCGAGATGATGTGGTGTGGGTTCGAGTTCTAGGGTTACCTCTTCATTTGTGGGGGTCGCGGGTGTTTTAGGATATGGTAAAGCTTGTGGTGGTTTCATCAGTGCAGATGAAAATACAATTTCAAGGAAGGATTTGAGGTGGGCGAGAATTTTGGTGTGATGTAAGGATAATCTTCCGGGTTCGGTGCATATTAGAGTGGGTTAAAGAATTTTTGTTGTTCCAATCTGGGCGAAAACTTCGACTTTTTATAAGTTGTGGAAGAGGAACGACGGAGTTGGGGGAAAAGACAACTCTGGTAGGAGGAGGTTTAGGGCGGAGAAGGTGAGTGAACCTCACGCGAGGGTGAGGGAGGTGAAAGTTAAGGGGATAGGTAAGGTACAGAGCTATAGACAAGACAAAGAGTCTACAAAGAGCACATGGGTAGCCAAAAATTCGAATTTCAAATTCGATGGGCAAAACGGTGTCGCTGGAGGAGACTGATCCCTTTTGGGTTTTCTGGGCCAAGCTTTGGGGGAAAGTAGTGCGATTAAGGATGGGCCTCCTGGAAGCCCAAATTCGGCTATTGTAATAAACGGTCTGAGCTCTCAAGATGGGGGGTTGCGTACCTTAAGTGGCCCTTTTCTTTCCGAGTTAGTGGAGGGACTTGAAGCCCAAGGTTGTGGGCCTTTGGATAAGTTGAACTCAGTTTCGCAAGCCAGGGAGCTCAACAAGGAGACTGCTACGCCACATTTTGTTGACGGTGTGGTTTCGGAGGTTGACTCAGAAGATGAAATTGAGAATGAAGAAGATAATCAAAGCCATTGTAAAGAGGAGGAACCAGCACCCTGCAATTCACAGGTCGGAGGGTCCGAAAAGAAGACAGTTTCGACTCCTCTCGTGGATGGCTTGGTTTCGGAAGTCTACTTGGAGAATGATTTGGAGTTCGTTGTAGAGTCTCAAAGCAAGAGTAGAGAGGGGGGATTTGCTACACAAGGGACCTCAGGGGCTCTATTTGAACCGGCATCAAATGCTTTGTGTCCGTCACCTGGACAGAGATTAAGGGAGAATATCTTAGTAGAAGAAGACCCAGCTCAGATTTTGGGAGAGAATTCAAAGGATTTGATGGCAGTACAGGAGGAATCTGTGAAAGATTTGGAAGAACCCTTAGTGTGTTCACCTCTGTCAGTGGTCAGGCCTGAAGATTTTCAAGGCTTTGAACTATTGATGGACGCGAAAGAGAAGGAAGATATTTCGCTATGGGTTAAAAGGAGGGTGAAAGGTTTCGGGAAGGTCCTCGGGGTATCGTGTGTAGGTTTTGAAGAACAAATTTTGAATTTGCTGATGGAAATGGATAGAGGCCGGAAGTCAGTGGGATAGAATAGCAGTATTAGAACCAAAAGCCTCGACAAAAACGTAACAGGGAACTGAAAAACTTGCGATGTAGTCATAACTAGTGATGTCCAGTTCGTTGCACGGTTTGTATAAAGGACAAAATAATCAAAGATTAATAAACAGTAAAATTAAAGATTGAAAATCACATAAATTTGAAAAAGTTATTATAAATTTTGAAATACTTCTTTATATACAACATTTTGTCGTTAATATGTACGACTATTATAACTACCAATATCACATTTGAAATATACATACATACATATATATATATACACATACATACATATATATATACATATATATAGATATACACATACATACATATATATATACATATATATATATATATATATATATATATATATATACACATGGATTTTAGCTATGAAATCCATCATCATCATCCGAATTATTTATTTTGTTGCACTTTTTATCTATAATCATTAAAACAAACTCACAAATACAAATGTTTCTAGATTGAAAAATGCATCAACAAATACCAGGTCTTCACATGCATATAGATTATTAATAAATAATAATTATTTCAAGTCAAATCAAAATATGTATGAAGTTTTGTTTCAATGAATAATGGTGGTGCGTGTGTGTATTCAACAACGGTTAATTTAGACGATATTGGTAATTAGGTGTATAGTTTGTCAAATGTATGTGATTGTTTAGTGGTTTAATTTCTTAGCTTTCTTTGATGCTTAAACACTGTTAAGCATATTACAGTATATCAAAGTTGAGTCACTGATATAATTCATCTATTTTGCCTCTTGAATTTTCTATGAAGTTTTGTCTCAATGAATAATGGTTATGTGTGTGTGTGTGTGTGTGTGTTTGTTTATCAATAATGGTGAATTTAGACGATGTTGGTAATAATGTGTGTACTTTGTCAAATTTACGTGATTGTTTAGTGGTATAATTTCTTAACTTTGATTGAAGCTTAACGTCTTACCATTATTGGGGAAACAATTATTTTAAATAGAAACTCCTAGATGCATTTTGATTTATAAAATTGTCTGGCTTATTTATTGTGCTTTTACACATTAATACAATATATCGTTTATAAATTGGGTTGGATAATTTTTTTAGTAATTTAATGTTGTTGATTTACTAATGTGGAAAAATAACAGAAAATTTATTAGTTAACCATTTTACGTATTTGAAATACATTTGTATTTTTCACATTATTTTGATTTCTGGTTTATAAATTAATTTAATATATCGTTTATATACTTTTTTAATTAGTAATAAAATACTATGAAATATATGGTATGGATATATATTGTATCTAATTGACTAAAGGTGAATCTCAAGAGTTCAAAAGTTAGTATCCCAATATTAAGGAAGAATTCAAAAGGTTTTTAGATTTTGACATTGTTGATGGGAGGGGAGGGCAGGGAGAGGAATCAAATCTTAATGTTTAATTATGCATATCCGAATTATTTCGTGGAATGTGCGGGGTATAAATGATGAGTCGAAGCGTCAAGTGTTAAGTGCAGCGATTCGTAAATGGAATCCTCATGTGATTTGTTATCCAGAGACTAAAGTGGCACGTATGGACAGAAAGCTGGTTATGAAAGTCGGAGGTGGACGGTGGACACATTGGGAACATGTAGATGCTATTGGGACGGCCGGAGGTATTTTGGTTATGTGGGATAGTAGGGTGGTCTCCAGGAAAGACTGTTTGATTGGTTCTCACTCAGTTTCTTGCATTTTTGAGGGGCTGGATAATGATTTCAGATGGGTATTTACGGGGGTTTATGGTCCCTGTGCAGATTTGGCTCGTCAGGACTTATGGGCTGAGCTCAGAGCAGTTTCTGCAAGGTGGCAGCTTCCGTGGTGTATTGGGGGTAATTTTAATGTGGTCAGATTTCCATTAGAGCGTAAAGGGGCCAGAGTCTATACACAGTCTATGATGGAATTCAATGAGTTTATAAACGATTCGAGTTTGGTGGACTTCCCTTTAGAAGGTGAGGAGTTCACATGGTCCAGAAATAGCGAGGAGTCACAGTGCTCGAGGATAGATTGTTTTTTAGTGTCAACTTGTTGTATGGAAAACTTTGGGGGTATTTCCCAATCTATTTTTCCAAGGGTGACTTCGGACCATGCTCCGTTGCGTTTGGAATGTGGTGGTTTGAGCAAAGGGAAATCTCCTTTTTGGTTTGAAGTTTGAACTGATGTGGTTAGAAGAACCATGTTATATGGATTGGTTTAAGGATAAATGACAAACTTATGTAGTGGAGGGAAATCCTGGATTTCGGTTAGCAGGAGAGTTAAAGATGTTGAAGGAGGACTTAAAGAAGTGGAATAAGGAAACTGTTGGAAACATTAGACTAAATTTGTATAGGTTGATGGAGGAAGTCAAAGATCTCGACGCTCGGGAAGGGACTGGAGTTTGGAGTAATGAAGATGTGACGAGACGGAATTTTCTTCAATTAGAAATTCAGAGGCTGCTTTGGAGTGAGGAAATCTGTTGGAGGCAAAAAGCTCGCATCAATTAGCTTAAGGAGGGAGATAAAAACACTAGATTTTTTCATCGGGTAGCAAAGGCTCACAACCAAGCAAATCTGATCTCAAAGGTTCAGATTAATGGTATGTTACTGGAAGAGGATGCGGAAATAAGGGTTGGTATTGCAGATTTTTACAAGGGGTTATTTTCGGAGGATAGTAGTTGGCATCCTAAGCTGGAGGGTGCTTCTTTCAGCCTCCGATCCAGCGGATAAAGAATATCTGGAATTACCTTTCACGGCAGATGAGGTTAAAGCAGCAGTTTTCAGTTTGAAAGGGGGATAAGGCTCCGGGCCTGGATGGTTTTCCGATGGCATTTTTTCAGCATTGTTGGGATTTGGTGAAGGGGGAGTTGATGGATTTGTTGCATTATTTCTTCGAGTTTACGAGATTCGAGAAAAGTCTCAACTCTACTTTTATTGCCCTAGTCCCTAAACGTATTGGGGCAGAGGACATAAAAGAGTTCAGACCAAACGGATTTGGTGAAGGGGGTGTATAAGATTATTGCAAAGATTCTTGCTAGCTGGTTGAAGAAAGTGTTAGATAAGATTATCTCTTCTTCTCATCATGCCTTTGTGGGAGGCAGGCAAATTACTGATGCGTCGCTGATAGCGAATGAAGTGGTAGACTGGAGATACGCAGTGGGGAAGCAGGAGTGCTTATCAAGTTGGACATTGAGAAGGCATACGATCGCGTAAATTGGGACTTTTTGATGTTTATCTTGAGTAAGATGGGCGTCGGGGAGCGATGGAGGGAATGTATTCTGTTTTGTATCTCTTCGGTTAAGTATTCAGTTTTAGTGAATGGTGAGCCTCTGGGTTTTTTTGCTAGTTCGAGAGGATTATGTCAAGGAGCCCTTTGTCCCCCTTTTTGTTTATAATCGTTATGGAAGCCTTTAGTAGGATTATTGAGGCTGCTGTTTCTAAGGGCTTTATTCGTGGTTTTTCTATTGGTAGGGAGGAAGGCTCTCGGGTGATGGTCTCACATCTGCTTTTTGCAGACGACTCTCTATTTTTTTGCGAAGCGAAGACAGATCAACTGGGTCATCTCTGATTTTCTTCCAAGCAGCTTCAGGGTATGAAGGTGAATATTCTGAAGAGTGAATTGCTGGCCGTGGGTGAGGTGGAGGATGTGAATGAGTTGGCTGCGTTTTTTGGTTGCAAAATAGGTGACTTTCCAACGACTTATCTTGGGCTCCCGTTGGGTGCGAATCCTAGAAACAAGGAGTTGTGGAATCCGATTATAGCAAGGTTCGAGCGTAGACTCGCGGGGTGGAAAAAACAATATCTATCAAAGGGTGGTCGATTAACTCTTATCAATAGTACTCTTTCAAGTTTGACTACCTATTTTATGTTGATGTTTTCTATGCCGGTTTCGGTGGTGCAAAGGCTCGAAAAGTTGGACATGAATTTCTTATGGGAAGGACAAGCGGTGGATAGGAAGTACCATTTGATTAGATGGGAGGTGGTTTGTTCGAGTAAGAGAAATGGTGGTCCGGGGATTAAAAGGCTTAAATTGTTTAATGTGGCTTTGTTGAGTAAGTGGCTTTGGCGATATTTGTGTGAAAAAGATACCCTTTGGAAGAAGGTGGTGTTGAGCAAATATGGCAAAGGAGACCACTCGTGGGTTCCGAATGATGTCCACTCTTCTTATGGGGTGGGAGTGTGGAAAGGTATCAGAATGAGGTGGGAAATTATGAAGAGATTTATGGCCTATGCTGTGGGTAATGGGAATTTGGTTAAGTTTTGGAATGACATTTGGTGTGGTGATACAGAGCTGCGGAGACTCTTACTTGGAATCCTTCTTTTAGAAGGAATCTGCATAGGGAGTTGGATTCTCTTGGGCAACTCTTTGAGCTGCTGTACAATCAGAAAGTGGACAGAAATAGTAAAGATCATGTTTTGTGGAAAGGTGGAAAAAACAGGAAATTCTCGGTTAAATCCTGTTATCAAAAGATCTTGGGTAGTAATGGTTCGTTCCCTTGGAAGAATGTGTGGAGGTCAAAGGCTCCTTCAAGGGTGGGTATGTTTATGTGGGAAGTGGCTAATGAAGCTTTGTTAACATGCGATAATCTCCAGCGTTGCGGTAAAGTTTTGGTCAATTGGTGCTGCTTGTCCAAATGTGATGGGGAAAGTGTAAATCATTTGCTACTTCATTGTCGGTTTGCTAGAAGGTGCTGGGATTTTGTGTTCAATTTGTTTAAAGTGGAGTGGGTTATGCCCAATTCAGTGAAGGATTTGATGAGATCGTGGTCACTGTATAAAAGGAAACAGAGAAATCACTTGTGGGAGGCTGCCCCGATGGCGATATGCTGGATTGTTTGGTTGGAAAGAAATGCCAGAATTTTTGAGAACGTGGAGAGAAGCTTAGAAAAGACAAAGGAGCTTATTCTGCATACTCATATTTTTTTTGGTGCCATGAGTCGTTTCTCTTTGGTGCAAACCCTTTTGTAGAGTTTGTGGATAGCTTACGGTGTAATTAATTTTCTTCTTGTATACTTCCTATGTACAGAGGACGCGTCACCTGATTTGATGCTAGCATATTTATAATACTTATAAAAAAATAAATAAAAAATCTACAGGCTAGGATGTCCCAAACGATGATGGAGAATGGTATGTGGATCAATGGTAGGTTGCACGGACATGCCTTCAACCTAGAGTATCTGGAAGTACCCGTGTGTCACAGATACGGCCGGATACGCTAGGTCGAAGGAGTGCTCGTGCAACCTAGGCAATGGCGACACATGTAGGGGTGGCGGGGAGAGGTAGCATGGCCTGCGACACTCACATTCTACTCCAATCGTCCTCCTGCTGTTGTGTGCACAAGAACCGAATTAGCAACGAAAGTGATGCAATAAGGCAATGTTTGGGTTAATTTGCTAATGGAAATTAGATTAAATAGACAGTTTGGTATGAAGAGAACAGAATCTAACAATAGAGAATGCAAGGGTGTAGCTTGTCCAATTCCTCTTACTTTAGTTTGTGAGCCATCAACTAGTGTAACAATGGATAAATTCTAAGAATGAGTAATATGGGAGAATAGATTCTTGTTACCTGAATGAATATGATTGGAAGCACGAGAACCAAGTACCCATGGCCCAAGAGAGGTTGATTGAGAGATGCAGACATCATGATTAACAGTTTGGACTTGTTGAGGCTATGGCTCATTGGTTACTCTTTTGAAATTTCTGAAATGGCAATATACTCAGCAGCAACAGTAGGTACGGTCATAGTCCCAGGTATATCCCTAGAAGATTGGATCATACTGTGAAATATTTGCAACCTTAGGCGGATATCCTTAGAGCTTGAAGCAACGATCTTCTGTAAGGCTTAAATTATGGCAATAAGTACACTTAGGGCACACTTGACTCAACCACGCTGCCCGCCTTTACCATCCCATCAATTAGTCACTTGAGAGGCTAGGATAGCAGAAATGCAGAATTAGTGGAAGTTGTGGAATCGCTTGGGATGCTTAGAGGTGCGGAAATATGAATTAATGGCTCAAATATCGTATCCATAGTAGGAACTTCAGGATTGGCTAGAATTTGGTTGCTAACTGAATTCAATAGATAGGCATGCTAGAACCAAGAAGAATTTTCCACGATCTGCTTCTTGTTGCGTAACATTAGTTGAGAGAGGCATCAACTCATTAAATTCCTGTTGAAGAGTCTCGATTTGGCCTAGGTACACTTGCATATCATGATCTTGTTTCTTGATCATCTTCATAGAAGAGACATTAGTTAAAGACGATTTATGTCATTTTGATTAAGTTTCCTCGCCTTTTGCCATACCTCATAGAAAGTGCGATAAGGTCAGTATTGGTCAACAAGGGTTTGATCAATAGATTGCCTTAGAACATTGTATTAAAAGACATCAATCTGCGTTCATTGCGACTGCTCTTTTTTCAGTAATATTGGTAACATGTTTTATTAAGTGTTCTTCAATACACTACCCATAAGTCACAGCTCAACAGAAGCATGACATATAATTGCTGGAACCCTTCAATTTTTTCAGAACATATAATAGGTGTAGTCGCAAAACTTATGAATGATTTATTAGGTGACACTTTGCTTGAAGTACCCATTAGGAATGAACATAAGCAAAGGTTTAAAGGTAGAGAAAAAAATAGATCGAAACAAGACTGAAACAGGCTGCGGAATAGTGAGGCGATCCAACCTGGAATTTTTGACAATGATCAAAGCAGCCACATGCAATGGTTGTTAAGGCCTAACGGAGTGCGCGTCCACACCCAGGAACAAGTGGCGCGTGTAGCGTCGGTTTCCAGCGCTGCTTTCTGGGATTGGTCAACGGTGGATTCCGACCCAGCTGCCGGTTTCTAGAGAGGCTGAGGATTTGGATGCGTGAAGTAACGCAGGGTGGCGACTAGGGTTTGTGTACGTTGAATGGAAACTAACCTGTTTTTGCTCCAGACTTGCTGAGATTTTATGGTCTATGAATCTGGTCTAGTAAGCATTAATAAATTTTCTTTATCTTTATGTCATTTACTTATCAAAAAAAAAAAAAAAGAACGGATACAAATAAAATACACAGAAGATACGAGAGAGGAATTTTCTCACAAAGTTTACTATGATACCATGTGAGAAGAAGATGGAAGAATTTTCTGTGTATTGTTTACAAAGGCGGTACATATTTACATGCTTTCTAGGCTACCTATTCTAGGAAACTAAGAGAAGATTGCTCTCAATCAAAGATCCTATAATCACTCTCCTACAATTAGGCTATCAATCAATAGATACTTTCTTATAAATAATATCTAACATATTGAAATAGAGAAATACAAGAGGTTTTATGAATACATTGAAGTGAATACACACACACACACGTATGTATATATATATATATATATATACACATATACACACACACATACATATATGCACATATAGGGCTTTCTTTCGTTTTTCTCTTTTAAGCATATCCTAGAAACTACGTTGTATCATTAAAAAATGGTGTTTTTTTTTGCTCCTTGCCTTTTCTCGCCATTCTTTGCCTCTCACCTCTCAAAAGGCAACAAATGCAAACACCTTTGGTCACTTCTGTCTCATCACCTCTCTTAGATGTGTCGGGCGACATGCTCTCACCTTGCCTCTGGCCTCAGACATGCTCTCACCTCGCCTCTGGCCTCGGGCGAGCCGGGCACTCGCCCTTAATAACTCTGAGCTTCTAATTTAGGACGTTTGGAAAGGGTCGAGCCGGACCCACTATGCACCTTTTTCTATTTTTTTCCTTTAAAGGTTGGAGAGGACATTGACCTTACCCCAATTAAAAGTCCATGGATGATGCTGATTCGTAGTGGTAGTGGGTGGCCCCTTAGAAAGAGCACACAAGTCCACATCTACCTGATGTGGGATGGGGATCCACCATCGCCCCCACTTAAGCCCGATTCGCTACGCATGACCACTAAGCAATTGAGCCAATTAGCCCACCCAAAAGTTCATGGATGATGTTGGTGACTAGTGGTAGTGGTGGTCACTCATAAAGCATACACAAGTCTCAAATCTACCCAATGTGGGATGAGGGCCATTATAGAGACCCCCTCAATAAACAAGATAACCCAGACCAAGCCATACAATCTAACATGTAACTGTTGCTCTAAATCATTGTGCTATTTCCAGGTGTATCTTGTACAGCTTCCTCTACTACAGGACCCAAATAAAATAAAATTAAAAACACTTGGCATGTTACTAGCGTGCTTACAAAGAATTATGATGCTAACTGTACCTCTCTCTATCTATCCAAGTAGTTTCTTCGTGTTTCTCTTATATAATGTAAATAATTATGCCATTGTATAAATTTCTGTTGCCATTGTATGTATAATGTATTACAAGTCAGAAGGGTTTTGTTAGTTTGATTGTTTTTGCTCAACTAGTAATCATGAAGTCCTTCACAGGTATATCACGAGAAGAGTCAGAGGTATATTCCTTTGGAATCATACTTTTATGCTTGATAGCCAAAAAGACCTATTCAGATAAATAGGATTGGTGTGATGATGCAACTTTTGTTAATGAATGGGCGTGGAATACATATAAACAGAAGAAATCACTTTTGGGGCTTAACCGGTTCAACTGTTCACTTGTACACAACAGCCATGAGAAAAGTTGTTTTTTCTATCCAAGCGATGGGATTAAAATTATGAGGTTGGCTATGCAGTGTGTGGAATGGTATCCTCCTGAAAGGCTGCTGATGAAGCAAGTTCTCAAACAGTTACTTGATTTGTGTGTGGTCCGAAGCCATGCTAGGATTTTGGGCATTAACAAGACTCTTTCAAGGCGGCACAGTTATCCATTTTACTTGTACAACTTATTAGCTATTTATGAAAATTTGAAGCTTAGGTTGCGAGACCTTTATGTTAAGTACTTCCATAAATACATCAGTATGTTGATACTACTCTCAAGTGTTATTTTCGAATGTGTTTTACTCAAATGAATCCTGAACTTTATTTGTGTTCAGGCATATGTCATATTGTCTTGAGCCTGATCTTAGCACTGCTCAAATCGTATTAGATTCATGGGTTCTTTTTTCCTCCTTTTCCCATTGTTTTACCCCAAGCCAATGATTTATCCAAGAGTTGGCTGAACAGATATATCTGTTTTTCCATTATAAGATTTGACCACTCCTGTTGTATATATAGAGAGAGAGAGAGAGAGAGAGAGTCCACGGCTCCTGCTACTCAGGTCCCCCATTTCGCAGACAATTTCTGGTTTTTTGTTTTTGTCCCCCATTTCTGTTTTTCCATTATGTTCTATTGTTCTTCATCCTTTACTCTATAGCCTCCTTTATCCCAATCCCAATCCCTCTCGCTAGCTTTTCGTGTTCTCTAGAACGCATTTACTTTTTAATTTAGATCTACTGACCTACTTACCTTCTTTATGCAAGATCAACTGCATCCTAGTCTTAATCCTTCTATTTAAACCGTGATAGTTTTATCATGTTTGTTCTGGCGAGTTGTCATAGATTTTTGCAGGCGGTGGCTTATTTTCGTCTTTTTCTCCCGCAGTGTTTTTCTTCTTAGGGTTACGGCTTGGTTGCTAACGGCCTTAGCCACAGGTTTCAGGTCTATGTAAGTTTGTCTCCTGCCTCTTCTATCTTCTTTAGGTGGGTTGGTAGTTCTGGTTGGCTTATGTGATTTAAGACAGTTCCCTTAGATGGCGGAGCCTGGAAATGTAAATTCAGAATATATTTTACCATCTATCATCAAATGCCCTATTAAAAATTAAGAGATTGTTCCAAAATGAATGTCATTTTCTGATGAATTTACCCAATCTCCTTATCTCCCACGGTCAATTATTATGTCGCCAAATTTTTTTTGCACTATAGCAATACGAACAATAAAAATATTCATGAATATCTGCCGGTAAAAATGCCGCACTAATTGGGATTGAGAAAGTAGTAAAGGGCTAAAAAATACATTTGGAAAGTTTTCAACTGCTCAAGGCTTTTTTACCATTTGCTGGAATTGTAACGAGTGCAGATTTCCTGTACCATTTGTATGTACTATTGGTGTATCATTTTTTATCTCAACCATTATATCCCAATTATTGCATCTTAACCAATACCATTGGTATTTGGTGTACCACTTTTTATCTCAATCATTACATTCCAACTATTGCATCTTAACCAATGATTGAGATGAAAAGTGGTACACCAGTGATACACACAAGTGGTACATGAGATCTGAACTCAATTGTAACCGCTTCAATGCTTTATTATTATTTTTCAACAACAAAAGTCAACTTTCATTAATTTTTTCCTAAAATGGCCATGCTATCTCTCCCCTCCATCTTCCGAAACAGGTTTAGAAGGTCGTCAACAATTGGTGCTTCATGTTCAAGATGGACGGGAAATTAGTTATATCCTTGCTACTGCATTGCAAATGGTCAGGTAGTTATGATGATGGTTTCCCCTTTCTGGAGTGAAGTGGGTTATGCCAAATTCATGGTACATGTAGTAGCAAGTCATATATCTATATTTGCTTTTCCATTTCCAGAAGTAGATTGTGTCGGAAATAGATGAAGGGTGTTAGTTGTCAGTTTTGAAACTGTTGCACGTAGAAATCAAAAAGTTGAGGACTCTCCGGTCAGCATTGCATAATTTTTGATCCCAGATGAACCGCGGAACCCATTGTATATCAAATCGAAACTCTCGACGAGATCTACAAGACACCATATGGGTATTCCACGATGTCTTCATTTTAAAGCCAAAAAAACGTTGTTTAAGCACTGTTTTGGGCTTTATAAGTTTTTGCAATGCTCAATTTTTGCTTTGGAACTATTGCGATGACCTATTTTTGCATTGTGATGCCCAAATTTGAGCTGAGATTTTTTGCATTGCAATGTCCAAATTTTGACAGACTTCAATTGTGCATTGTGATGCCCAAATTTGAGCTGAGATTTTTGCATTGTGATGCCCAAATTTTGATAGATATCAATTGTGCATGCGATGCCCAATATTTTCATTGTGATGCCAAATTTAGGCAGGTGCCTTTTGCATTGTAATGCCCAAATTTTGATAGATTTCAATTGTGTATTACGATGCCTAAATTTAAACCGTATCTTTTTTGCATTACGATACCCAAATTTGGGCAGTGGCTTTATCCACATGCCTTTCCTTCATTAATGGTATCTTCGTAATTTTTCTCCAAAGAGTACTTTAGCGGATTAAAACAAATATATGAGACCTAGGTGGTTATAGTTTTACCAAAAGGGACCGGCCTGATCATCACCCTTTTTTTAAAGGGCGATAATCGGCCGGTTCACTTTTGACAATTTTCAACCCCTAAAGCCCTCCATATTTTAATTTAATTGGTAAAGGACATTTTTGAGGCAAAAAGACAAGTATACCCTTAATGAAATTGGATTAGAAGCGCGCTGCAACGTAATTCCAATTTTTGCGCCGAAAATCTAATTTGTGCATAAGAATTAATGCACATTTACTAATTCCAATTTGATGCTTCGCAATTCAAAATTATTGCATCATGAATCTAAATCGATGCATAGCCTTTCAAAATTATTGCATCGTGAATCATCTCAACTACCATTGACAGTAACATTTTTTTGGTTTCTTTATTCATGTTGGGTAAAAGAACTTCACGTCCCCACCACGTCAGTTGCACTTGGACGCAATACCCAGTAGAGTCTTAAGCCTATTGTATACGTGCTTTGTTTTGTAAATTGTGATATTTTCTTTTTGATTTTGTAATAATTTCATAAAACAGTAAAAAGACAGATAAACAATGAACAAAAATAGGTGAGCGATATCATGGAAGATTCATATTCCATTCAAATAAGCATCCACTTAGTTCAACAGCTTGCAATTGAAGGTGAGAAATTTAAGAAGAAAACAAGGAAATCGAGAACAAAGGCACCTCGAAGTTGTAATACCCTGCAACTTTGTATGATTGACTTGCTTGCATGATAGACTTCTTGTGTGAGACTTCATGTGTTTGGGTAGGCTAAGCTATATTCAAAACCCTAATGTTGTTTGAGTATGCTCGTGAGCATGATAGAGGTACAATACGTAACTCGACGTTGTTGGAAACTCGACTTGGTTGAGGGTTTACTTGCTTAGTTCTTGGACGCGACCTTTGAGATACTAGGTCTTTATATGCTTGACATATAATTTCTTGGATGCATTTGATATCATTATAATCATGTTTAGAAAGTCTATACGTGTTCATGACATTCGAGGTATAACCTTTGTCATCGTTTCGATTCACGATTTCGAGTTTTGTAGTTTCGATGCACTTAGTTGTGCTTTAACTTCATGGATGCGTTCAATTATATTCATTAGGCCTTTAACATTTTTTAAAACATGTGTGCATGCTTGTTTGTTCGTTGTTTTGATCGTTGGTTTTTCGTGCTTCTTTCGTCTTTCGTTGCAATCGATGCGGACGTTGTTTGGGTACATTGCAGAATCGTTTTGAGTGAGGAAACACCCAAGGAGGTTCGAGGAACTTTGGACCCTTATGAACTGCTAGGAGAGGAGCTCGTGTCAGTTGCTCGCGCCAAAGTCAGAATCGAGTGGCCATGAAATCCAAGCGGCGCGGTTGTGCCTAGGCCTTCACGCGAGCCAGTACGTTACTAGATTTGTTGTTTTGATTTTCTTCCATTGTGAAATCATATTTTGGCCCTTAATGACCCCACCCCCTTCAACCTTGTGGTCTCAAACTTGGGGTATTTGAGACCCCAAACCCTCCTCCATTCATTTCATCTTCATTCCACACACAATAACCAATTTTTAGAGAGATAAAAGAGATATCAATGTATGTTCTTGGTGTTTGTGTGTGTTTTTCATTCCTGATGATCCGACCGTCAGAAGTTTGATATGACACCACCATTGCGAAGCTCTCGACGATTAAAGTATTTCCCATCGATTCATTTTTGTTTTCTAATAGGTTTGTGGTTCGGATTTGGTAAGTTGCTATCCCCCTTTCTTTCTCTCTCTAGCTTGTTATCATGCTAGGATGCTAGAGACTTGATTTACATGTTTTGGTAGAATATCCTATCACTATATGTTGGGTTTATGATGGTTTATGTTTGATGAATATGTGGGTTTGAACAAAAATGGGTTTGATTGTGTTAATTGGGTGTTTAAGCTTTGAAATGCTTGTTTATGTGTTTAAGAACTTGGATGTTTGATAAATTATGAAATGGGTTTGTGACCTAGATTTTGAAACTTAGCAATTCGACTCAACAAAGTCAAATAGGGATTTAATGAGTTAATGTGAGCCTCAGATGAAATCCTATGACATTTGGAGATCGTTGGGTCTCAATTGCGAAATCCCAAGATTTTGACATTTTGGGAGATTACGAGTTTACGTCATATTTACGTTTTAGGAGTTTGATTTAAGTCCCAAGATTGTATTAGCAAGGTCTAACATCTTTGTATTTATCTCTAAAACGTTAGAGTGCATATTAATGAGGGTGCTGACTCTTGGTGGTCCTCTTTAGTGCATGATAGTGCACCAACTTGTTAAAGAATGTAAGATGCGATTCTTGTGCGATTTATGATGAATTGAGGATTAGGAATAGATAACTGATCAGTTGTGATTGTTATGAGTGTACTCTTGGACACTCTATGATGAGAGACTAATGAGATAGTCTTGGGTGTGATTATAATAGTAATGATGATATACTTGAGACGATTGGGTTTATGATGATTGATTAAAGAATATCAATTAAGTCATGATTTGATATACGTTGCGGTTTATGTCATTAATGACCTAAAATATGAAATATAAAATTAAGACTCAACGAAGTTGAATTAGGATGGATAACATACTAATGAAAGTTGCGCTAGAATCCTACGGCGTTTGAGACGCGTATGGTCTTGTTTGTGAAGATGCGAATGATTTCTTTGTGAATGTCCAATGTGACACCTAAACCCGAATGATTTCTATGATGATATGATGACGCCTAACTAACCTAGTAATCCGTACGATCGAGATACTTGGAGTTCGGGGAAATGTTGACTTGGTTTAGTAACTCAAGAGAGTTGACTATGGGTCGACGTGCATGTTAGGGCACGAGAATATTAGAAACTATTACATAATCTCAAAATGATGTTATGAGATTGGAACGATGGATGGACTACCAATCCATACGAGTTAAGGTTGAGTGCACTTGTGGGTACTTGTGTGTTTGTGACTATAGGATAGTCTTGTTTATGCTATGAGCGTGACTTCAAGTGTAATGATTAATACACGATGGTTGTGGACCAGTAGAGGGTCCCGATGTGGTTATGTTGGAGGCTAAGTATGCAGCCTTATGATATGGGTGTGTATGGACTAATGTAGCAGTCTATACTTGTTTGTGAATTGAGGATATTTGAGGACCTCAATATATGATTCTTGGACTATTTAGAAAGTCCCGTTATGGTTGTGTTTGGAGGTTAAGTATATAGCCTCATGATATGAGTATGTATAGACTAATGTTGTAGTCTTTACTTGTTTGTGAGTGTTTGTGAGTCGGGGATTCTTGAGGACCTCAATATGCAATTGTATATAGACTAAACATGTAGTCTCATTATGTGAATGTGAAATAGACTATTAATAGTCTAAGTATGTTTGTGATTTGAGGATCATTGTGTACCCCAATATTTGGATACTTGAACTAAATATGTGGTCAAGTTGTATTTGGGAATACTTGCAAATATATGCATGTATGTTTATGTGATTGAAGACTAAATATGTAATTTTGAGATGTTAAGTGATTACCTTCCAATATGTGTTTGTTAATGTGTTAAGGTAGAATCATAGATCTACTTATGTGGATAAGGTTACCTCTTTTGGAGCCTTGTCGATTTTGATATGTTACAGTAAATATCTACTTGTGCATTGCATTGGACGTCCAGCTGGCATATTTGGTTGTTTTTGTTGAGTTGATGATGGGACGACGCATTGCCTTCACGAATGGTTAAAGTTCGTGTTGCCGTATCAGAAACTTTGTTGGACATGTGGCGACCCGATCCGGATCCCAAGACGAGATCCCAAGGTCGTGCTGCCGGGAAAACGAATAACACAACAAATAATGGGTAAGACTATAACAGCGATACGCCAATGACTTCAACAAGTTCGTGATCGCTATGGGTTGCCGTATCATAAACTTGTTGGACATGTGGCGACCCGACCCGGATCCCAAGGTCGTGCCGCTGGGAAAACGAACAACACAACAAATAATGGGTAAGGCTATAACAATGATACGCCAATGACTTCAACAAATGCGGACGCGAAACATAATTATACAGTGGTGCACGAGCTAACAAGCTCAAACAAAATACAACCAAAGAGATAGTAAATCTCTTGGTCCAAATATTTGAAGCGCGTGACGCAACATTAGACACGCACATTAAAACACCATGTCATGCAATTTATAGCAATTAATAAAACCAAGTCATCAGCGACGTTACAGTCAGAACCCAACATTAAACTAAGTCTACAACTCTAGTCTAACATACTCAACGACTAAAAGCATGCCGAAGAACAAACGTAATAAACCAACCATTAGATGGTTAACATAACTAGAACATGATCATTATAAATATACATAAGGCACGACTAACACCAGTCGGCTCCCAAAAGATTAATTACTAACACATAAGTACAAATATCAATACACAAAGACTTGCTACCCATTGTAAAGTTTACATAACTTTACTTTCCCAAACGTCCTTACCAAAAGAAAAGGTACTAAACTACTAAGTAGCAACCTTGCAAAAGCTTCTCCAATGATACTCGAGAATCACTTCGATCCGCTAGCACGACTCGGATCCAGGGAAAAACAATCAAACAAAACGGAGTAAGCCATAAAGACTTAGTAAGTTACTAAACATAACTTCCTGTCATGGCATCATTCTTAACAATAATAATTCATGTTATTGGCATAATATAACATTTCATCAATATTCATGTCAAGGCGTTCATGCTTAACATTCTTAAGTAGCATGTTATCAATAAAGTATAACAATTCATCAAATCATCTCAACCATCATATCATAACATATTCACGTAGCACATTATTCACATATAAGTACTCATGGGATAAATCACATAAAAGAGATATGATACCATTACCATTTTTCCGCCGTATCGCTCCTACAAAAACACGTGCAAACCATATGTGTCCTCGATACCCAAATTGTGGTATCGACGTCCCCGAGACATTCCCCACTCGAGTTCCATAGTTATCAAAGTCATGTTTTCATACTACAACTAAGATCAACTACTTCCCCACCGTGGCCATCGATGGAGGGGTGTGTGCTAGGGGTGGCAATTCGTGTTATCGTGTCGTGTTAGTGCCTCATTATCGTGTTTTAATATTATCTATCTTATTCGATCATAAATAAAACAATAATTATTAATTTGAATATATTAATAATTTCGTGTCTTTCATGTCATGTTTCGTGTTGTGTCGTGTTGTGTCGTGCTGGGCTTATCGTGCTATTTGTCTTTGTAATCGTGTTTTATAATTGTGTCTTATTGGTTCGTGCTAACGTGTCGTGCCAGGCATTGCCACCCTTAGTGTGTGCAACCCGGCACAGCGATCCATCGAAATCACAAATCCCACAATTTGTGAAGACGATACATCGTCCCGCCACAGACTCAACAGACTGACTCCAGCTGGACTCAAACTCAAGCACAAGTAATATATACTTCATATGCTCAAAGAAGTAGGCACATACTCTACAATCGACTAGTCATGTATTTCAATCATAACTAGCATGTAAACACATTAGAGATAATATTAAGACTCTAATAATCAAGTGTCCTTCATACACTTCTAAAATGCTCGGAGGCTTTACCTCCATCCAATCTGCCCCATTTTCCGTAGGACTTAAGCATATAGTTCCTTAAAGTCATACTAACCCAAAGGTTGACTCTGTTGAGTCATTTCTACACTTTCAAAAATTAGGGCATAGAAGCCATTGGCCACAATACCCTCCTATGTTCATAACTAGCATCAATGTCAATGTTCTCAAGGTCATTAAACCAACATAACCCCAACAAAACCCCCAATTAGGAAATCATAGTACAAAAGTCACATTTCAAGCATATACACATTTTGGCAATTTTACTAACATGCTTCCAATACTTGATCATGCAAGATAAGATAGATTAACATACTTCCCTACACATGAAAAATATCCTAATCATGGTCCCTAACAAGTTCATCCAACCAAAATTGTCATTTAGGCATATAGAAAACATGACATCTCTAAAAAGCCCTAATTGCACTCATTGACCTCAAATAGCACAAAGATTGTTTTCCCTAGGGTCAATGAGGCAAAAAATCAAATTGAAAGAGATGAAGTAACTTACTTGCATGAACCACTTCAAGCAACAAATTGCAGAATCCAATCGGTGGAATGTGTTCCTCTCAACCTCCTCTTCAATTCTATGGTTTGGATTAGGAAATGGATAACCCTAGCTATGGAGTCCAAGGATGAACTCCCCAAGAAGCCCTAGGGAACTCTCTCAAGCTCACAAGAAAGGCTCCCCACGTTTTTGAAAAGAAATGACAGCAAATAGAGGCATAAAGGGGGTATATGTGGTTCACTAAGGTTGAAAGTTAGTGGGACATGTGTCCAAATGTTGTGGGTGTACTCCCTTGATTAGCCAACTAAATCCACTCAAAACTTAATTAGATAGGTTAGGACATGTTTAGGGATGTTTAGAGTGTTTAGGATAGGTCTAATGGGGTGGGATGGGTTACATTCGTCAAAAAGACGAAACAGGGAATTGTAGATTTCGGGGTTGAGCGCTCGCTCAACCCCCTCTTTGGGCGATCGCCCAGCCTTCCTTTCAGCCAAAACAAGTTTATGGATTTTGGGCGTTCGCTCAGCCCAAAACCTTGAGCGAACTCTCACTCCAAACTTTCAAAATGCCTCAAAATTGAACCCAAAGGAGTCCTAACCCAAACCCTAACATTAAGGGTTGATTCCAAACTCAAAATGAGCCGAAACTCACTCGAACAACTCAGGAAAGTCTCAAAACGAAGCAAGAAACATGTAATAACAAAGTAGCAATTGAATCAATGATCAACCAAGTAAAAACACATGATTATGAACATGTTAAACATATTATGAATGGTTTACAATACATGTACATGTTAAATTACAACCTAAACGAAATCAAAACATTAAATGACGAATCATAAACAAAGTATGAATTCATGCAACGAAATAACAACGGATGTACTAATAATGCTCCCAAACATATCCGTGAACAAAGTAAACATATTCATAATGATTATGAATGCATGTAAACAAGCACAAGTCAAGCACGCAATAATCTAGGGTATTACAGGACACACCCCTCCACTGTTGGCCGTAGTGGGGATATAGCCCCAGTGTCGTAACAATATGTGCGACTTTGGTAAGCTATGGAACTCGGGGACGTAGATACCACGAGATGGGTATCGAGAGGCATGTTTGGTTTTGCACGTGTATTGCAGGAGAAACGTGGCAGCAAAAAATTGGAGTAATATTTATATCCTCCTTTATGTGGTTTATTATGAGCACTTATGTAAACATCACCGTGCTGTGTGGTTTGTGTTATATGGATTTATGTGACTATAATTATGCGGTACATGTTTATGATTTGGTAAACTTATATTGATGCCATGATTGATATAGATGACTGAGCATTTTTCCATGCCGTATTGATGCATTTAGTAACTTACTGGGTCATTATGACTTATCCCACAACTCTTTTTTTCTTAGTGTGAAGTTTGATTGATAGTTTGCATTGAGGCAGCGAGATCATAGTTGTAGCAGTTTGGCTCTCTTGAGTAGTAGCTCGTGGAGCATGTTTATTTTTTTGTATTGTTGTTCATTCCTGTGAGGACGACAGTTTGTAAAGTTATATAAGCTTTACCTTGGGGTAGAATTGTATTGGGTATTTGTAGTTGTTTTATTTTGGAGCCGACAAGTATTGTCGTGTTGTTATATTAATCACAGTAGTTTTATTCTAGTTCCTTTCCCGAGCATGTTTTAGCTCGTGGTGTTTAGTTATTGTTTCTCCGACATGTTTTGCTTCTTGAGGTTGTGGTTGTGTTCCCGAGCTGTAGACTTGTGGTTGTAGTTGTTAGGTTCCGGCATGTAGTTTTGCTGAGGACTTGTGTTTCTTTCTGGCCGTTGTTGCCGATGGTTTTGTTGTTTGTGTACATTGTTGCGACCTGTGTTTTGTAGAATCTTATCAAGAGATAGTTAGTCTCTTGGATTGTCTTAGTATTACTGAGCTCGATACCTCAGGGCTCCTTCTTATTAATCGCTTGCGCAGTTGTTGTTGTTGTTGTTGTTCTTCTTCTTCTTTCGTTACGGCTTTACTTTCTTGTTAGAGCTTGTTTAGCTCGTTTGGTCGATAGGCGTCATCATGCTAAGCATGTGCCTATCCATTTATTAGATGGTTTAGTGGTACGACCTTAGGATTTCGTGTTGGAATCCAGGTCGGGTCATCACAGAAGTCCTCGACAATCTGAAACAAAATCCACTCAAAAGGAGATACCCGATGACTCTCAAACCCATAAAATGGAGCATCTGGCAACGAGATGGCCACTTCTTACTCCATTGTTTGTCTCAGCTCCCCTCCTCCAGTATGTTCTAATGTTGAGTTAGAGGCCATTCGGTCGACGCTTCATGAGAGTGAGAAGGTTGTTGAAAGATGGCATACCCAAGTTCGAAGAAGACTCCAATGGAGGTGGAACCATAAGACTGTTTATTGGCTCGAGAATGAGTAGAGGCCATCCGATTCTTGCATCGCAAACTCTGATGCTTACATCCAAACTCCAATACTTGCATCACAAATTCTGATGTGCATCGCAAATTGTGACATGACTTGAAAAGGTAAGCGAATAGGCCGTCCCTCCTTCTTTCCTGTAACCATATTAGCCAAGTCCACTAAAATGCTTTTCATAGCACCATAACCCGCCTTTCACTCCTTTTTTTTCCCTAGCTACTAGTTGAAGAAGAAATGAATCGAAAATCCAAAAGGACTAAATCATTTTTGACTCCTAGGTCAATAGAGAGACGAAACAAGAACTGGGGCGAATGAGTACTTTTGTGTAGCAAATTGGTAATCTTCCCTTCGTACTTTCCTGCTTGGAAAGAACAAGAAAGATGCTAGTACCTGGTAAACCTTGAGATATAAAAGTTCAAGCTCTACCTACAGTAAGATTCTCTTTTTCGCAGAAGATTGTTCGTGGAATTAACCGCATTAGGATGTGAAAGTGAAAAGGGATGAAGGATTTGTTCCACTTAGTGAAGTTAAGTTTCAATTTAGACCATGGGAGGGAGAGATAGAGAGGACGATGTATGTGTGGGAATTTTAGGAAGAAATTAATGAAAGTGGACTTTAGAGGTTAAAAAAAAAGGAACTAAAGAGGTTGGAAATCTTGGAAAGTGAACCAACATGCAATTTTATCAATTTTTAAATTGGAAAAAGGCTGTTGGTCCACAAATATGCTCAAATAGGCTAGAGGGGGGGGGGTGAATAGCCTATGATGCCATTTTAAAAAATTTTCTATTGGATATATTTAAAACGTAGATTTAATGGCATCTGTAGTTTAGCGTATTGAGCATGTCTGCTGGTAGAGGCTAACGGCAGACTTGCTCTAAGTAGAAGTATTAACTCTGCCAGTAAACTGGCAGTTAAATCCAAAGCCAGTTATAAAGAGTTTAAGCAGCGGAAATAGAGAGGCTTTAGATTTGTAGAAGTCTTAAGTGGCTATACTCGAATATATGATCAGAACAACATCACACTTAATATTTCTTTCAAATGCAGATACAAGGAGATCAATTAAAGAATAACTTTTCTAAATGTAAATCAATTTATAAAAGCTCATAGATATATAAAGACCGAGGGATAAATTATTTGTAAGAACATCTGAATTTATTCAAAGATAAATTACAGATTACATCAGCCTAAATATTCTATGTAAAGTTTTTGTCCTCGTCCTTTCAAGCCTTAATCTTTGCTTAATTATTCATAGATGAATCCTTAAGTAAAGAGGGCAATAGGAGACCAAAACGAGAAACTTATATGAGAATATAATTTTCAAGGTCGTTTAGATAAGAAATATCTGAACGATTGAGTGCAGAGCACTCGACCTTCTATGATGAATGATTATTGCACAATCAACAGCATTTGTATAGGAATACAAATCTGAAGATATGAATGCAATATCTACAGACAACTCTTCATCTTCTTTGGGCATAATCTAAAATCAATCTTCAGATCGATCTAAGATCTTGATCTCCATCTATTGAAGTTTCTGATTTATCTTTCTCTTCTTCACCAAACTTTTCTTCCTAGTAATCCACTGAAAGTGTCTTGCTAAGGTCTGGATAGATTCACTGTGATCTTCTATCAAGATCTGAGATACGTTGGTGAGGACAATCTCGTTGTAGATCTCTTTATTTCTTTGAAGCTCTTGTCGGAGTCTGATTTCGACTTCGCTCTGTGTGTGTTTCTATATCTCTGTGTTACTTGGAGAAGAGAGTGGATTCTTATATAGACTGGAGTCAACGTGATCGTTGAGAGATGAAGATTTGATGTTTCTATCCATTTAGAGATATAGTTGTTGAAGTCTATCGGATAGAGATTTTAGTCTTCAAGATCTCTCGATCAAGCGTAAAGATTTAGTCCTGTAGATCTTGGAACTTGTTGCCTGTCAGACTATATTGATAAGTCTCTGAAGAGTAGGTCTGATGTCTGATGCACTGTCAGGTGGTCTATTCAATAAAGTAGATTTTTTTGACTTTATCAGACCATGTGAGTGAGATAAAGTCTTGTAGCTCTAACTATGTCAGGCTTTATGAGGTTTGAACATATTTGTCTTGATTTGCTTTAGTCTTTTCTCTGTAGCACGTGCATAATTAGGTCTGCCGGTAGGATGTTTGGTCCAGTGGAGCAAGTCTTATGTTTCAGAAGAACTAATGTCTGCTGGTGCGAACAATCAACTTATAGCATGTCTGCCGGTGGTGAGTCTTCAAGATGTTCTGATCTTCTTATGACAAGTCTGCTAGTGACGAGTCTATTGAAGACTTTTGACATTATTGCAAGTCTGCCGGTGCTTAGTGCATATGAAGTGCTGGTCTATTTGATCATCATGTTGGAAGGTAGGACTCGATCAGGTCGCACCTAATCTAAGACCTATGTGATGTCACACGAGTTGCCGCGCTAACCGGTACGTAGACCTTTTAGCCACTAGTGATGACTCACTATAATGGGAACAAACAAATCAACATATATAGAATATGTAAGATCCCGATTCCCGGTTAGCTTGAATTGCGTGCAATGCTCGCATTTCTTCTTTGGTTGATTGCTCGTTTGGTTCGTGAGAGAGTCTAAATGTGTATGAGAGACCACATTAAGAGTAAAACACTTTTAAGAAATGTCATATAGTTGTCGACTTGCTAAAGTCAAAAGTCGTAACCCGACGGTAGTCGAAATGCGACGCGATTGAGAGTTTATTCGGGTTTTGTGTTCTTGACCTCGATTTGGTCCCATATCTTTACATGATGATTAAATAACATGTTTAGATGTGTTAGACTTCTAATTGGATGTATTCCATAAGTCTCGTGAAGTTTTGACGCCTCGAGAATAGCAATTCTCCTTATCGCGTAGTTTGAGATTTAGCCGGGCGAACGTCTCGTCTTTCGGGAGCTTATTTCCCCTATCTGTTGTGCATCATGTGAGAGGCATTCAGGCCTATTTTTTATCCCTAATAGGTGTTTACAATCATGGGTTATTACCCGTCGGTTTGTGGTTTCATTTGACGTTTCGATAGCAAGTTGTTACGTCTTGCGTCGGTTTTGCCTTGGGTTGTTTCGGGTGTTGTTTATGGGAGTTTAGACCTACTTTAAAAGTGGTTTGAGACTTGGATGGATTAAATTAATGTTTGAGGACTTTAAGGGTTCAATTTGTGAGCCATTTTGAAGCTTTAAGGCTCGAGGATGCATGCGGGAGCGACCGAAACCGAGCAAGGAATCAACAAAGGGGTTTTGGTGTGGAATAGTGTGATGCGCCGCATCATACTTGGCTTGATGCGACCGCAAGGGTCCCCGGCATTACGGGTTTTTGTGAAAAATTGAATTGTTGACCAACTTATACCCACCCAAACCTAATCTAAACTAAACCTAAACCCTCCTACTTAACTTAAGACATGTCCTAACCATCTAACTAAGATTGGGAGGTGGATTAGTGTGGGTAATTAAGGGGAAACAAACCTATTAATCTAAACTACACGCACTTACCTTCTAACACATATAAGCCACAAAACACCACTAAAGCCTCCCATTTTCTGCCTACACATCACAAAAACGTGGGAGAGCTTGAGAGAGGAGTTTTCTAGGGTTCTTGAGTGCCCAATCTTGGAGGCCATAGCTTGGGACCTTCTTCCCCCAATCTACACCATAGTTTTAAAGAAGGGATTGAAGAGAACAACACCCACCACTTGGAATTTCGGGATTGTGGCTTTAAGGGGCTGAACCAAGGTAAGTTTCTACCCTATTCCTCCTTCTTTTGGGCTCCATTGACCCTAGGGAAACAATCATTTGTGCTATGTGAGGTCAATGGAAGCCATTGTTAGGGTTTGTAGAAGATGCCATGAACCCTAGGTTTTCAAATTGATGATAGAGTTGATTGAACCTATGTGAGACCATGATTTATGTGAAATTCATGTTCTAAATAATCTATTGAACTTGGTTATGTTGGTTATCCATGAGTATTGAAGTTAACTTGGTAGAGATACTTGGAGGGTGTTTTGCCCAAATTTTGTTTTAGCTTGCAAAATTATTGATGTGAGCTTGATTACTATGTTTTATATGCTTAATAGAGTATATTAAACCGTGTTGTATGATTTAATCATGAATTGGGAATTATGATTAGTAAGGTGACTTGAATGAATTTAGGCACAAGATGGCCAATTTATTCTAAGTTGCATTGTGAAGTAATTTTGTCGGGTTTATGTGAGTCAACGAACTTGGGAAGATGATTATGGATGTTAGTTGCGAATATAGAGGATATTGAGAACCATATCTTCTATGCCCTAAAATTTTAGAAAGGGTAGATTGGACTCAACGAAGTCATTATAAGTTCGATTAAGTGCTAAATGAACTTGAGTTGAAATCCTACGACGATTGGATTTCGTTTGGTTAATGGAGTGAAAAACATAACTTCCAAATTTTAAATGGTTGGTGATTGTGATGTGTTTTGTGGATTTTAGTCTTGGGAATTAAGCCCGAACGACTATTGGGAATTGTTTGTAAACTTTAATGAATTATTTCGGTGTGGAGTTATAAAACACATAAAGAATGAAATGTGTTAGTAAGACTCAACGGAGTCGTAATAAGGCCAATAAAATGATAAAGAGCCTTGGGTTGAAACCCTTCAATGTTTGGGTTATGATTATGCACACCGGGTTTTTGGTTTGTGTCCAATGGAGACACTCTTGGTATGAAGACTCATTAGAAATATGTTTTGAGCATGCTTGTTAGAGCATGTACATTTGAGACCAACGTATGGTCACGTGTATATGTAAGAGAAGATTAAGAAAGAATTCTCTCCTTAAGGATTTTGGTTGCGTGCTTATAAAAGCACTAGTGAGAAGTGACTACGGAGTAGTCATGATGTTCTGAGTATGAGGTTGGTGTTATCGATCATGTGAGACGATTAGGACTATGATTGAGTCTGGTGTACTAAAAATAATGACTAGAATAATAAGTCTTGAATTGTGGATATTTTGAGACTAGCGTAGTAGTCTTTGGGTTGATTTGAGTTGAGGATTATGGAAGACCTCACATTATATGTTATTAAGCTTGTATGCTATACTTGACTGGGTTGATGACTTGAGGAATCATGAATAACTCAATAAGTAGTTCTTGAACTAAACTTGTAAGTTAGTTGAACTCAATGGTTATATGCAAATATATGCATTGTTCATGATGTTTGGTAGATCATTATGTCCTACTTGATTTTATGTAATTATATGCATGGTTTATGAGATTTCGTAGAGCATTATGTCCTACGTGGTTATATGCAAATATGTGCATGGATATGGGATTTTGTGGAGCATTATGCCCTACTTGTTTATATGCAATTATGTGCATGGTTTATGAGATTGTTGTAGAGCATTATGTCCTACATGGTTTAATGAGTCCAATAATTATGAACTTTGTCTCATTGGTTTATACAAGTAAATATCTACTTGATCGTTTGGTTTAAAGTCCAGCTGGCGGGTTTGGTTGTTGTGTCGGCAATGGGATGATTCATAGTCTTTGGGAACAATCGCTATGAATCGTTGCATTGGGTCCTTTTTCTCCTCACTATTTGGCCAATAGTGGGATGTGGTCTCGAGAGAGAGCCATCTAGCCTACTTTCGAGCTCCCATTTCTC
The DNA here is from genome assembly GCA_013146195.2 of Codonopsis lanceolata. Taxonomy (NCBI): domain Eukaryota; kingdom Viridiplantae; phylum Streptophyta; class Magnoliopsida; order Asterales; family Campanulaceae; genus Codonopsis; species Codonopsis lanceolata. Next base: position 52,617,227 of record CM028377.1, on the reverse strand, counting down.
ATCCGGAGACTGGATGAATGTAACGAGTACTCATTAAAGGAAACTGATGAGTTGAGATTATTGGGGACGAGACCCCAGGGTATGATTGATTGGGTATTGAGCCCGGATCTTGGTTTGAGATTTGATCTCATGGTAAGTTGGTTGGGTTTTGAACCCGGATTTGATTGTAACGGTTCAATCTACGTTTACTGTTACACATGTTTCTTTATGAGAATTTATATGAAAGTAAATATGCTACATGATTTATGTGAGTTTATGTGCTTTAAAAATTAAGTACATGTTTCTTGTTGGTATACTAGCATGATACCATGATTTTTATATGATTGCACATTATGCCATGCCATGTCATAATATGCCATATAGTTGCATTTTAGAAACTTATCGGGTCATCATGACTCACCCGTGTGATTGTTTTCCCTAGTGTGTGCAAAGTGATCCCGTTAGTGCAGCGCCTGCTAACGACTTCTAGCAGGTGGTCTTCCAAGTCAAAAGCTTGGAGTTATTTATTATTATGTTGTTATTTATTTGTGAGGCTCGAATGTAAAGTTATGTAGACTTTACTTGGGTAGATCGCAGTATTATGTTATGGTTGTGTATTTGGGAGCCGGTTGTATGGCCGAGCCGTTGTATCCTTAGAATTTATTCTCGTTGTCTTTTTGAGCATGTGTGGCTCGTTTATTCTAGTTTTGGTATTATTGTTGTTCCTACCTCCGACAATTTTAGTCGTGAGTTTTGGTTGGTGGTTTAGCATTAATTATATGGTTATAGTGAATTGTTCCTCCGGCATGTTATAGCCGTTGAGTGATGTTTATCAGGTTGGGATTTTGTCTGTTGCCGACCTTGGTTGCCGATGGTTTGTTGTGCGTGTCTAATGTTGCGTCACGCGCGTCGAATTTTTGGGCCGAGAGATTTACCATCTCTTTGGTTGTTTATATTTAGGAGCTTGTTAGCTCGGGTTCCATTATGGTTTTGCTTCCGCAGGTTTTGGTTTTTATTTTCCTGTATCGCCGTTATGGCTTTATATTCCTGTCTTGAGCTTGTTGGCTCATCTTTCGACTCGCACCATTATGCTTAGCAGGTGCTTGTCTGTCTCTTAGTTTGTCCTGATGGTGCGACCTTGGGATCTCGTATTGAGATCCGGGTCGGGTCGTCACATAGTTTCCTTTGTATTCCTTTCGAGGTAAGGTTCCTTGTCTCCCGTTTTTGGGTTGGCAGGTTGTCCCCCTCTGGTTTGTATTTTTCTGTTTTTAATAATATCCTCGTAGGTGCCGCCCTGCTTCCTAAAAAAAATAATAAAATAAAAACACTACAGACCCATATTAGTAGTCTAAAACTCATGAAAAAGCACAATCTAAGTAGGAATAAATACACAATAGATGCTTTTGGTCCCAAAATAGGCACAATCTAGGCTAGAAGGGGGATTGAATAGCCTAGTAGATATAATTAAATTATGTTTATAATGTTTCTTATAACTGTCTTTCTTCTTTTCTTTTAAACAACGTTTTCAAGAAGGGATAGTGCAGCGGAATACTTATAAGAGGAAACAGATCAAGGTCAGCTATTTATACAAACACAGTGGCAGACTTAATAAATAAATGCGAGCGCTTATAAGAAAAGCGTAAAACGCATGTAACACGAGTTTAGAGTGGTTCGATCGTGAATAGTACTACGTCCAGTACCAAAGTGGTTAGCTTTGAATTTTTAAAGGTGCACTTGTTTATCCACTAGGTGTAAGAGTAAGATCTCTAATGGATCGTGTACAAAATAGTTTTCAACCAAGTGTATGATGATGAGAGAAACAATTAATGAATAATTGTCCTCTCAAGTGCTAAAGTAAAGAACATTTTAAATGCAAACTAGATGAAGCTGAAACAGAGTAAAAAACTGGTAGATCTGCAGCTTCAGGAAGTTTGGTGAATTTGTTAGTTCTTGTCCTTTCATCTCTTAAATACTTGAGTTATGAAGATGAAGCTTGAATGTTTAATGTGCAAGAGTTGTTGTTCAGATCTTCAAAACTCGAATAAATACCAGGGGAGATCTTTAAGATCGTTGGACTGAGGATAGACAAGTTGTGTCGAACGTTATAATGCATTAAATGCATTTCGGCGCCTTGTAGGATGCGTGCAGCAACAGAGATATCAGAGATTCAAAGTTGCAGAGGCAGCTATTCCAAACAGAGTAAGTTTTCAGTATTGCAGGCGCTTCAGCTCTAAAGTCTTCTTAGCTAAATAAAGAAATGTCTTTAGATGTCATTATCGGTGAGACAGACTGGACATATATCGAGTTATCTACAGAGTTGACTTCTTTGGAGGGAAATCTGATGAAGATATTTTTTTAAATATTATCTGATTTAGATATTTTAAAAATATCTAAATCAAATAATATGTGACTTAATTCCTTGATTTGACTGTCTTTGATTTTGAACCTTGAGCAGACTTCCAAGTATGCTGTTCGAATTGTGCTTTCAAGGCTGTTGTTGAAGCCTGCTTGTCTGTGCCTAAAATGAACTAACAATAAACTAGTTCTAAACACCCTTGATTCTAATACAGTTGCCACACTAATCGGTACGCAGACCTATTAGCCATTGAGCAGTAGAATCAGAGGATGACTTCAACCAAATCTAGAACCTATGAGGGTCAACAATCTCCTCCTATTTGGTTGATTTCATCATCTCAGCTACTAGCAAACTTTGAATCAAGCATTGAGATAATAACATGTCTTTATAAGTTTTATTAAGAAGAGCATACATGCCTCTCAGAGCAGAAGTCTAAGTAGAGAGATAGCCAAACTATGTACTTACAAGGGTAAAGAGAAGAAGAATCAGGTACAAAGTTAAGCAGAGTTTAAATCTTAATAATAGGTATGATATAAGCAGTTTAAAGATTTAAACTCAAAGTTTAAATGGACAAGATCATGATAAGTTAAACAAGCTGTTTAACAGCAGAGTTTTCCAAAAGCTAAGTTTGAATCACAAGGGCTAGAACAGAAAGGTCATACTAGATCAGAAGAGGTTTGGATGGGTTCTGCGTCTTTCTAAGTAGTCACCAACCCAAATTCTGATACGGTCATTGAGGCGTTCACGCAATCGGTTCAATTCTTCAATGAGTGCTTGATTCAAGAGATGAGCAGCTCTCTCCTCCCTGATGGTAGCAACCCGGCGTTGTTCAGCAGCAACAGCTCTCTCGTTGGCGCGTTCAACATGTCGGACAACAGTGAAGTCGAGAACTTCACGTCTAGTAATGACTGCGCGGCCCAGGGAAGTCCAGAGTTCATTAAAAATGGCACAGATGCTGATCTGCTGAAAGTGAAGCATGCCCATAAACGACTCCTGCTGGTCTACAACGAGAAAGCGATAGGAAGTGAATGCTTGACCAGTGTCATTCACAAACTACTCAACGATCTTCCAAAGATCGAAGATTGTGGCATGAGTAGCGTTCATGCCATAATTAAGCACATCGATCTGCCGTGCCATCGAAGAGACAGTGATGTTAAGACGCTCAAGCTAGGTGTTGTTGGCACAAAGGAGGTCAAGAAAGGCAGGGTCAGCAAAGTTGGAAGGAAGGGAGACAGGGGTAAGGTTGAGGGGGATGACAGTTTCAGTAGGGTGAGAACAAGAATATGCGGGGAAAGTGGAGGAGGAAGCAACGTTGGGAGCAGTAGGGTTAGATGGAGAAGAAGGAGGTGAAGGCTTAGGATCAAGTTCGATATCAGTGTCCGAATCACTGATATAGAGAGAGGAAGAGGAAGAGGAAGAAGAGGAGACTTCAAGAAAAGAAGATGGAAAAGGAGATTCAGGAAGAAGGATAAAATTTAGAGGAGAAGAGGAAGGGTAAAGAAGATCAAAAATTGAGGTGAGATCAAATAGGAACGTATAATTAATAGAAGAGATAGAGGGAAAGAGATGTTGATAGAGATCAGTAGAGATGGAGATGGGTGTAAGGTACTTAGATATAGGAGGAAAGAGTTCGGGAAGGAAGGCGGTTTGGTATAGAAGAGAGGAAAGATGAAGGTCAAGGGAGGGAAGAGATAAAGCGTCAAAGATATAGAAAGAAGAAAGCGAAGGAGAGGTAGAAGTAGAGAAAGAAGGAACGATGGCTAGTGATGATAAGTCAGGAAAAGTAGAGGAAAAGGGTTCTGGTGAGAAGGGTGGAGAAGGGATGGCTTCTGGAGTGACTGGAGGATGTGAGAAAGATTGTGGAGCCACAGGCTTCTTACGAAGTATGCGTTTCTTCTTCTTAAGAGGGGAAGAAGTAGGCTCCTCCACAACAATAGCAAGGGTAGTTGAGAAAGAAGGAGTAGGAAAATTTTCAGCAAGCTCCTCCCCAACAGGAGCAGGTGCTGTTGACGAGGGAAGTGGCGGTGATGTTGAAGAGGTTAGAGAGGAAGGTGGGACAAAAGGGATGAAGGGTTCTGAAGGTTCGGAGCGTTTTTATTTACATTTTCGGGGGCGAAGAGGGGTTGGTTCTTGTTCAACGGTCTCTTCTGCCACAGGAGTAAGTACAGTGGAAGCAGCACGCTTCTTCTTAGTCTTGGCTGGAGCAGCATCAGATGTTGATATAGGAGTAGAGTCAGAAGATTTCTACTTTGTCTTGGATGCAGGCTCCTCCTCAATAGCAGAGTGATGTCTCTTGGATTGTTTGGAAGGAGGAGAAGGAAGATCTGATGGTCCTGCAGCAATTTGACTAGAGCAGCTGTCTTTAGCAACATCCTTCTTCGGCTTTTTGTCAAGCTGCATGGAAATGAAGGCATCATCCAGAGTCTTTGGATTAATCCTTATGACAACCAAGGGAGGTGGATTGATAACAGTAAACAAGGGCTGAGTAGGCAGTCCTTGCCGCTCAAGTTTTTCATTCCTCAGTTTGCTAGTTGAGGATATAAAAGTATTGGTGAACTGGATGGACTTCTTGATCGGCCAGAGTTCCAAGGGAAATACACGTTTGGAGATGGAGTAGTTGTTGCACAACATCATATTTATTGATTACTCGTACGAAAGGCCTTCTCTGCTTCAGGGATTTCTTGACACTATCTATATGATCGATGTATTTTACACGTCGATTTCCTATACTTCTATGACTTAAATTATGCTATTTCATGAGGCTTTTGGCTACTGATATGTGTTTTTAGTGAGTTTTGTGAGTTTCAGGGTTTTTAGTGAAAATATGCAAAGCACAAGGCTTTTATATGCAAAATGCAAGAAGGGGCCAGAATGAAAAATTGATGAAGAAAAGAAGAAGAACACGTTGGAGACCTTGCGGTCGCAAGGTGTTCAAGACCTTGCCCCGCAAGGTGGATAGTACATCAAGAAAACAAAACCCCGGATTTCAGAGGACCTTGCGATCGCAAGGTGTCCCATACCTTGCGACCACAAGGTGGTCAGAATGTGATTTTTGGCGTTTTCACTGGAGATTCGATTGAAATACAACTCCTTGGTATACATAGGAGTCGGTAGCCAAAGCCTAGGGCATCTAGAAACAGCTGGAAACAGTTTTGTATAGATTTAGAATAGATTTTAGGTTGTATAACATATTTAGATTGTGTAATTACGAGTATTGAAGATCGATTCATGACTTCATTCATCTACATGTGTTGTTCATCGTCAATGATGAACTAAACCATCATTAATCTAGGAGGTGGGAGGTAACTTGTATCGAATTTATGTTTTAATTTATATTTATGTTCATTCAATTCTTGTTGATTGTGGTGATTATCCATCCCTATATTATTTCGCTTTGAACAAATGAATGTAATCGCAAATTATATAAGCCTAGAGGTGCAGATAACTGCATGATCAATGTGCATATGTCGTACACTGGCTCACCATCACAATAAATTGGACCTATCGATGCACGAGAGTGATAAGTTAGGGCCAGGTTCCATAATCTAAGTGACAGTTGGATTATATGTTCTTGTGCTTAGGATATAGAATGGATGAATTAGACGGGGATGGAGGCTGAACCAATAATTCAACAGACTATATCTATATTTTGTGAACCAACCCAATAAATTGAATGGTAATTATTTTGAATTAAACATAGAGGAGATACAAGTGAACCCCTAATCCTAGATTGCCATCTTCCATCAGATCTTCATAACCTGTAATTGCTGCTAGTAGTTAAACATCTAAATAATAGTAGAAATTTTGAATAGAATAGATATAAGAACCCCCCTTAGATTAATCATTTGATATCCATAAATTGCACTATCTGTGATCTCTTGTCTCTGTGGGTTCGACCCTTGCTTCGAAAACTATTTTACAATAATCTTGTCCACTTGCAAGGAAAATAATTAAAATAAGACATCGATCACTATACCATCACACAGCAGGTCAACGATGATGGAGGCCCAGTTGAAGCGAAGGTTGAGAATAACAGTTGTTGTGTACTCCAATTGGTCAGCTGTCATAATGCCATGTGTGCCATTTTTGAAGATCATGCTTTTGTCAATGAGATGACTAATGAAGTATACATCATCATTAAACACGATCCGCTTCATTTTCCCTTGAGGATCTTTGGGGGTTCCTTCACCACGCATGTAAGACCAAGCAGTGGCCATTTCTTTCTCGGTGAGCTTAGTTGGACCATCAAATTCAATACCAATTACCTTGGTGATGCGATCAGCGTTGAGAGAGTAATGTACACCGCGTATAGTGCCTAAGATGGAGCCCCGGGAGCTATTGACAGTGACGAGTTGATAGAATTCTTCTGCTAGTTGATTGTTGTAGCCATCATTGTTGTTTAGCAGGAAGAGAGGAAGAAGTCCAGATTGGTTCAGGTCATCAACTACCTTGATACCAGAGGCATATGCACGGACAGTGGCTTCATCGATGCACATTCCAAGATGATACATGGTGTTCGGCAATTTGAGAATCTTAACTTTAGAGGCCTGAGCTTGTGAAGGAGCCAGAGTCTTAATAGCTGAAGCAGATACAGGTGTGGAAGATGAACCAATATCAGATGTTTTAGCTTAAAAATAATACATGAAAAATTAGGGCAAGTTTGAGAAGACAAATGAAATTCTTAATTTCGACCGAGATATAAAATTGATGCTCAGAAATTTAAGAATTTCAACAATCTATTGAGGAAAATCATTTATTTGGAAATGAAATGCGAACGATAGACAGTACGGAATGGAATTTCAACGAGCATAGTTAAGATAAATATAACAGATGAAGGAAATCATTAACGGAGACAATTTCTTGCAGTGGTTAGCAAGTTCTTAGATGGGTGAGTCTTCAACATTTAACAATGACAGATTTTTCATGTAGAGATCCCCAATGTTAGTAAAGATAAAATATTTGACCATTAAGCATGAAATTATAATGAAAATAAACGATTATGGGTTAGTTTTGTCTTACCATAGGAGTAGATGTATAAGAAAACTGGAAGAATTGAAGAGTTCTTCATTGAGTTACAGAGACGACGCGAAGTGAAGAGAGGTGAGGGTTTTGAGAAAAAAGGGAGAGATAGTTTTGGAAAAGTGATTTTTGAAAATAGTGGTTGAGAGGTTTATTAATGAAAAAGCGAGACGTGACTTGACTTAAGGTCAAAAGTCTGTCACGTGAAGTGACTTGATGACTGATGTCTATGGGCAGTGAAAAAGGGTTTTTCAAAAATCATCTCAACTAATTTTAAGAATCAGTCCCTCACTATTTTCATAAGTGACCCTTAAAAGATAAAAGTTAAAGGACTTACCTCCGTCTTCAAATAATTAGCAATACTGCTGTTTTCTTTTCATAGGAACAAATTTGCTTTGTTACAATGTCAAGTCTGCTTAAATAGATTATCAAGTCTAAAAAATGAAGTTAAAGATTAAGCAGTTGGGTCAAGCATACCAAGGTCTCCCCTTAGATAAGCAAACCTGTCAGCATCAAGTGCTTTTGTGATGATGTCTACTAACTAATGTTCTTTTGAAATGTACTTCATACTTATATTTCTATTTTCTACATTATCCCTTAGAAAGTGATATCGAACATCAATATGTTTTGTCTTGGAATGCATCACGGGATTGTAGGTGATAGAGATTACAGAGGTATTGTCACACATGATTGGACAGTCAGCTACTTTGATGTCGTAGTCCACCAACTTTGTTTGATCCAAAGTAGTTGACAGCAGCAGCTGCATAAGGCTATGTACTCTGCTTCCGTGGTGGAATTGGAAACCGATGCTTGTTTCTTGCTGGCCCATGAGACAAGTCTGTCTCCTAGAAATTGACACATCCCACTAGTGCTTTTTCTGTCTACTTGACAGCCAGCAAAGTCTACATCTGAGTAGCCAACTAAATTGAAAGAGGACTCTCTTGGATACCAGATACCTAAGTTGGTGGTATCTGATATATTCTTGATAATTCTCTTGGCCACTAGAAGATGCGACTCATGGGGGTCTGCTTGAAATCTAGCACATACCCCCAACAACTTATACTATGTCAGGTCTGCTGGCGGTAAGGTAGAACAGAGATCTGATAATCCCTCTATATTGAGTGATATCCACCTTTTTCCCTTATAAATCTTTAGATAATTTGCATTTAGTAGACATGGGAGTGTCAAAGGTGTTGGCCATTTCCAATCCATACTTTTTGACTAGTTCTTAGCATATTTAGATTGGCAGATGAAAATTCCTTTGTTGGATTGTTGAACTTGAAGGCCCAAGAAGAATGTGAGTTCTCGCATCAAAACTTTCCAGTCATGAGTGACTCGAATCGTTTGCACAACTTTTCATTTGTTGAACCAAAGATGATATCATCGACGTATATTTGCACTAGTAGTGAGTGACCTTTGTGCTTGAGAATGAAAAGAGTAGTGTCAATTTTCCCTCTCACAAATCCTTGTTCCATCAAGAACTTGGATAGTGTCTCATACCAGGCATGAGGAGCTTGTTTGAGACCATAAAGAGCCTTCTTAAGCTTATAAACATGAGTTTCCTTCCCTTTCTCAATGAAACCTGGAGGTTGGGTGACATAAACAGTCTTTTGAAGATCTCAATTGAGAAAAGCGCTCTTGACGTCCATTTGATATACCACAAAGTCCTTGTGCGTGGCATAGGCTAGAAAGATTCTGATAGCTTCTAACCATGCTACTGGAGCAAAAGTTTCATCATAGTTGATTCCTTCTTTCTTTGATAAATATTTGAAGTTCAGATGGCTGAGACGCTTGTGCCACAGCCAGCTTTTGTCTTGAGCAGAGTTGGCTACAAGACATAGATTAGCAGCCTTGCCATAGGTGTTTAAATCTATCACATAGACATTCCCTTGTCTATGTCCAGTAACCAGAGTTGAACATGAGTCTGGACCTTTAATATCACATTTGTTTGAGGAGAATTGGCATATGAGTCCTTTATCACAAAATTGTGAGATGCTCAGAAGATTGTGCTTCAAGCCTTCTACTAGAGAGACTTTTCCTATGGAGATATTTCCACGGATGATGGATCCATATCCAATAGTTCTGCCTTTAGCGTTGTCTCCAAAGATGACTAGAGGGCCTTCTGTTTCAGTAATGTTTGAGAGAAGGCATGATTCTCCTGTCATGTGTCTTGAGTAGCCACTGTCTAGATACCATATGTCTTTCTTTTCTGAATTTGTATCAGCCATGAAACATACCTGAGGAATAGAAATAAGAAAATCATGGTCCCCTTTATTTATCTTTTCGGGTCCATAGGGTTAGCATTTTTAGGAACCCATACTTGTCTTACTTTTGGAATTGGAGATCCAGTAGGCTTCATGATGGATTTCAGAAGACATTCATGGGCCAAATGGCCTAGACATTTGCAAAAAGTACAGCGATGAAAATTACAAATGTTAAGTTGAGAAAGCTGGTTTTCAGTAGATATCTTAGCAAGCTTTCTTTTGGCTGCCGCCTTTGACTCATCAAACTTTTCAAGGTTCTGTATGAGTTTTCTTGATTCTATATTTAGTAGTTCTTGCCTTGCCAGATCTGTTTAAAATAGAATTAGATTCCTCAAACATTTTCCCTCTTAGCTTAAAGTCAGCAGTCTTGGGAGTTGTATCATTACTGTGACTGCTTTTGATAAATCTGACAGGCTTGAGTTGACTCTTACTTTTCCTAAAAACAGCAGCCTTTGCTTTAGCAGGGGTGCTAGTAGAAGGATATCGGTAGTCAGCACGATCCTTAGCAGACTTTTCGCCAGCTAATGATTGCTTCACTTTTGGATCATTATTGATCTTAAACGCTCGAGTCTTAGGATATTTATAGTAAACAGCAGCATAGTCAATTCCTTGTCTACCCTTGTTGTTAAACTGCTGATGATATGGAAGATCATCACCAGTTTGTTCAGACACGACTTCTGTTTTTTTGTTCAAAGGTTGTGCCAGCAGTGTTTTCAGAGAAACCCACTCCGGTTTTGTCATTAGATGACTTTTGTTCTCCAAGAATTTGATCAAAAACAGCCTTAGAGTTATTCCATGAGTCGATGGTTTTTTGTAACTCATCTTTCTCAGTAGATATCTCTTTGGCATGACCAATTAGGCAAGCAACCTTCTTATTGAGAAACTCATTCTCTTCCTTTAACATGATACTTTCCTGGTGGACTCCATGAAGAGTTTTTAACTCGGCTTCTAGCATGGATTTCTCAGTTCCCAACTTCTCATGACTCTTAGCTAACCTTACGTAAGCCTTTATAAATTCATTGAATTCCTCTAGCATGTCTTGAGCATCCTTGAGGATTTCTTCTTTAGAAGGCTCTTCAGAATATTGTTCTAGGTTAGCTTGAGAGGGAGTATACTTAATTTCACTTTCTGAGTCATAGGTAGGAGATGACTCTAGAGCAACAAGGCAGATGTGTGCTTGCTCTGGTGAGTCATCACTGTTATCCTCATTAGAATCAGTTTCAAACCAGGTTGACACTTGGTTTTCTTCTAAGTCATCATCCAGCAGACCTTTATGTTTGGAAAATGATTTAGAAGATCGCCTTTTATAAGCTTCATATTTAGGCTTTGGACATTTAGAAGCAAAGTGACTAGGTTTTCTACAGTTGAAGCAAACTAGCTCATCATTCTGTGAGCTGTCAGCAGTCTTTTTGAAAGTCTGCTGGTTTGCTTCTTTCCTCTTGTTGAATCTTGAAATTTTTTGAAACTTCTTAACGGACATGGGAAATTGTTCGTCAGATAGAATTTCATTTTTATTAGAAGAGAAAGTAGACGGTTTATTATCTACAGCAGAATTTTCTGGAGAGATAGCAGAAAAGGAAGGAAGTTTAAACTGTTTGTCCTGTTCTTGAGCTTGAATCAGTTCTTGCTCATAGACAGTTAAACTCGCATACAGACTTCGAAGATGCATGGAGTTTAAGTCTTTGGACTCTTTAATAGCAGTGGTTTCAACATGCCACAAACTTCCTAAATAAGCTAAAAATCTCATATTAACTTCTTTTATACTATATTCTTTTCCTAGGGAATAACAACTATTAACTACCTCGCAGAATCTGTCATAGGCTTGTCGTAGTGTCTCCTTTGGATCTTTTCGGAACGAATCGAACTGTTGAATATAGTTGTATTTTCTATTGTCTCTGGTGGGAAAATCTCCTTCCAGAAATTCCACCAGTGCTTCCCATATTTCCTTAGATGTCTTACACCTAATTATCTGTTGATATGTTCTTGTGTCCACTGAGCTGGATATGATGTGTATTGCCTTACTGTCTAGCTCAACAAGCTTCCTTTCTTCTTCAGTCCATTCATTCATTGATTTTGGTATCTCGGGAGGTCTGCCTGCTACTTCTGCTAGAAGATTTGTCTTCATAGGAATATGAGGACCTTCTTGAACACATTGCCATAGACGATTATCAATAGATATCATACATATCATAACTTTCTCTTTTCATACTTCGAAATTATCTTCGTCCAATATTGGGACGTGGCTTGTATTCGAGGTAGGCAACATGTAGTGAGCCATAGGATCTATTTTCAAGAGATTAATCTTGGAAATATGAATTTTCAAAGAATCAAGCTCTGATACCAATTGTTGGTCCCAAAATAGGCTCAATCTAGGCTAGAAGGGGGGGGTTGAATAGCCTAGTAGATATAATTAAATTCTGATTAAAATGTTTCTTATAACAATCTTTCTTCTTTTAAACAACGTTTTCAAGAAAGGATAGTACAGCGGAAGACTTATAAGAGGAAACAGATCAAGGTCTGCTATTGATACAAACACAGTGGCAAACTTAATAGATAAATACAGTAGCAGTTATAAGAAAAGCATAAACAATTCAAACTGTGACGACCCGACCCGAATCCCAATACGAGACCCTGAGGTCGTGCCATCAAAAACACACAAGATAACAAAAAACGGGTAAGGCCATAACGGCGGTACGCCAAAAACTTTAACACATGCGGAAGTGTAATATAATTAAATGGTGGCGCCCAAGCTAACAAGCTCAAACTATGACAACCTTAGAGATAATGAATCTCTTGGTCCAAAAATAAAATCATGTGATAACAATTTATAGCAGTTATATACCAAGTCATCGACGACGTTACGGCCGGAACCCAACATTAAACTAAGTGTACAACTCTAGTCTAACATGCTTAACAGCTAAAAACATGCCGGATAACAAGCATAATAAACTAACCAATACATGGTTAAAACAACTAAAGCATGATCATCAAATTACATAAGGCACGACTAACACATGTCGGCTCCCAACGGATTAAGTACTAATTAACATAAGTACTAATAATCAAACACATAACCTCATAAAGTTTATATAACTTTATGTTCCCATCGTCGTTGCCAAAAGAAACGATTCTAAAATTACAAGGGAGCAACCTCGTCAAAAGCTTCTCCAACGCAAATCGATACTCACTTCGAACCGCTCGCTCGGCTCAGATCTAGGGAAAATAATCAAAACAAATAGGAGTAAGTCATAAAGACTTAGCAAGTTACTAACATAACTTCCTGTCATGGCATCATGCTCAACAATAATAATTCATGTTATTGGCATAGTATACATTTCATAAATAATCATGTCAAGATATCCATACTTAACAATTTCGAGTATCGTGTTATCAAAAAGTATAACATTTCATTAATTCGTTCAACCATCATTCCATATCATATCATATTCACGTAGCACATTATTCACATATAAGCACTCGTGAGTCAATTCATATAAAAAGGGATGTGATACCGTTACCCTTTTTCCGTCATGTCGCTCCTGCAAGAACACGTGCAAAACCTTCATGTGTCCTCGATATCCCTTTCGTGGATATCGACGTCCCCGAGACATTTCCCGCAAGTTCGAGTTCGATAGTTATCAAAGTCATGTTTCCATACTACAAGCGAGATCAACTACTTCCCTACCGTGGCCATCGATAGAGGGTGTGTGCAATCCGGCGCGGCGATCCATCAAAATCACAAATCTCACAATTGGTGAAGATGATGCATAGTCCCACCCCAAAGACTCAACAAACCGACTCCAGCTAGATTCAAACTTCAAGCACACGTAATACATTATCATATGCTCAAATAAGTATGTACTCTACAATCATCTAGTCATGCTTTTACTTCACAACTAGCACATAAGCACATTAGAGATAAAAATAAGGCTCTAATCATCAAGTGTTCTTCATACACTTTAAAATGCTTGGAGGCTTAACCTCCATTAATACTACCCCAACATTCGTAGGACTTAGGCATATTACTCCTTAATGTCATACTAACCCAATGGTCAACTCAGTTGAGTCATAATTAATCTTTCAAAAATTAGGGTATAGAAGCCGTTGGCCTCAATACTCTCCTATGTCCATACTAACATGAATCAATAGGTTACTAAGGTCATTAAACCCATAAGACCCCAAATCAAATATTTAAGTAGGCAACATAGAATCACGGTCACAAGTTAGGCATATATACTCATTCACAAGTCATCAAACATGCTTCCAACACTTAAACAAACAAGATAGAATGATTTATCATATATCTCTACCCTTGAATATCATCATAAACATACTTTACAATCTGTTTACTAAGGTCATTAAACCCATAAAACTCCACTCAAACAATGAACTAGTCAACATAGAATAGAAGTCACAAACAAGGCATATATATATTCATTCTTTCTATTTCATCAAATATGAGTCTAACCATTTCATCAAATATGCTCCCAACACTTAAACAAACAAGATAGCATAATTCATCATATATCTCTACACATGAATATCAACATAATCATACTTTACAACATGTTCATCCAACCAAAATTTCATCATCTAGCATATAGTGAAACATGGCATCTCTACAAGCCTAACCATTTCATCAAACATGCTCCCAACACTTAAACAACAAGATAGGGTGACTTATAATACATTAGCACACATAAATAACATCATAATCATGGTTTATAATATTTTCATAATCTGATCATACAACCAAAAATGCAACATTTAGCATATACGAGAACATAACATCTCTACAAGCCTAACCATTTCATCAAACATGCTCCCCACACTTAAACAACAAGGTAGAATGATTTATCATACCTTACTACACATAAATGACATCATAATAAGGGTTTATAATATGTTCATAATCGGTTCATACAACCGAAAATGTAACATTTAGCATATACGAGAACATAGCATCTCTACAAGCCTAACAATTTCATCAAATATGCTCCCAACACTTAAAAAACAAGGTAGAATGATTTATCATACGTTACTACACGTAAATGACATCATAATAAGGGTTTATAATATGTTCATAATATGTTCATAAAACCGAAAATGCAACATTTAGCATATACGAGAACATAGCATCTCTACAAGCCTAACCATTTCATCAAACATGCTCCCAACACTTAAACAACAAGGTAGAATGATTTATCATACATTACTACACATAAATGACATCATAATAAGGGTTTATAATCTGTTCATAATCTGTTCATACAACCGAAAATGCAACATTTAGCATATACGAGAACATAGCATCTCTATAAGCCTAACCATTTCATCAAACATGCTCCCAACACTTAAACAACAAGGTAGAATGATTTATCATACATTATCACACCTAAATAACATCATAATTATGGTTTATAATCTGTTTATAATCTGTTCATACAACCAAAATTCATCATTTAACATATAGGAGAACATAGCATCTCTACAAAGTCCTAAGTGCTCTCATTGACCTCAAATAGAAAGATTGTTTTCCCTAGGGTCAATGAGGCTAAAATAAATAGAAAGGGATGTTGTAAATCACTTTAAATCAGTCCTACAATATGTACAAAACATCCATGCAAAGGTGGGTACGTGATCTCCTTGACCTCCTCTCCTCTTCTATGGTTGGGTTTTGTAAATGGACTCCTCAAGCTTTGGCCACCATTGTTGATCACTCAAGAACCTCCCAAGAACACTAAGAAAATTCTCCTTTCAGCTCTCAAAATGTTGTCCACGTTTTTGGAGAGAGATGGCGAAAAATGGAAGGCTTAGTGGGTCTATTGGCTTCCCCAAGGCTTGAAAATGTGAGTGGGAAGAGTGGCCAATGCATGTAGGGGTTCTGCCTTGCCAAGTGGCTTTCAATCCACTCAAAACTCTATCAAACCTTCAAGGAGTATTCAGCCATGTTTTAGGACAGAGAGGCTGAAGAAAATGGCTTTGGTGGATGTATTTGGTCACCTTATGGCTCAATAGTGGGGTGGGAGGGAGTGACAAATGCATGTTGATGCATTTTGATGTTTCTCCTTGCCAAGTGTCTATAAATCCCTTCAAAACTACCAAAACTTGTTAAGTGCTCATAGGTTGATAGTTAGGATGGTTTAGGGACTGAATATGGGGAGTTTATCATTAAGGGTTGGTGTGTAATTGGCCAAAAATAAAGTCTAACACACAATGAGTGGTCAACTATAGTAGACCTGAATTTGGGCCATTTTACAAAATGTTCCTGTACCTAAATACACGTTCTAAAATTACAAAAAAGGTATGATTAGAAATATCTATTAGTCTAGTTTCTAACACATCAAACGGATCCGAATTCCGAGTTTCGTACACAAAGTTATGGTCAAAATACTACAGACCTATCGTGGCCTTCGGAAATACGCGAATTTCCGAAAATCAAACTCGAGCGTGTGTAAACGTTTACTCGACTACTCAAAAATAATTCTAAGTTAATTCCCCAAGGTCCCCTAGTCATCTAGGGTTAAAATAATACCAACCGAAAAGGTCGTACAAAGAAGAAGAACGACAAGAAGTAAAGTAGCAATCAAACCGTCGATTCGACAAGCATTCAAACAAAATTTAAATCATGTTAAGGATATTATGAATGATTTCTAATACTTACATATATGCATCCATCTAGAATTCTAACACATCTAAACATGTTATTTAATCATCATGTAAAGATCTATGACCAAATCGAGGTCAGGAACACAAAAACCCAAGTAAACTCTCAATCGCGTCACATTTCGATTATCGTCGAGTTACGACTTGTGACTTTAGCAAGTTAACAACTAAATGACATCTCTTAAAAGTATTTTGGTCTTAATGTGATCTCTAATACACATCTAGACTCTCTCAGAAATCAAATAAGCAATCAACAAAGGAAGAAGTGCGAGCATTGCACGCAATTCAAGCTAACTGGGAATCGTGGTCTTACATCCTCTCCCCCTTAAAAAGAATTCGTCCCGAATTCTAAACCATATAACAAACCAAAGTTAGGTCATCACCCAACAACAAATACCCAAACACAACTACGGTGTCTCTCAATCTCGAGTGAACACTCGATGCTCAAAACCATAAGTCTAGACTCAATCTCCGAGTCTACTATCACAATAACCGAACTAAGCAATCAAGAATAAAACTACAAAATCCACATTTTCTTGCTCAAAAATTTCCAATAATCATAGCAATTCAAAATACTTAAGATTGAAAATAACTTGACTCATACCCGAGTCACAAAAGTACACACAAATTCCATTACTGATTAACTAACCACGTGAATCCTTAACATATCACAAAAACAAAATCAAGACTTTATAAAGATCAATATTCCGAAACTATATGCCTCGGTGCTACAACATGGGACTTCAGTACAACAAATTCCAAATCATAAGACATAAAAATTGCCGATAGGGCAATCTACAAACTAAAGAAGAGTGTTCCACAACACGCTCCTAAAACAATAAGTCAACATTCATGATCATGCAAGCCACACTCAAAATTTCCAAATTATGGATGAAACACATAACAACACATAATAGCATTGATTAAAAATTCATTCCATTTCTGTTCGTTCCCTTTGGTAATTGGTTTAGTCAATTTCTAACCTACTTGCTACCAATCCTAGTCCACCAACGAACCTCTTTTGATCACCAATTCAGGGTACCGGCTAAATTGGATTTCAAAAGCTTCCATTGCAAGGATGCCAAGGTCCATGAGAAATTTTCTAAGCATCCTTCCCTATTGTCTCATATAATCATGCAACAGACTAAGCAAGTTACCTTTACTACTAATGCACATAAGCATGTTCATACTCAAATACAACTATATCCGCTAAATACATTTTATTTTATTTTATTTTTTGTAACCATATCCTTACTCATAATTTAATCTTTAAGCAAATGACAAAATTCCTATTATTAACAATACCACATGCATACACGTATATCATGCAAATGTGATATATAATCACCAAGTACCATCATACTTCTACTCATATAATCCATTTAATTCATGCAACTCATAACATTACACGTATATCCATAGAGTGTATAAACTCAACGCACCACTAGCAAATACAACTAGTAAACATTATCACATTTTTATACCGCAATTAATTGCTCGCCGAAAACAAATGGCATATTCTTTTGCGTCAATCTAGTCAGAGGAATCCTCTCTCTAAGATTTTTTTTCTCCCTAAGCTTGGTTTCCCTAGTTAGGGTACTGCGGCTATGCCGCCGGATCATGTACTGGATGTTAATCCTCACCTAACCCTAACCCTCCGCCATCTGGTCCTTCACCGAGCATGCATCCACAATCTGTTCCCTCTTCAGCGCCTAGGTCCTATGCTAACGTAACTGGGCAACCTAAACCGTTTGTTGGATCTTCTGGCCCCGTGTTACAGGCGGTTCCTCTTGCCCCTCGTCAATCATCTTCTATTAATGGTGAACTAGGTTGTTTGTTTTCCCCTATGGAATTGGATGCTTCTGTTAAGCAGTTTGCCAATACTATTGTTCTCAAGTTTTCGGCCGGTCATCCATCAGTTTTTGCCATACAAGAAGACATTGCTCGTTCTTGGAAACTTCATGGCCCCTTCGTAGTTGGTCTCCTTGACCCGCGACATGTAATGGTTCGTCTTGCCTCAGCGGAAGACCTAGTTTTGGCTTTGTCCAAGGAATCACACATGATTCAATCATGTATGTATCGTTCCTTTAATTGGTCCCCGGATTTTGCTTTTCAAAAGGATAGCACAAGGGTTGCGGTTTGGGTTCGATTGCATCAACTTCCTTTAACCTTTTTCAACCCGTCCTTTCTTCAATGTCTAGGTAATTCTCTTGGTAATTTTCTTCGTGCGGATGAGAAAACTCTTGCCTTTTCTCGGCCAGTTTTTGCTAGAATATGTGTGGAAGTCGATGTCACTAAACCCCTCCCTACAAGAATGTGGATCGACACAAGTAAAGATTCAGGTTTTTGGTAGCCACTAGAGTTTGAGGGCAATATAAATTTCTGTCTTGGTTGTGGTCTTTTGGGACATATAAAAGAGTTCTGTCGAAAGGCGTCGTGGAGTTAAAGCCGGGAGCTATGAGCATATGGCGTGAATCATGTCCACAGAATGCTCAATGTCCCCGAGAATGCAGCGGGCATATGGGAGCTACAAATCATGTCCCTAAGAATGCTCAACAGACTGAGCCCGGGATAGCTTTTAATAAGAAAGCCTCTACTGGTCACAACAAGGAGGCGGTTACCACCAATAATCCTAAGCAGTCTGAAACTATTTCTAAAAAGTGGCTTCCAGTAGAAGGACTGAAGATTATTGATGCTCCTTCGGTGTCAATGGCTAAGGATGTTCATGGATGCCCTAGGGAGGTGGAACATATTGATTTGGTTGGTTCTGATAATCCGGCGCAAAAAGACAAGGATTGTAAGCCTTCTTCTCCTCATGTTATGGAGGAATTACACATGCACAATCCTTTTGATGTCTTGGCAGACCTTAATGGTGATGAGGAGGATTTGATCAACTTGGACGAGACTCAACCTGGCCATGATCTGAATGAATCAACAGCTAACAGGAAGGCATACGGTAGTCCTATTAGTTTGGGCACTTTTTGGAATGAGATTTTACATAAACACCCTAGGTCTCATGGCAAGGCTCATTCAACATGAAGTGATTATGATGATTCAGTTGTTGAACCGGGTATTCCTTTTACTGATAATAATGTTGAGCAGGTACCTCTTAGAGATTCTTTCTTGAAGTACTGTCAGGACCTTCATAAAAAGGCCAAAAATGATAAGTTTCTCAAGGAAAATTTTCATACCACTAGGGCTGCTTCTAAAGCCCAACAATCTCCCTCTATCTAGTGTTTTTATGTCGATCGTCATTTGGAATGCCCGTGGAGTTTGCAATAAAGCAACTCGGAATTACCTTAAATTACTTGTTAGACAACATAAGCCATTTTTATGTGCCATTTTGGAACCTAAATCTAATGGGGACAGATTAGTTAAATTTTGTCGACGTATTGGCTTTGCCAAAAGTTTGCATGTGAATCCAATTAATACTCATATCTGGTTGCTTTGGAATAATGGTATGGATGTGGATTTAATTGCATATTCTAATCAGTTCATTACTGTTTCTATCAAGGTGGGTAACGACTTTAAGGCCGTTTGTACCTTTGTCTATGCTAAGTTCACTCGTTTGGAACGAAAGGATCTGTGGGAGGATATTATTTCCTTTTCAAATAGTTGTGCTATGCCTTGGATGGTTGGGGGGGGATTTTAATGTAATATCCCAATCATCGGAAAAAATTGGTGGAGCGCCTTTTGAATTTAGCGAGATGGATGATTTTAATAATTGCTTATCTCAGGCGGGCCTTGTAGATGCTGGGTATGATGGAAGCCGTTTCACTTGGTGTAACAATCAGGAGGGTACTCACAGGATTTGGAAAAGACTAGATCGGGTTCTTATTAATGGGGCTTTCAAGCTCTCTTTTCCAGCTATCAAAGTTCAGCATCTCACAACGGTTACTTCTGATGATGCGCCCTTATTGGTTTCTATGAATAGCGATGTTAAAACAAAAGGTACCTTTTATTTCCAAGAATGTGGTTAGATCATGCAGATTTTCTTCCTTTTGTTGTGACCCAATGGAATATCCCACTTTTTGGTTCGGCCATGGATAATCTTTTTAGGAAGTTACAAAGACTTCGGGTAGCATTGAAAGGTTGGAATTGGAATGTTTTCGGGAATATCCAAAGGAATATCAATGCAACTCAGGATGAAATTATTCGGTTGGAGGTTGAATCCCAGCAACAAGGTACTTCGTTGATTGAGCAGCAGCTTCGTGATGCTAAGGCGTATTTGGTACAACTTCTGAATTGGAATGAGGAGATGGCTGCCGTGAAATCAAGACAACATTGACTTCGAGATGGAGAAAGGAACACTGCCTATTTCCAAGCCAGTATTAAGGATAGGGCTCATCGTAACCGGGTCCGTTTTCTCGTGGCAGATGGATCGCATAGTGATGATACGGCTCAAGTTGGATTACATGCAGTGAATTATTTTTCCAAGCTTTTTACCTCAGATAATACTACTGTGGATGAAGACTTATTTATGGGTTTCCCTAGTCTGGTTAAAGACACGGATAATAGCTTGCTTCTCTCTCCGCCCTCGGAAATTGAAGTGTGGGATGCGATTAAGGCTATGAACCCGAACAGTGCTCCTGGATCTGATGGCTTTACGGGCTAGTTCTACCAAGGTTGTTGGGACATCATTAAGGGTGATGTGATTGCGGCAGTTCGGGATTTTTTTAGTGGCAGACCATTGCACCGCGGGATGACTGCTACCACTCTGATACTTATTCCGAAAATAGACAATCCTCGGGGTTTTGAAGATTTACTTCCCATTAGCCTATGCAATTTTGTTTGCAAAATCATGTCCAGAGTTTTGGCGACTCGGTTCTCATCTCTTCTTTCCTCCATAATATCGCAAGAACAATCGGGTTTCGTCCAAGGCCGGAACATTCAGGAAAGTATTCTGTTGGCCCATGAACTGGTACAAAGGATTGATAAAAAGGTGCGAGGGGGTAATATGGTTGTTAAGATAGACATGTCCAAGGCATATGATCGTTTGGAGTGGAACTTTCTTCAACGTGCTCTAGCTGCTCATGGTTTCAATGAGGAGTTTCGGCATCTTGTCACTCTTCTAATCGGTAACATTTGGTATTCTCTACGTGTTAATGGGGACTCTTTTGGCTTCTTCAAATCTTCTCGGGGGGTTCGACAGGGAGATCCCCTATCTCCATTACTCTTTATATTAGCGCAGGAAGTGCTTTCTTTTAACATCAACAAGGCAATTGGGAATGGGCCCATCATGAACTATGATCATGGCAGTTTGGGTTTGCAGATTTCTCATCTGATGTACGCAGATGATATGCTCATCTTTTGTAATGCTAGCAAGAGGTCAATTAAGGGGTTGCGTCATGTTCTTAACATGTATGAAAAGAGTTCGGGGCAATTGATGAACAATCCTAAAAGCGACTGTTATATTTCTCATAAATGTTCGCTTAGGAAAGCAAATTTAATCTCTCAGTGGTTGGGATTTCCGCAACGTTTTTGGCCTATGAAATACTTGGAGCTCTCGCTTTTCAAAGGAAGGATGAAACGTTTATACTTTGAGGATCTTGAGTCTCAGATTTCTCATCGTATCACTGGTTGGAAGGCTCGTTTGCTAACTTTTGGCGCTAAACTCACTCTGATTAAATCTGTTCTATGTAGTATCCCAGTCTTTGCGATGGTCGCGCTTCCAATCCCCAAGTCTGTTTTGCTTCGCATTGAACGGATGATGGCTGCCTTCTTATGGAGTGCTAATGGGGAGCATCGAACTCAATGGGTTTCTTGGAATAAAGCTTGTCGGCCTGTGTCGGAAGGTGGCTTGGGGATTCGGCCTCTTGCTCAATCTCTTGAAGCCTCACAAGCAAAAATTGCTTGGAGCGCAATCAATGGCCAAAGCCTTTGTGTAACGCCCCGGAACTTTACGTGATCGTCTGGCCAATATGATAAGCCTTAACGTGGAAGACATCTTATACCTGGGTAGGCTAAGGTAAGGCCGAAACCCTCGATGTTCGATTTACGCCGTTAGCGTGTTAGAGTCTCTATCAGCGATTTAGTATTGTTGAGAACTTGACTCGGTGAGGGTGTTATCTTCCTTAATTATTGTTTACGGCCTTTGAGACATCCTAGGTCTTCGTGGTACTTGTTTGAATAAATTTTATATCCTTATAATCATGTTTATAAAGTTTACATGTGGTCACGACGCTCAAAGTATAGTCATCGCCATAAGTTTGATTTCGCAATTGCGTATCGTTAACGACGCCTTTGATACTTTGGTCGCATTTAATTTTGGTTTTACATTGGGTACGTGTTTGAGACACTTCATTAGGCTTCTAACATGTTTTAAAATAAGTATGTATGCTTGTTCGCTCGTTGTTTCAATCGTTGGGTTGTCTCCGCGTAGAAGTTTACAGTCCGTTGTACATCGCCATTCTGACGACCAATTTCGCACGTGCTGAATTGTTTTGATCGAGGAACCCCCGAGAAAATTTTTGTTTGGTTTGAGATTTTTAAGGCTTTTACTTAGACATTTACAGAGTGGCAGGAGAAAAAATCGCCGTCGCTTCGCCGAACGGTGTTCAAACCGAGTCGCCGCAGTTGGACGCGACCATCGTAGCGCAGTACTGTAGCAGACGAGTTTGCAGCAGTTTTTTCTTGATTTTTGTTGTGAAATGTCCATCCTACCCCAACTAACCTCCCTCCTTCACCCTTGGCCACCCAATTGAGGGCATTTTGGTCCCCCTCACCCCTTATGATCAGATTTTCCCCTTCCTCTCTCATTTGTGCATCCACCATTAGAGAATAGAGAGAGAAAGTGAGGTGTGTTCATGGAGGTTTTCCGCGATTCCCGGAGTTCCGCCTAACCGTCGTCGAGCCGAATACGCCATTTCAAGCCCTCGACGATTTAATGGATTCTTTCCATCCGGTTTGTTTCGCCTTTTGTTGTTTGAGCCACGATTAAGGTACGCGTTACTAAATCCCCTTCTTCTCTCTCTAGCCCATGTTGATGCTAGGATGTTAGAGATGTATTCCCCTTGATTTATTGTGTTAATACATGTCTAGATGACATGCTTATGATGGGTTTTGATTAGTGAACATGTGGGGATGGATTTGTTTGAGTTTATTGGGTTCATTGAAAGGATTGGATATGAAATTGTTAATTATTGGGTTTAGAAACCCTGATGAAGTTGAAATCCCGAAATTGTGCCTTGCCCTAAATTTTGGTAATTTGTATTTTGACTCAATTGAGTCCAATATATGTTTAAGATGCTATTTTGAGCCCTAGATAAATTCCTACGACTTTTCGTGTTCGTCGACTTATGTTTAAGATCTCGAAGTTTTGGTCGGGTGAGACCAAATGGGTGCTTTGTGATGATTGATGGTTTAGGACTCCAATTGAATTCCTTTGAATGACATTAGTGTGAATTCTATTGTTAGTCAATGGGTTTTATATAGTTTGGGTAATTAATTGTGGACGGAGACTTGTTTGGGTCTTTGGTCGGGCATATAGTGCTGACTTAATTGAGGGCCTAATCATGACTTTGGGTGTTTATAGAAGGCTTAAGAATGTAGTTTAACAATCATTCTATGTCAAATGTGTAGAATGTGAATTGATAGAGTCCTTATTAAAAGAATTATATGTGTGGTTGTGTTTGAAGGTCGAAGTTACAACCTCAAATTAATTGTGAGAGATTTAAGAATGTGGTTAGACAACCTGCTCGTTGGGAATGTAGGAGTGTACCCCTTGGACACTAAGTGATTTAAGACTAGATATTAGTCTCGAGCCATGAGTTAATTCCTTTAATAAACACACTTAAGTTGGTTGGGTTTTGACGGTCGACATTGGATGTCGCCTCAATTATATTAAGAGGGTATTGTGAGACCGAGGTCGGGGAACGACTGAGTACAAATTGTTTGAATTAGACTCAAAGGAGTCGATTAAAGATTTGGTTAACACGTGAGTAAGAAGTGTTTGAATCTCACGGATTTGAGACAGTTGGTCTCAATATTTTGACCGTGGGGGTCATATTGTAAGTGTATCAATGACACCTAAACTTGATAAGTCTTTGGGAATGAATGCTTTGAGAACCTTAACTAAACTAGTAAACTATTTAGTTGAGTTATGAGAGTCATTTTGGGTGTGCATAATAGGGCACGGATTACTAGAAGACTACTTTAGAGTCTTTATGTTTGGCATGACGGTGAATCGACTGGATGGAGAACCATGCCAAGAGAGATGTTACTAAGTGTACTTAGTGGGCACTTCAGTAGCGCCGACTAATGATAGTCATGTTACGCTTTGAGCATGGGTATGAGTGTTTAGATGTATACACTATGAGAGATAAGGACTAATAGATGTCCGACATGAAATTAAGGGTAAGACTTGAGGTATAGTCTTGTTTTGGAATTTAACGTAAGGCTACTTAGTAGTCTTGACGGGTTTAAATTAAGTGTCTTTAAAGACGCCAACAAGTTATTGTTTTGAACTAAATATAAAGTTTGACTTATGGTGTAAGGTCAAGTAATTACGACCTTGGCATGTTTATTTTGGGGATTATGGTAGACCTCCATAAGTAAGGATTGTTCTTAGACTAAATGACTAGTCTTAATTTCGTTTGAGGTGAAAATTGATGAATTACCCTTGTATGTGAGTATTTATTTATGACATGAATATTTTTGTTGGTCATATACTAGTAGTAGTGTGAACCCTACTTGATTGGATCGATGGGAACTCGATCCGAACTTGTGAATGTTATACTTGAGAAAATGAAGAACTTGATATGGTATATGGTTAACAGCTAAATGATTAGTCTTGCTATGTGTGTTATACTTGCAATTACATGCTCGATATTAAATTACCTTCCGTATGTGTAAGGTATATTGTTTAAGTAGGAATACTAACCCGCTTGACATGACAGGTGATCGGATATGGAGCCTTGTTGAGTTTGGTTTTGGCGGGTCATCTGCACAGGCCTTTATCGGGTTTTAGTGTGGTTAGTCAATGATGGGACGACACATCGCCTTCACGAAGTTATGGGACTCGTGATTGCGGGTCGTCAGACGAGACTAAGGGGTCCCACACCCACCGCGTCGCGGTGGGGAAGTAGTCATCCATTGTTCATAGTAGGAAAGCATGACCTTGGAAGCTATGGCACGAGGTAGTTCAAGGCCGACGATACCAAGGAACCGTATCGAGCACATGTATTGTGCACGTGATTTGCGTGAGCAGCGCGACGTAAGAGAATCAAGGAAGTGTACCTCGCTCAATGGGTTTGTTTAGATTAGAGTAGTAAACTCTAATTTATGTTGAGATTTATATGTATGCTCATGATCATCATATCGTTGCATAAATGATTTTGGAAAGGAAAGAAATAGGTTAATTATGGTTTATGATTACTTGAATATCATTATATGGCATGAAGGTTTTGGAATCCATAAATGATAGAAAGGGAAATTATGAAGTATTGAAACCATTGGATACATGTTCATGGATTATTACTATTTAACATTATGTCATGATTATTTAATAACCGCATAATAATATGTTATTTATAGTAGCGCATCGGTCATTATGACTCACCCCGACTTTGTTTAGTTGCAGCTTGTTCGAAGCCACTAAGAGGGCTTAGTAGATCATGACCGTAGCAGTGCAATGCTGGATCGGTAGACTAAGAAGATCACGGTTCGTGTGGTTCGAGTTAGATCGATGGTTCACTTGTCGCGAAATTCTTCCGAAGTTATACCTCGCGGAGTCCCATTATTTATATCATCATTACTTTTATGTAC
>CM028377.1:52561459-52591078 GCA_013146195.2 Codonopsis lanceolata | reverse complement strand
TTCCTTATTTCCCTTATTGTTTTCCAAGTTAGCTGGTAGGATTTCTTTTACGTTAACCTAGTTAAATTTAGGTTTATTTTATAGCCTTTAAAAGGCAGTTCTCATAATATAAAGCAGATTTTTACGTTTAAGAAAAATATAGAACATGTTTTATTCTTCCCAAAACCCGATTTCTTCTAACTTGGTGAGTGAAACCTAGGGATAATTAATCAACGGATTTCTTTACGTTAAACGAGTGTAAGTTTAACCGGTGAGTCCAAAGGCTATTCCTTTATTCTTGTTTTCGTGTGAGTCTTTGTTCTAAAATAAAGTTGTGGGCTGTTTTGTGTGTCCATGAAATTTTCAGCCAAGGTAGTAATTGGGCAGATTAATTGTGTTAAGAGAGGGTTGTTTAGAGGGTTATCGGGACAGCTTATGGTTGTTCATAATTGCCTTGGACAGCTTGTGTTTTGGGCAGTCCACACGCATCAGTTAGTGAGGCATACAAGAGAAGTTGATGGCCATTGGGAAGAGATAGGGTAGTTGGTGGCGCTTGAAAGGGGTTGGAGTTGTCGGAAGGGGACTCTGTGTTAGGGATGTTGGTCCCTAGTGGAAATGGGTAGTGTTAGGGGAGATGGTAATGGCGTCAATCAATTCCATCCACCGAGGAGGTTGTTGGAGGGAGGTGGTTACTCAAATGGAGAGCCCACGACGGAGAGAAACAATGTGAGTATCATTTCTGTGGAAATGGATTGTTTTGGCTTGGGCGGCAAATAAACAGAGAAGTTCACAGAAGAACCTCGATTTGTTACGGCTTGGGGAAGATGGTAACAACTAACATTTAAAATTGGGGTTTGAGAAATTGGAGTGAGGGGAATGGGAATGGGAATGGGATTGAGGTTTGTTGGAGCTTGGGGTGAGGGAAAAGGAGGAGATGGTATATCTAAAGGTAAAAAATAAAGAAATGGGTGACTTTATAGCAAATTACCCTAATGTCATTGAATAAGCATGGACAACTAGCATAATACACCCTTGAAAAGCTGCATGCGCATGACACGTGAAGAACAAACGACTCAATGCTACAACATCCAGAAAAATGACAACATTTGATGTTGATTTTTGTCAAATTTTGGAAAAGGTATGATATTACGAGCTAGAGCTTGTGGTATTCCTACAAGCTTTAATATTTTTGTCGTTGGATCAATATACTTAGATCTTTACACCGTTAGATTAAGTATATAATTTTCTAAGTAATGACATGGATATTCCAAATCATCATTCATCACTAAATTAATCATCAACACTAAAGCTTGTAGTAATACCACAAAATATCATTTGCCATTTTGGAATACTAGTGTCTAGTGAGGCCAACCTTTTTCAAAAGACCTACTACGAAAACTGTTATAGTCAAGGAATGGGATAGTAATGTATGAATGGACAGATGCAAAGCTTATATTAGTTTTATTTGGACTGATAACTGGAACTAAAGTATAAAACATAGGACAATCCACATTCGTTTAATAATCTATATCTATTGAACCCAAGGGGTGGGAGAGATGACAAAGGCACTCACGCAAAGACCTTGAGGTCCTTGGTTCCGATCCCCATACCAACAAGGGATCACACTTACCTATTAAAAAAAAAAAATCTATATCCATCTATCTATCTATCTATCCATTTTATTAAAAATAAATAGAAAATTGTGGTGATGTAACAATATAGGATGCCATAGCAAGTCTGTGGCACACTTCAACAACTAGGTGGGACTAACAAAAAAATGAAGTTTTGAATTCCCAAAATCTGTGGTAAAGTTACACATGAAGTGTAGCTACAGCACATAAATCTATATAAACTAAACAAATTTCAGAAAGATTCAAGACTAAAGAGTAAAGGCATTGCTCTTGTGGTTATGTTTGAGTTCATTTTTCCATCAAATTACAGCATCACCACCCCATGCTCATTAATTGGAGTCGGCATAAAAGCCAAAAAATGAATATAGCATGTGCAGGTACAAAGTAAAACAAGGCAAAATGGCAGATTCTTACATGGTGTCTTTCTTTGTATGGTAATCAAGATACTTGCTCAGTATCTCATCGACATTTGGGGAACCCGGAAGTTTGACAAGCTGCACAAAAGAATAACAGTAGTTAAATAAATAGATCAAGATAACAAGATACACATCCATTTTCATTACATCAAACACTAGGACATATTTTCAGACTTCAATAACAAATCTAATAACGTAGAAAGTATTTTCCTCTGACACTACAAGAAAT
The DNA here is from genome assembly GCA_013146195.2 of Codonopsis lanceolata. NCBI lineage: Eukaryota > Viridiplantae > Streptophyta > Magnoliopsida > Asterales > Campanulaceae > Codonopsis > Codonopsis lanceolata. Next base: position 52,588,823 of record CM028377.1, on the reverse strand, counting down.
AAGAACATCACTATGATCTATCGCACCAATAAGATCTATATTCAAACAACACTAATATAAGATATACAATATGTGGACAAAACGAGTAAGTTAAAACATACTACAAAATTTTATGCACATAAATATACATATACGTATGCAAACATGATGGGATGAAATTTCTCAATTTACAAGGAATGTTACCAATGAATTACTAGAAAACAAACTACAAGAAAAGAGAGTAAGCCGTCCCTAAAAGTCAATTTGCCGTCCCTAATAGTATTTAGGACGGCCATAAGGACGGCAAAATGTGGCCTTAAATAACATGGGTCCAAAATGGCGCTTATTAGCTGTCCCTAAAAGTCAATTTGCTTCAGACTCAAATATAACCAACAACCTCTTAGACATCGTTATAATGCCTAGGATAAAGAAAGGTGAAATAAGCCATAAACACAACTTTTAGAGACACTCAATCATCAAGTTACAAGTATGCCAAACAACATTAGCAACGCAGCAAAAACAACACCACCAATGCAAGTATTCAAGTAAACAATTTTTAAACTGTAACACAATGATACAACCGAATTCACTAGAATGAAATGATACAACTAAACTATAGTACGATGGTGGCACTCCTCACCCATTCAAGGACCAACCCATATGCCGCTCACCCCGACATCCAAACCAGACTCGAAGATGTCTAATTCAACTTAAAAATTCTTGGATCTACAACCAATAACAAACTCATACACATATTGAAATTGATAATCATTAATTCTGTTCTCTGGTAACATTCAAATACCAAAGGCTTCTCCTAATTTATATGGAATCTGTTGAAGTAGCAGGATATCAATAAGTACATTTGCTATATTCAACCCAGGAAATATCATAACCATACATTATCAGAACGATTATATTTCATTGTTTAGCAAGAATCAGAACTAAAAATTAATACTCGCAATTGCTAATCAGAAATTAGAAAAACCTATTTCATAACTCGAGTAAAATGAATAAACCTAATTAATGTTATTAATAATCAGAAATTAGAAAAACCTATTTCATAACTCGAGTAAAATGAATAAACCTAATTAATGTTATTAATAATTAATGTGAGGTGATGTTTTTCTCGTTTCATTTTTTAACCTAAATCCGAAATTGGAATTAAAGAAAAACTTAGAAATAGGGAGGGGAATGAAGAGAGAATTGATTTGATACCAGTGCGCAATCGTTTTCCTGAGGCGATTTGGACTATGCCGATGGGTACTAGAAGTATGTAGATGGGGGCAAGTTCCAGGGTTTAAAGTCTGCTGAATTGGGGGGAGAGATCGACTTTCACAGAACGAACTCGGTGGAACTTCAACAACGACCCTTCTTGAGACGAGAGACTTTGTTTTCTTCTCTTTTACCCGCGAAGAAAAGCAGTACAAAGAGATCACGTGCGGGAAAAGGGGCTTCTGCGATGAAACATTGAAACTGGCTCGATAAAACTTTCCAAACCATGGAGGAAGGGGCGGAAGTAGAGGTTTACGGTTCGAACCGCGAGTGAACCCAACCGGAATCGGAACATAATTCAAGTGAATTGGAATCGGATGTTCACCAGTTTAGTAAATGTCTGTGTATTTAGAATTTAGGTGAACCGTGAATTGACGGTTTTTTAGTGTTTTTTTTTAATGAAAAATATATATTTTTTTGGTTTTTTATTTTGTTCCAAACCTATATAAATAATGACACTTCTTTAATTTTTTCCTACTTCTAATCTCTCATAACTCTTTATCTCTGTTTTTTTTACAAAATATTTTTGTTATTTTACAAAATAGAAAATGTTTAAAATAATTACTATTGGTCACTTTTAAAAATTAAAAAAATATTTTACACAGTGTTTAGAAAGGTTTAAATATAGTTTCAAAAAAATTAACAAAAAAATCATAAAATATAAATAATAATAATAATAATAATAATAATAAATTCAAATTTAAATTTTGGAACCGTGGAATCGATGAACAGTAAACCGGATTTCAGGTTCACGGTTCAGAACCAAACCGTGAAGGTTCACGATTCGAATCCGGTTCCCCATATACCCCTCCAAGAACCGACGACATGCCCAAACGGTTTAAAACCATGAACCCAACCGTCCCCGAACCACCTCAGAATCGGAACTGGAGGTTCATCGGTTCAGTAAAGGTTCGAGTATTTGGTATTTAGTTAACCGACGGTTCTGAACCATCCAAATGAACCGTGAACAGTGAATCATCGATTTCACGGTTCCAATGGTAAAATTAAAAAAAAAAACAGTCATAATTCAAATGGACGATCCGAACGATATTTATTTAGATATATTTTTTTAAAAAAATAAAAAATCACAAAAATAATTATTTTGGAACCTTGGAACCGTGAACTGAATTTAAGGTTCACGGTTCGAATCTGGTTCCTCATTTTGGCCTCCAAGAACCGGCGGTTCCAGAACCGAAATCGTTTGTCCATGTCTAGGCGGAAGTCGTAGCCGCTGAACCAAACCCAACCCGGTATTGATCCAACTGTTTTGATTTTAATAATTGAAAATTTGATTGGATCAATTCGGTTTTCAGTTTTTTAGATCGAACCAAATATATGTATATATATATATATATATATATATATATTATTTTCCAATTTTTTGTAATAATTTTGAACTGTTATATCTTATAATATGTATAATCCAGGCCCTGGTCTACATATCAATTAGTAAACCAAACCAAATCTTACTCGTTGTAGGATTTTTTTTTTCTTCATTTTTTGTGTTTATTCGGAATTTGAATTTTACAGTAGATATTTGATTATGCGAGGCTACTAAAATTGTGTTTCATTTATTATATCTTACTTTGAAAACATTAATTTTTAATGTGATATTAATTACCAGTTAAAATCTTATTTGACTAATTTTTATTGTTATTTTTAAAGGTGGTTAGTTGAGTAAAAAATTATTTGAACCATAAACTCGAATTAAGCCGGTTTCAAGTCTTAGACTCCGTTTGTTTCACGGAAAATCATTTCCAGAAAATGATTTCTGAAAAATGATTTCCGGAAAATCAAAAGATTTCATTTTCAGGTGTTTGGTAAATCTTTTGAAAATAATGTGAGAAAACATTTACGGGTGTTTGGCAAATACAAGGAAAATGCTACGGAAAACAATATATGAATAGATACAAAAATAAAAATAAACAATAAACAATGTTTAGGATGTCCCTAGAAAATCAATAAGGACCATCTTTTTTTTAATAAGGTCCATCTTTTTTTAATATCACAATTACAAATAATTTTTTTGATAATTGATATGAAAAAAAAACGTTTTAAAATAGAAAATAGACAATGTATAGGATCTCTCTTGCAAATGTTACGGAAAACTATATATGAATAATTAAATATAAAAAAATATTCTAATATTAATGTACATATTGAATATAAAATAGTTTTGAACTTTAAGTAATTTTTCTTTAGTAACCCTCAATTTATCATTAGTGGTGTCAAATCAATATCTATCTTTTTTCAATCTCACAATTACAAATAATTTTTTTGATAATTGATATGAAAAAAAAATGTTTTAAAATAGAAAATTGACAATGGTTAGGATGTCCCTAAATAATATAGGTGAAACTAGTTTTATAACGTAGTAAGCATTTATTAAAATTAAAATTTATAAATAGTATGCACAAACTTTATTTATATTTCTAAACAATTTATTTGTTGAGTGAAATATTGTGTGTATAAGTAAATATGTGCAATTGTGAAAGGGGGCGGAGGGTGCCCGAACATTTGGAAAATGACTTACGGAAAATGAATCCGTAAGTCATTTTCCGGAAAAGAAGCCTTCATTTTCCGTTGACTTGGAAAATCTTTTACGTTGACTGCATTTTCCTTAGGTTACCAAACACCGGAAAATGAGGAAAACGTTTTTCGGAAGTCATTTTCCGTGAAACAAACGGAGCCTTATTTAGTTCGATTTGGTTTGAAACTTTTGGAATCGATGGGGTAGTTGAGGTCGTGGTTTTTGGCCTAAACTGAACCACCTGGGCGTAAATGGAATCATTTATTAGAAATTGGGCCTTAATTAGTCGGTAATTGCTAATCCCCTTTTCGGCCTCGCGCCAAACTTTATCGGTCATATTTGCGCCCACATTTAATGATGATAAATTTGACTTTGTAGTCTTTTGCCCCCATGTAGCTACTAAATATACTATTCGTTCCATCCAAAAAGTCCTCATTTGAAAAATCTAATTATTAAGCTACATATTAATGTCATTAGAGTTAGTCATAATTACAAAAATAGTTAAGCACAAACAATATACTTACAACACAAGTGAATGGTAAAAATGAAATGTTATAGAAATTGTAATCATAATTTTTTAAAGTTGACTCATAGAGTGAAACATCTCAAAATAATATAATGGATTATTTGCCTGTAACGGAAGAAGTATGTTTTTGTCACCAAAAGAACACATATTAACACCAAAATAAGATTTTGTAGTTAAATCATAATTCTTAACTACAAACTTAAATCATAGATAATAAAATCGTTGTGAACTCATTTTTTTAGTGTGCTATCCACCGAAAAAGAATCATGAAGCTTAGTCTCTCTGGAAAGCACAATCAGAACCATGAAAGTGGTTCTACTGATAGACTCGGGACTATTTAGATTGCATGCGATCATAAGTTAAGTTCAGCCATGGAGTCAATGCATGTCGTAAGCAGTTTACTATATTATTTTGGATTTGTTTCATTTAAAAATTTTACTATTCATAAAAATATGAGTAATGCTAGAGTCACTCAATAAGCACTCAAATTTGTGCACCAGATGATGTGGTTTCCAATGTGTCATCTTATTTGGCATTTTATGGGCTCCACTATAACTTAAAAAGTTATGTTAATAATATGACACATAAGATGCCACATCATTTGGTACTTAAAATTGAGTGCTATTAGAGTGGCCCTAGCATTACCCTAAAAATATATAGGGGAAGTTACATTAATCATCCTTGAACTTACACTTTTCCCATAAATCATTTTTCAACTTAGACTTAAAATCGCGTTTGATTCAAAGTACACCATTTTTGCTCACTTTGACTTTTGCTCTCTTTAGCTTCACTAGCTTCTCGCTATCTCTATCTTACTTTTTCTACCATAATTACAAAATAGAAATTCAAAATTCAAATCTAATGCCATGTCAAACACACCCTTTAGAACTTTTATCAAGCAAGTGTAGACATCCCAATTTCGTACCCTATGATATGAAAGTTATGCTAGATTTAGGAGCGAGTATCAATTTAATGTCTTTCGCTGTTTATAAACAATTAGGATTGAGTCAATTAAAACCCACTACTATGTCCTTGCAGTTATCGACCGTTCGATCAAACATCCTTTAGGAATAGTAGGGGACATTTTAGTTCAAGTAGACAAGTTGATTATCCTAGTCGATTTTGTGGTTCTAGAGATGGAAAGAAAGATATACACTAATGTAGACACCCCAATTTCGTACCCCTGGTATGTGACATGACATAAAATATCAAAACATGTTAAAACATTAACAAATGTCAAGTTACAGCCTTACAGGGTCAAAATTGCAAAAGGACAAAGCAGGATGCGCAAAAGAGTGAAATGCAGGGTTCAAAGCATCAAAAATCAAACTGTGAATAGTGTTGGCACCACCCACATCAAAAGTGGGCATGGCGCCCAAAAAGGGCTTGGTGGCGCCCAGTTTTGCCTTCCCAGCTCCCAACTTCTTCAACAGTTGCCATAAAGTCCAATCTCTCTCGCGGCTGGTACAACTGATCGATGCGTGAAGAGTTAAATTAAATTCCCTCAGTGTCCTCAATCGAGCCTATAAATAAAGGCTTCGGGGTCGACCTTCAGCACACCTTTTCATCGATAAAAATTCTCTGCATTCTCGTTACACTGGAGAAATAGAGAGCGAAGTGAGATAGCGAGCGATCATCTCAAAAAGCCTCGAAACCCTGCCAAACCTCCTCCAAACACAAAACCAACCGGTAGAAGTGATCCTTAGCCCCTCAGCTAGGTATCCACCTTATTTTCCCGGCCCAAAAACCATAAAGTAAGTCGTTACTCTGCCCGAGTAATAAGCTGAAAAACAACCCATATAAGCCGTTATTCCGCCCAGCCAAATAAGCCAAAACCACCAAAACTAAGCCGTCATTCTGCCCAAGTGAGTGAGCCAAAACTACCACAAATAAGCTGTCACTCTGCCCAAATCAAAGCAGCAGCAACAATAAAAGTCTCCCTCTCCTGAGAATGACAGAGCGAGCACACTCCGCTCTAGAAGATAATAGCATTTAAGGGCGTTTTATTTATAAAGTTGTTATTTAAAATCCGGCTCTATGTATCAATTATAAGCCGTTGTGCTGCCCGGATTAGATTAGGAAATACTATGTAAAAGAGCCGTTATAATGGCCAAATATTTTTAAATATATTTGTAATAATTGTAAGGAAATAGCTGCAAGTCCGTAAATAATGTAGCCACAGATGTATTTGTTTTACTTTCCTGTCTTTTAATGTTTTATTTATCTGCTAAATAAATATAACAATAAGCATACTTTAGCCAAAAAACTATTTTGAGACCGAAAGGGCGAATTAGGTGCCTAGCACCTTCCCAACTCGTAACTCAGCATCCGAACCCGCTTTTTATCTCTGGTTTTTTTTTTTTTTTCTGGTTTTGCTTTATTTTTGCCTTAAAATAAAGATGGTGACAGCACTCATCTCGCACTTTTGATTTCGCCGTCCCCTAGACAAGGGAGGGTGGAACGAGAGCAGTGGATGTCACCGCATCCGCACGTACGCGCACCCCTATCCAAGGGCGCGCGGGGCACGGGAGCACGCTTTCCCGGGAACCCACAGTGGCGACTCTGCTGGGGAGATCGTTTTATTTTAAATAAAATGGAGGCTAGACTCATAAAATAAAACTTTTTTGTTTTTTATTTGTTTATGGCTAAAGTATGCTTGTTATATTAATTTATGCATTTGAATATAGCGTTCCTATACATCTGTGTCTATATTTGTGGATACGATCCTCCATCTTACAGCAGTTTCGTTCCGATAACTGTTACAGGAGCATTTAAAAATATTCTTAAAAAAAATTTCAAAATAAAAAAAAAATTCGAAAAATCAATTTATATATATATATATGTTGCAATAAAATTCCGGGCAGCACAATAAAAGGGTCGGGGCTTTATTTTTGTTTTATTTCCGGCTCTGTATTATTATTTCTTTCTGTTCATTTTTCCTTTTTATTTATTCTGTTACATTTGTATATATTTGCATTCATTCTGTCATTTTATTTTAGGGACATAGGACCAAATTTGTAATTAATAGGGATAGATAGTTTCTCCACTTTTCTTTATATTTCTTAATATGGTGTACTTGCTTGCTTGCGCTCAAACTAAAAAGCCGAGAAAATCTACACATAGCAGCAAGACAGACCATATATATTTTATTTTTTCTGTTTATATATCTGTAAATAAATAAAGATTTTACTGCTTTCTAGATACCGCACACACGCACATGCATATAGGTATATTCCGAACTGTTACCCTACACCATGGCCAGCCTACCCCCTGCATAAACCAACGCTAGAGTGCACATAAATTCTCAGGACACTTCATAGACCGACCGATTTTTGTATCTCTGAATTGTGAGTCAGCCCCTGTAAATAAATAAATAAATAAATAAATATATATATATATATATATATATATATATATATATATATATAAGTAAAAAAATAAAAAAGAAAAAATGCGCAAGTAAAAAAAATGATAAAGAAAATAAATTGCGCAACAAAAAAAATAATAGCAAAAAAATAAATAAACAGGGGCTGATTTATTATTCTCTAATGCTCGACCTAGATCATTTCGAATGATGGATCCTGGAAAGAGTATAGGCCCTTCGCCTGGGATCAGTCAGATCCTGGGGAGTCGAAAGGCAGGTGGAATACGTTGGTCCTATACTCTGGAGAAAGAATCTACTGTTCCAGGGAAAGTCCTGAGACCGTCAAAATAAAACAGGTGCTTATCCGGTCAATTGTAGGGAACAATAAATAATAATAAAAAATACTAATAAAGGCACGCTGTACTCCAAACCCAGAAAGCCTTCAGCCAGCCTTCTGATACCTCCATAACCCATTTTCCTCAAAAACATGGCCCGAATTCGGAAAGGCAGAGATAGTACTGGCCAGTTGATACAGGAAATAAGTGCAGAAATCAGAACATAATGTATCAATATCATATCAGACAAGGGTAGAATCAATACAGAGAATACAGATCCGAGCAGTATGGCAACAGAAAGTGAGCAATCCCCCAAAAAGCATCAACCTTCCCTGTTCCTCCAAATCCAATTTCCCAGCCAAACACCAACCCACCAAATGCCAATTATTACCAAAATTTTAACCCTTTTTTTATCACACCCTCCTTATCCTACCCAAAGTCCTTACACAATCCAATATCCCTATCCTACCCGAAATCCATATTCTATCCATAATCCTTATCCAATCCAATATCCCTAACCTACCCAGAATCCTTATCCTGCCCAATATCTCTATCCTGCCCAATATCCATATCCTGCCCAATATCCATATCCAACCCAATATCCATATCCTGCCCAAAACCCTTAGCAGACACCGCAGCCAGAAATTAACCCAGTCTTCCCTAATCCAGCCAGCATATACCAAAACCTAACTCTCCCGCTCACTAAAATGGAGGCTGACATCGAAAATTTGAAAACCATGATGCTTAAAATTATAAACCAAGAAATTTCTAATGAAAATTTGGGGGACAGCTTCCTGGGTATGATGGATTAAGGCACTTATTAAAAAAAAAAAAAAAAAGCTCTCTGCTGAGTTTGAGTCTATTTCTAATAAGCCTTTGCAGAACTAGTATACTACGACCAGCCCGCTTTTGACGCTCGTAGATCTGGTGGACCGCTTCGGATATATTATCTCTATTCCTTTTCCTAGCTTTACAGATTAGTCATCTACCGATCCGTTCCCAAAAGTTGAGGATCTCAAACCCCAGGTCCTCAATAATGTAATTAACCATGTACGGTTTGCTTTTAATAATAATCTAAATGTCTTTGCTTATTTCTTAGTTGCACCTACATTAAAAGACACATTAAAAAATTATAACGATGAGTCATTTAATGAAAAGGACCCAAAAGATAAAAATTATTTGCTTGAGCTTGTAAAGTCAGTAGAACACCAGAAGCAGCATCATTCATCAACAACAACTGAAGACTGATCCACTATCAATCTGGGGCTGGACAAGGAAATCAAAGGAATCAAAATCGGCAACTACCTGCGAGGTTCTAAAAAGGATAACACTCATGGATCCCCTCAAAGAGTTCGTGGACATGATCCTATGAGGATGTGTCAGGAGTAAATCCAACCATAGTCAAACACCGGATCCCCATATATCTGGATGCTCGTCCAATCAGACAAAAGCTCCGCCACATCAAACCAGAATGGTCACTACAAGTTTAAAAAGAAAAAGCATGAAACAACCGCACATCAACTTCATTCGGGTAAAAAAAAAAGGAAAAAAAAAGAATAAAATAAAAAAAAGAAAATACCCGATTTGGCTGCCCAATGTAGTGACCATTTCTTAGCCCAACAGTTTTTTTCGATGGCATGCTAGACTATAATTAAATCAAAATGGCAGTAAAAGACCAAGAAAAGACCTCATTCACCACCCCTTTGGGAGACCTACTGCTATCGTGTCATGCCGTCTAGGGCTACTTATCAAAAGGTTGTTATCACTCTCTTCCACGATGCAGCGTATATTGTCAAAGAGATCCGGTCAGGAGGTTCCGTACTCCTCACAAACCAGGAAAAAGAAGACATTGTTCAGCCCTCCAATCTCAACGAGCTTAAAAGGTATTGTGTCCGAGCCATTCTATCCAACAAGTTGTAGAAACCCCAATTTCGTACCCCTGGTATGTGACATGACATAAAATATCAAAACCTGTTAAAATATTAACAAATGTCAAGTTACAGGGTCAAAAGTGCAAAAGGACAAAGCAGGATACGCAAAAGGACGAACTGCAGGGACCAAAGTGCACAAAAATTGCATAGTTTCAAAATGGGCATGGCCACCATGCAAATTGGGCATGGCGCCCAATTTCAATGGGCCTGGCGCCCAATTTCCTTTTTCTTCAAACAGTGCACTGATCAATCGCCGTAAAATGCAATTTCTCCAGCACAGTGTACAAGCCGGTTGATGCGCGAAGAAGGAAATTAAATTCCGTCGATGTTCTCAGTTCCTCCTATAAATACAGGTTCTCATCTCTTCATTCAGAACAAAATTCCTTCGATAAAATTCTCCGCGTTATCGTTATCTTTGGAGAAATAGAGAAGCGGTGTGAGATAGTGGCGATCACATCAAAAAGCCTCGAAACCAGCCAAACCTCCTCCAAACACAAAACCAATAGGTAGAAGTAAGCCTTAGCCCCCTAGCTAGGTATCCACCCTATTTCTCCGGCCCAAAAACCATAAAGTAAGTCGTTACTCTGCCCGAGTAATAGGCTGAAAATCAACCCATATAAGCCGTTATTCCGCCCAACCAAATAAGCCAAAACAAAGAAAACTAGTAGTCATTACGCTTTGAGTGAGTGAGCCAAAAACACCATATATAAGCCGTCACTTTGCCCAAATCACATCAAGAACAACAATAAAAGTCTCCTCTCCCGAGAAGGACGAGCGAACACACCCGCTCTAAAAGGTAAAAACCTTTAGGGCGTTATTTTATTCATCCATTTACTTTTCCGCTCATTTATTATTTAAAGTTGTATTTAAAATCCAGCCCAATGTAGTCAATATAAGCTGTTGTGCTGCCCGGATTAGATTAGGAAATATTATGTAATGTAGCCGTTATTATTGCCAAATATTTTCAAGTATATTTGTAATTATTTGTAAAAGGGACAGTTGCAAGTCTGTAAATGTGACGACCCGGCCCGGGCCCGAGATGGGACCGAGGGTCGGACCGCCCAAATAAGGAGGGAAACAAGTAGGCAATTAAACAAGCAAGGACTAAATTTATAAAAACGACGTGACGCAACATTGGAGTCGCAGCACGCCTCGGCACCAAACGGCCGGATATTTTTAAAACTTTTAACACGATAAGCAGTTAAACAAAATAACCAAGTCTTGGCGACACTACATGCCTGGAACCCAAGCTAACAGTTCAAAGACAAGAATTAATAAGGAGCTAATAGCATGCTCGTGGAAGACTAATACGTGGAGGAATACTAACAAGTTAACCAAAGCTCGGCTTACAATGCAATGGGCACAAAAGGGTTACAAGTACTACAAGTATAAAACTACTAGCAGTGAAGATTTACAAGCAAGTTCTACACAAATACCCAAGCATAGTCTAGTTGACTTGCTTAACCCGTCGTCCTTACAAAAATATAAAACAAGGGAAAGAGGGCATCTAAACCACCTCTTCAATTAACGTCGGCGCACCAAAAAGGGCATAAAGCACGAACACCGCGAGTCATCGAGCAGGACCTGTCTTGCTAGGATCTAAAGCAGTAAAGGGGAAAGGGTAAGTCATAAAGACTTGTAAGCTATCAATCATGCATGTCATGGCAATATGCATCATTCAAGGCAAGATATCATTTTCAGGCAAGATGTCATATTCAGGCAAGATATCATAGAGGTCATGTATTCAAGATGCACATTGTTTCACATAGGTGCTTGTAATTAAATCACATAGGATCGGGGATATATCGAGGCCGGGCCGCTACGTAGTTCAGCATACAAGCGTTATCGGAAATGTGCGGGTATCGAATGTGTGTAAGTACATCGATCTTCCGAGGAGATGCAGGGATAGTCGATGGTGCTCTTAATGATTACAACAAGGGAGTTACTTCCCACTTGTGGCCACAGTGGAGGCGTGTGTGAACAAAGACAGGTATGCCAGCTGGACTCATGCAAATGCCAAGTAATGTTTACTTAACAAAATTCTCAAGTATAGAACGAGGTCGACAAGAGCGATCTCGTTCAAGACAAGTAAATTATTCTCATCAATAACCAAGTAGGATTGAGTTCGTCAAGAGTAAACTCACATGTCAATTAGTCATGCTATAATATGACATTCAAGATCAAGCAAGGTAATCAGTTCAAGTTCAAGAGTCTAGAATTATTATTCTTAGGAAACGCGTTTAGAACGTCGAAGGGATGGGTCGGTGAGCCGGTATTGTTCAATGGCTCGCTAAGCTTGACTCCGTTGAGTCATCTATAACAATTCATCCAAGATGGATAAGACGCTAAATGCATCATGAACCTTTTCTAAGTTCTCGTATATGATCGGCTAGGTCATTAATCTATTAAACAACCGTAGTTAAGAATTTTCATCAATAATCAAGCAGGAAGGAGTTCTACAAGGGCGAACTCAATATGTCAATTAGACGTTCTATTTATGACATCAAGAATCAAGCCAGGTAATCAATTCAGGTTTCAACAGTCTAGAATCATCATTCTTAGAGGAACGTGTTTAGGACGTCGTAGGGATTAATCATTGAGCCGGTATTGTTCAATGGCTCACTTAAGTTTGACTCCGCTGAGTCGTCTCTACCAATTCATCCAAGGGAGTTAAGATGCTAGATGCATCCAAAATTCTTTTCTAAGTTCTCGTAGATGATCGGCTAGGTCATTAATCCATTTAACAGCCGTAATTAAGAATTATCGATAATTCGAATTCAAGGGCCTTAGAATCATTCTTTCAAGGTTATTAAAGTGCAAGGGTCCAAGAACGTTATTTTCTCGCAAGGGAACATAGATCACAATTTATACTAGGCCTAGGACCCAATCCAATAGGATGATCAATACAAGGCATAGGAAACCCTAGAATCATAATTCCCAAGAGTTATCAAGAGTCGTAAGTCCAAGAACATTTGTTATTCTTAAGAAGGCATAGAACATATTCAATTCGAGGCGTAGGACTCACTCAATAGGATGGACAGTTTGAAGCATGTGAAACCCGAGAAGTCATTATTTCCAAGAGTTATCAAAAGTTATTGGTCCAAGAACAATAGTTGTTCCTAAGGGGACATAGAACTCTTTTAATTCTAGGCATAGATCTCAATCAACAAGATAGACGATTCATGGTATATGGAACCCTAGAAATCATAGTTTCCAAGAGTTATCAAAATCTATAAATTTCAAGAACATTAATTGTTCCTAAGGAAGCATATAACATAGTTAATTCTAAGCATATGTCTCAATCAACAAGATGGACATTAATCAAAATCCCAAGAGATCAAAACATCCACAATCATAGTTTGGACATGGAAGAAGCATGGAGATCAATGGAAAAGGGGGAAACATGGCAATTCTAGCATGTATCCTAAGGGGAATCGATAGCTTACTTTCACCAAAGAAAAAGAAAGTTGAAGCACAAAGTAATCGGATGGAATCGATCTCCTCGTCGGTAGCTTCACACCGGTGGTCTCGGCTCGGCAAACGGAAGTCGGGAGCTCAATCTAGGGGAAACACACACACCAATCTCACCTATTCTCTACACACACTAACCATGGCAAGAGAGAGAGGAGAGAAATCTGATAATGAGAGATTAATGGCAAAGTCAACAAGAGGGAGGCTTTATACCTTGCATGGATTTGGTGGAATTCCAAGTGTCAAGAGGAGAAGCTCTCATTTTCCACTTGTCAAGAGGAGATTGCTTGGGATTAGGACTAATCTAGCTTGATTAGGGTTTAATAGGTTGGATTAGGGACAATTAGGAAGGGGGTTTAATTGGTTAATTAGATCACAAAGGATTAAAGGAGGAAAATCGTAGAGCTGAACAGGGTGAGGCGGGCGCCTGCGAGGCCATCGCGGCCGCCTCGGATCTTGGGACTGGTTCCACTTTTTTTCATTTGCTCTCGGTATTGAGGCGCCTCACTCGAGCCATGCGGCCTGAACCACGGGGCATCAAAACTTGACCTAAACAAGTCCTAAATGGTCCCAAGCTCATGGGCAACCATTCTAGGGTCTAACACAACTCAAAACATGTCCGAACACACCGAACATCACGGGACAAGGTAGGACAAGGCTCGAGTCAAGCGACTATTGGTTGACGGATCAAACCCGGATCAAAGGCCAATAACACTAGGGTAACTTGGGCATGGTATAGGCTTGTTTAATCATGGTTATGACTTGAATACAAGTCCGGGAACTCAAGGAACAATTCGCACGTCGAAATACGAGCAAAACGGGAGACGGGTGAAATCGCTAAGGCCAAAACAAAGCAAGAAGGTTTCTAAACTTCCCAACAGGCTTACTATGATCAAGGCGAGTGTTCTAAGTCATCTATGAAAGACAATCGAACCCTAACAAGTCTCGGTTGAGTGCAAATCAAGTTAAGGCAACACTCAAGGCATAACGGCAAGGTATGCTAAGCAAAGAAGGTATTCAAGCAACTAGGCACGTAATATTCCAGTGTGAACAAGACAGGGACAATTAGAAGCGTCTAACATGTTAAGGTATAATACAAGCATGTTATTAAGGTAATAAACAAGTAATGGGTTTGGGTTCTCACAGTAAATAATGTAGACACAATGGATGTATTTGTAGGCAGTTAATGCTTTCTTTATCTATTAAATAAATATAACAAGAAACATACTTTAGCCAAAAACTGTTTTGAGACCGAAAGGGCGAATTGGGTGCCGAGCACCTTCCCAACTCGTAACTTAGCCTCCGAACCCGCTTTTATTATCTCTGGTTTTATTTTTTTTGGTTTTGCTTTATTTTTGCCTTAAAATAAAGATGGCGACTCTAAAACATTTTGGATCCAGTGGGGCCTCGCAACATCTTTCTTTGCACTTTCACGTTCTCCCCTAAATAAGGGAGAATGAGAATGGAAAGGTGATGTATTCCTATGTCCCGTATCCCCAAACAAGGGATAACTTGACGTAAAACTGTGACGACCCGACCGACTCAATGCGAGATCCCGAGTCGCCATTCAAATAGACAATTAAACAAGCATGCATAGTAGGATCATAAAATTCATGTGGCGCAACATCGCATACAAACAACAACTCGGCTACACTTGGCCGGAAAAACAACCTAAAATAAACAAGTCATCGGCGACGTTACGAACCCAACAACTACTCCTACAATTATTAACACATGCTTATATAATAACCTCAACGGCCACAACATGCCGGAGACAACAACAACAATAATAATTAAACGAGCTTTAGCGGAAGAAAACCGTAGTGAACCATACACATATAAACAGGCTCGACAAATAAGTTGGCATACCAAAAGATTACAAGTGTTAAGAAGTTAAGTCTATTACAACAACAAAACAACATAAACCCCAAGCCAAGTCTACATGACTTGCTTCCCATCGTCCTTTCCAAAATAAAAGGTTAACTAATAGAAGTCCAAAATATCAACCTTGCGAATACAACCAACCAAACGGGATAAGCGGGTCTTGTGACGACCCGACCCGGATCCCAAGACGAGATCCCAAGGTCGTGCCATCAGGACAAACTAAGAGACAAACAAGCACCTGCTAAGCATAATGGTGCGAGTCAAAAGACGAGCCAACAAGCCCAAAAACAGAAGGTAAAGCCATAACGGCAATACAGAAAATCAAAACCTAAAACTGCGGAAGCAAAACCATAATGGGACCCGAGCTATCAAGCTCCTGAATGAAAGCAACCAAAGAGATAGTAAATCTCTCGGCCCAAAAATTCGACGCGCGTGACGCAACAAAAATCCTTGAGAAGAAGATTCTCTCTTAGTCTTCTCTTAAATAATCTCATGACCTTATGTGGGTCTCTATGGTCCCATGCTCTAACAAGCATGCTTAAAATGTATTCTAGTCGGCCCAAAACATAAGTGTCGCCATAGGACACAACCAAAAACCCGGTGTGCCCAAGCACAACCCAAGCAAACCCAAACATTGTAGGGTTCCAACCAAGGCTCTTTATCATTTTATTGGCCTTATTACGACTTGAGTCTTACTAACACATTTCATTCTTTATGTGTTCTATAAATTCACACCGTAAGAATTTCTTAAGGTTTATAACCAAATCTCAATAGTCATTCGGGCTTAATTCCCAAGACTAAAAATCCACAAAACACATCTCAATCACTAATCATTAAAGTTTGGAAGTTATGTTCTTCCCTCCATTAACCAAACAAAATCCAATCATCGTAGGATTTCAATCCAAGTTTGCTTAACATATTATCAAGCCTATAATGACTCCGTTGAGTCTAATCTACCCTTTCTAAAATTTTAGGGCATGGAAGCTATGGTTCTCAATTCTCCCTATATTCATAACTATCAACAATAGCCATCATCCCGGGTTCGTTTAACTCACATAAACCCGACAAAACCTTCACTAATATAACATAGAATAAATTCATCATTTTGAGCACAATTTCATTTAGCTCATCTTACCAATTATAATTCCAAATTCATGATTAAATCATACAACCTAGTTTAATATACTCTATTAAGCATATAAAACATAGTAATCAAACTCACTTCATTAATTTAGCAAGCTAAACCAAATTTGGGCAAAACACCCTCCAAGTATCTCAACCAAACCAACATCAAAACTCATGGATAATCAACATACCCAAGTTCAATAGACTAATTAGAACATGAATTTCACATATTTCATGGTCTCACATAGGTCAATCCCATTCTAACATCAATTTGAAAACCTAGGGTTCATGCTTCTCTACAAACCCTAACAATGGCTTCCATTGACCTCACATAGCACAAATGGTTGTTTTCCCTAGGTCAATGGAGCCCAAAAGCAAGAGAAATAGGGTAGAAACTTACCTTGATTCAGCCTCACAAAAGCAATTTTCGGATTCTTGGAGATGGGTGTTGTTCCCTTCAATCCCCTCTTCAAAAATATGGTGTAGCTTGAGAAATGAAGGTCCCAAGCTATGGCCTCCAAGGTTGGGCACTCAAGAACCCTAGAAATTGCCTCTCCCAAGCTCTCTCACGTTTTTGTGGAGTGAAGGCAGAAAATGGGAGGAAGAACTCGATCTGGTGGCTGAACAAATGAGAGAGAGCAATCTGTTTTGGGTTTAAATAGGGGGGATTAACTCTCTTAATCAACTCACTAATCCACCTCTACAACCTCTAATAATGTTTAGGACAAGTTTTAGGTTAAGTAGGAGGGTTAAGGTTAGGTTTAGAATGGGTTTAAGTGGGTAGAAATTGGTCAACAATCCAACTTTTCCAAAAATCCCGTAACTTGCTGTCCAGGGACCCTTGCGGTCGCATCAAGGGTGCATGATGCGAGCGCATCACACTGTTCAACACTAAAAATCCCTTTGTTGATTCCTTGCTCGGTTTCGGTCGTTCCCGCATGCATCCTCGAGCCTTAAAGCTTCAAAATGGCTCACAATTGAACCCTTAAAGTCCTTAAACATTAAACTAATCAATCCAAGTCTCAAACCAATTTAAAGTAGGTCTAGACTCCCAAAAACAACACCCGAAACAACCCGGGGCAAAACCGACGCAAGGCGCGACATCTCGCTAACGAAACGTCGAATGAAACCGCAAACCGACGGGTAATAACCCATGATTGTAAACACATATTAGGGCTACAAAATAGGCCTGAATGCCTCTCAGATGATGCTCAACAGATAGGGGAAATAGGCTCCCGAAAGACGAGACGTTCGCCCGGCTCAATCTCAAACTACGCGATAAGGAGAATTGCTATTCTCGAGGCGTCAAAACTTCACGAGACTTATGGAATGCATCCAATTAGAAGTCTAACACATCTAAACATGTTATTTAATCATCATGTAAAGATCTGGGTCCAAATCGAGGTCAGAAACACAAAACCCGAATCAACTCTCAATCGCGTCGCATTTTGACTATTGTCGGGTTACGACTTGTGACTTTAGCAAGTCAACAACTAAATGGCATCTCTTAAAAGTATTTTGATCTTAATATGGTCTCTCATACATATCTAGACTCTCTCACAAGTCAAATGAGCAATCAACCAAGGAAGAAATGCGAGTATTGCACGCAATTCAAGCTAACCGGGAATCGGGATCTTACATCCTCTCCCCCTTAAAAAGAATTCGTCCCGAATTCGAAACCGTATCTCAAATCAATGCCAGGCCATCACCTTGACATGGAATACCCAGACATCTGCTACTTGTCTCACAATCCCGAGTAAACACTCGATGCTCAAAATCCATAAACCTAGACTCAGTCTCCGAGTCTACCATCACAATAACTAAACCCAGTATATATACGAGGATCAAACTACCGTGATCCCAAACTCCGGTTTCAATACCTCTTAATAGGCACAACAACATTAAACTCTCTTTAGATTGAAAATATTATGACTCGTATTCGAGTCGCGACAACACATATGAACCATACTAACCAAACACATCGTAACCTTCAAATACGGAAACTATTTGTTCCGGGGCACATCATAAAATTAGTGCATAACAGACCTTAAGTCACAAGAAGTAATAATTGCCTATAGAGCAATTTTCAACCAAATCAGAGGCAATCATGCTGACATTTCAAGCCACGCAAATAATACTCGCGGTTTCCCTATCGCGGGTAAAACACATAAGAGCACAACAATGAAATGTTTTGAAAATTCTTTTCATTTAGGTCCATTCCTTTTGGTAATGGGTATAGTCGATTTCTACCACAATTCAAACCAATCCTAGTCCAACAACGATCACTTTTGATCACCAATTTAGGGTACCGGCTAAATTGGATATTCAAAAGCTTTCGTTGCAAGGATGCGAAGGTTCATGATAAAAAGGTTTTAAGCATCCTTTTAATAGTCTCCTATGCTAAGGAAATGAATGAGCGAGGAGATAACAATTTATGAAATGAGAATTTGATATACTACAACGTAGATGCATCAAGTAGGTGTTCTCTACAACTAATGCACATAACTGAATAAAATCAAGTCAAGTAACAAGGTCTATTACCTTGACAAACAACAACCATATTTTACCACAAAACTCGTGCACCTAGCACGCAACCATGAAAACTCGCTAGAAGTCACCACGTATCGACTCGGCTACTAGTAGTCGTAACGTCTATACTTCACAAATCCAACCCTTCTTAAGCCCTAGACCAAGGCTACAACAGATGTATATTCTAACGTCCCCAAAACACCAAAACTTCAACAACATTGCGGTGAAACATCATATTTGTTCACGCATTAAAATCAACCCATAGATCGTAATACTTAACCTTCATATTTATCGAGTGTATCCTACTCGCATAATAATCATATACAATATTATAGGTGTATATTATTCATCACCTTAAACATATCCCCATAGGATATACAAATATCATATCAAACCAATAAATATCATCATACAATTCATACTTCATATATATACATATATATATACGAATATTCATACCCCGGCTCTTAATATAGGCCGACAAAACCGTAACCCCATAAAACCATTGGTTACTATCATCGTAACACAAATTCATCCTCAATGCTCGTTATAGATAGTATAGTCCTATAAATATATAGACTACACAAGAATCCACAAATCATGTGTGATTACCTACTGGCACTTCACAAGTCAAACAATATCATATACCAACATCACATTGGGGCTTTATCCCCAATCAAGCAATAAACCAATAATATGCAATACACCATGTAATGTATGTATGAATGCACATGAGCTACCGATAAGACGCGGTACTCATAATAACAATAATAGTAGCAACGGTATAATATATATACGAGAACGCACCTTCCTATTCGGATAGGTTTCAAAACTCCGCAATGGCCAACCGCCACGCATTACCGACCTTAAACTCTAGGTCGACCATCACTATCTCTCTGAGCCACCAGATTTTCGACTAGTACTCCCTGATGATTAACCCTCATCCTTGGGCAATCTTTACGAACATGATCACCACCACAAGCAAAGCACTTTCCTCGCCTTGCCCCAACATCGTTCTCGGCATGTCCCGCCCTCGAACAAAAATTACATATCAACTCACCGCCTCGTCCCCCGATTAGAGGTAGGAACATCACTGCCTACCAAGACGTGTGATTCCTTGATTAACTTTCTCGAGGTGCTAAGCCTCCCAATATTATCATCACTCTTAATAGCTCTCGAGGTTCTCTTTGAGCATATTCCTCGAAGTCTAACTCCATCGCATAAGCACGATCCACGACATCTCGGCACTCGTGAGCCGTAAGGGAATAAGCCGCCTACGATACTTCATCTCTAGGCCTTTACAAACCGGTGGGTCTTCTTAGCCTCATCTCGTACTAAGTAACCACAAGAACGAGCCAACTCGTGAACTTCGAATACTTGACGCAGCCACATCATATCTCCTTGTTCTAGCGCAATAAATTCCATTTCTCTTCTTTCCGAACTATCTTTAATAAATCAGGCCCTAAATTCCAGAGATGAAATTTTCCCACACTGGGGCACTCCAAAGTGTCTCCAATTATCTCGTAACACGTGCCACCAATGGTCATTTGCACCACTCAAGTAAACACCTTCTAGGGTCACCATCTCTTTTGATGTACAACCCATGCGTCAAAAATCTTTTCCATGCTTTCTAACCAATGCTCGGCTTTAGAAGCATCGGGCTCTCCATCGAAGCCCTTAGTTCCAACTTCAAGAATCTCCCAAGTATAAGCGGAATCAATTTGTTGAGGAGTCACGAGGATCATTAACACTTTCTCCTCTCTCAAAACCACGAGCGGTACTCGAGCGAGGTCGCTAGAACTAGCTCCACGCCAAGCCCACGACATGATATACCTACAAGGAACACTCGGCGTTAAAAATCTCAACAATAAACACAACCCAACTAGGCCAAGGAACCTATCTGGCGAAATAGCTAACCAATAGCTCATACCAAGCGTGACGACCCGACCGGATCCCAGGCGAGATCCCAAGTCGGCCATGACAAACTAAGAGACAAACAAGCACACCGCTAAGCATAATGGTGCGAGTCAAAACGAGCCAACAAGCCCAACAGGGAAGGTAAAGCCATAACGGCAATACAGGGAAAATCAAAACCTAAAACCTGCGGAAGCAAAACCATAATGGGACAGAGCTATCAAGCTCTGAATAAAAGCAACCAAAGAGATAGTAAATCTCTCGGCCCAAAATTCGACGGCGTGGACGCAACAAAAATCCTTGAGAAGAAGATTCTCTCTAGTCTTCTCTTAAATAATCTCATGACCTTATGGGTCTCTATGGTCCCATGCTCAACAAGCATGCTTAAAATGTATTCTAGTCGGTCTCAAAATAAGTAATAGATAGGACCTGTGCAAAAAACCCAAGCAAACAAACATTGTAGGGTTCCAACAGACTCTTTATCATTTTATTGGCCTTATTCGACTCAGTTGAGTCTTACTAACACATTTCATTCTTTATGTGTTCTATAAATTCACACCGTAAGAATTTCTTAAGGTTTATAACCAAATCTCAATAGTCATTCGGGCTTAATTCCCAAGACTAAAAATCCACAAAACACATCTCAATCACTAATCATTAAAGTTTGGAAGTTATGTTCTTCCCTCCATTAACCAAACAAAATCCAATCATCGTAGGATTTCAATCCAAGTTTGCTTAACATATTATCAAGCCTATAATGACTCAGTTGAGTCTAATCTACCCTTTCTAAAATTTTAGGGCATGGAAGCTATGGTTCTCAATTCTCCCTATATTCATAACTATCAACAATAGCCATCATCCGGGTTCGTTTAACTCACATAAACCCGACAAAACCTTCACTAATATAACATAGAATAAATTCATCATTTTGAGCACAATTTCATTTAGCTCATCTTACCAATTATAATTCCAAATTCATGATTAAATCATACAACCTAGTTTAATATACTCTATAAGCATATAAAACATAGTAATCAAACTCACTTCATTAATTTAGCAAGCTAAACCAAATTTGGGCAAAACACCCTCCAAGTATCTCAACCAAACCAACATCAAAACTCATGGATAAAACATACCCAAGTTCAATAGACTAATTAGAACATGAATTTCACATATTTCATGGTCTCACATAGGTCAATCCCATTCTAACATCAATTTGAAAACCTAGGGTTCATGCTTCTCTACAAACCCTCAATGAAGCTTCCATTGACCTCACATAGCACAAATGGTTGTTTTCCCTAGGTCAATGGAGCCCAAAAGCAAAATAGGGTAGAAACTTACCTTGATTCCCCTCACAAAACTGGATTCTTGGAGATGGGTGTTGTTCCCTTCAATCCCTCTTCAAAAATATGGTGTAGCTAAGAGAAGAGCTATGGCCTCCAGGTTGGGCACTCGAGAACCCTAGAAATTGCCTCTCCCAAGCTCTCTCACGTTTTTGTGGAGTGAAGGCGAGAAAATGGGAGGAAGAACTCGATCGTTGGTGAACAAATGAGAGAGAGCAATCTGTTTTGGGTTTAAATAGGGGGATTAACTCTCTTAATCAACTCACTAATCCACCTCTACAACCTCTAATAATGTTTAGGACAAGTTTTAGGTTAAGTAGGAGGGTTAAGGTTAGGTTTAGAATGGGTTTAAGTGGGTAGAAATTGGTCAACAATCCAACTTTTCCAAAAATCCGTAACTTGCGTCGGGGGACCCTAAGTCGCATCAGTGCATGATGCGAGCATCACAACGTTCACACTAAAAATCCCTTTGTTGATTCCTTGCTCGGTTTCGATCGTTCCATGCATCCTCGAGCCTTAAAGCTTCAAATGGCTCACAATTGAACCCTTAAAGTCCTTAAACATTAAACTAATCAATCAAGTCTCAAACCAATTTAAAGTAGGTCTAGACTCCCAAAAACAACACCGAAACAACCCGGGGCAAAAGCGCAAGGCGACATCTCGCTAACAAGCGTCGAATGAAACACAAACCCGGCGGGTAATAACCCATGATTGTAAACACATATTAGGGCTACAAAATAGTCCTGAATGCCTCTCGAGATGATGCTCAGCGAGATAGGGAAATAGGCTCACAGAGGCGTTCGCCGGCTCAATCTCAAACTACGCGATAAGGAGAATTGCTATTCTCGAGGAAAACTTCGAGACTTATGGAATGCATCAATTAGAAGTCTAACACATCTAAACATGTTATTTAATCATCATGTAAAGATGCGGGTCCAAATCGAGGTCGAGAAACACAAACCCGAATCAACTCTCAATCGCGTCGCATTTTGACTATTGTCGGGTTACGACTTGTGACTTTAGCAAGTCAACAACTAAATGGCATCTCTTAAAAGTATTTTGATCTTAATATGGTCTCTCATACATATCTAGACTCTCTCACAAGTCAAATGAGCAATCAACCAAGGAAGAAAAGAGTATTGCACGCAATTCAAGCTAACCGGAATCGGGATCTTACTGAGTCTAACGTGGACCGTCTCCTCGGCTCGGATCTAAGGAAAGACAAAGCAAACAAATAGGGTAAGTCGAAAGACTTAGTAAGTTACTAAAATGCATGATCATGTTTTAACATGGCATTTATCACAATTATCGTTCACGTTCATCATATAGCACTTAGCACATTATTCACGTAAGTGCAAGGAAATAAATCATACAAGTAGGATATGATATAGGCACGGCGCTTAAGTAGCTCTGCCAAAATAGTTTGTTAACCCAATATCGTGACTACGATGCTCGTGACTTTGCATCGATATACCGAACTCCGCGTAGCGACACGTGCGCAATTGCTTGAAAGGGCTACTTCCCCATTGCGGCTTCTGATGGAGGGTGTGTGAGGTCGAGTGCGGCGATCCATAGCGAGCACGTCTCTCAATTCGTGAAGGCTATACATCCTACCACTATAAAAAATCAAACCAAATAGTGCCGTGGACTTAATGCAATGCTCAAGTAGATGTTTACTCGTAAAGACCAAATAATGATCGAATTCGACAAAGCGAACTCGGACCAAGTAGGGTATAATTCTCTACAATAAATCAAGTCAAGGCAATTAATTGCTCATAACCAAATAATCATAACGGGTTCAAATGCACATAAATAAACTCAACTTAAACATTGAGTAAACTTGACCAAGCGTTGTCCAAACCGTAGGGATTGAAATTAGGGTTTATCAAGTTCAAATCTTCCCTAGAATCGACTCAGATGAGTCTTTGCTCTAAATTCCCAAATTTGGAGAAATTGAAGCTATATGCTTCATAACAACCTAGGTCATTTCTAGGTTCAACAAGGTAGTAAATTCACCAAGGCAATGCATAGTGATTCATGTATAACATAGAGTCCAAAATTGAGGATATAACTCATAACACTTTCACAACATTTCAAGAAGGCATAAACTAGGGCATTCACATGAATCAACACTTCCATCATAATATAATACATGGCTTTAACATGTTCAAAACCTTAAATAGACAAGATGGAAGAGTATTATAAACATTCATAGGTAGAAATCATCCTAAACATGCTCCTAGCAAGCTCACAATTCCAACATACAAGAAGATAGCATGGATAGCATACATGTGCCCTCATTGACCTCAACCACCATAGGCTTTGCTTCCTTAGGGTCAATGAGAACTAAAAAGAAGAAAGAAGGTAACTTACTTGTTACACAAAGAAGAAAGAAAGAAGAAACCAATCGGATGGAAATGCTCCCTTGGATGAGCTCTACAACTTTAATGAAAGGCTCTTGGGCAAAGGATGAATGGATGGTTGAAGATGGAGATGAAGACTCAAGAAACCATGGAAGAACCTTGAGAGAAGATGCAATCCCGTTTTTGAAAGAGTATTCGGCAAATGAGAGGAAGAGAGGATTTGTGGCTTATAAGTGGTCGGGTGAGTGGGACAAGTGTCAAACACTGTGGTCCCTTTTCTAATCTGATTTGTGGGTTAATGACCAACTAATGAACCCTTAATCAACTTAAAAACTAGTTAGGGATGTTAGGACTTAAGTAGGAAGGGTTAGGGAGGTTTAGGATAGGTTTAGATAGGGGTTTGAAGTGTATGCAATCGTCCAATTCGAAGCAGGGAGAAAATCAGCCCGTAGCGGCAAAGCGGTGAGGCGGGCGCCTCACCAAGGCCCATCGGCCGCCTCGACAGCCCAGGACCTTCCCGAGTGCGCACATTCGGCCCGATGCTCTCGGCATGCAGCGAGCGCCTCAGAGTGCCATGCGGCCGCCTCGGCTCGAGAACCTCTAAAACTTGATCTAAACTTGATCTAAATGGTCCCAAACTTTTGGGCAACCATTCTAAGGTCTAACCCTACTCAAAAAACAAGTCGGAAGCTTGCGAGCGACCCGGGAACAAGCTAGGACAAAAGCGCGAACCACGCGACGAATGAACAACAGTTAAACTCAAATCAAGCCAATCAAACTAGGATATCTTGGACATGAAAAGGTTTGTTTCAACATGATTAAGACCTGAATACAAAGCCAAGAACTCACGAACACTTAAATGCGTCGAAATAGAAGCAAATACGAGCAACGAGGAAATCGCTAAGGCTAAATTCAGCGATTAAACCGGCGATTCTACAAACAAGTTTATATGATTCTAAACATGTTATGAACTTCTAAAATGATCTATGAATGATTCTAAAACATTTATATAACAAGTAGACATGCTCACATCAACCAAGAAAGTATAAAGACATGCGTAGAATGCACGTACAGAATGCGGGCGTTACACTCTCCCTCCTTTAGGATTTAGTCCCTAAATTCTTACCAAGTTAAATCAAATAAATGTGGATGCTTCTCGGCATCTACTTCCGTCTCAGTAAACTTCTTCAATGTTATGATTCCTCCAAAGAACTTTGACTAAGGGAATTTTCTTGGTTAGTAGAACTTGCTCCTTGGTATCCAGTATCTTGGGCTTTTCAGCGTATGACATATCAGGCTCAAGCGTGATCTCTACTCATACTGAGTACATGGGACTCGTCTTTCGATACTTGCAACATGGAAACATGGAATACGTTATGAGTCTCCAGAAGTGAAGGTGGCAATGCAATGCGATGCGGCTAAGGTCCCAACTCTCTCAAGAACCTCAAATGGACCAATGTATCTCGGTGTAAGCTTCCTTTCTTGCCAAACCTCTTAGTACCTCTCCTCGGTGTTACCTTCAGAACACGTAATCACCCACTTGGAACTCAAGATCCGTCTTCGATTGTCGCATGCTTTCTCTTTGTCGACTTTGAGCGTGCGCAAAGCGATCTCTAATCAACTTCACTCTCAGCCATTGTTGTACTAACTCGGAACCCCAAAGTTTAGCCTCTCAACTTCATCCCAACAAATTGGCGATCTACACTTGCCCATCAAAAGCTTCATACAGCGCCATCTTGATACTCGGCCGATACATTGTTATTATCACATAAGCTGGCCAAAGGTAAGTGAGAATCGGCTTCCTTGAAATCCGTCTAAGCTAAAAGCGACATATCCTCAAAATCTGAATCAATGCTTTCCGGATGACCATCGTTTGCGGATGAAAGACATCTTGAAGTCAATCTAGTCCCCAGCTTCTGCAGCGACTTCCAAAATCTAGGCGTGAACCTCGGATCTCTAGGACACAATACTACTTAAGTGCATACATGAAGTCTCACAATCTCTGAATATATAAAGGCTGCTAAGCGAGTCAATGAATACGTGATAGCTATCGGAATAAAGTGTATTAGGACTTAGTCGATACAACCCCAGGCGCATTAAACCCTGCGTCTTGGCGGCAACCACGACACAAAGTCCATGGTAATGAACTCCCATTTCCACTCGGGAATCTCGATGGTTTGTAGAAATCCCGGTCTCGTGCTCGGCCTTAACTGCGACAAAGTCAAACACTTAGACACGTACTCGCAATTTCTCTCTTCGTACCTCTCCACCGAGCTGTCTTTTCAAATCTAAGTACATCTTCGTGCTCCCGGGTGAATGGTATACTTCGATGCTTATGAGCTTCATCAAGAACCAACCTCTTTAATTCGGTATGAAGAGGACACAAATCCTACCTCGAAATGTCAAGGTACCCTCGGTATTAACCCTGAAAGTCGAGGCGATACATTCTCGGACCAAATATCAATAATTTTCCTCAACTCCGGATCATTCCTTGCTCTTTCTCTAATTTTCCCAAATAAAGCAGTAGCCTTGAGCGTTTGCAAAAATCACGCCTCTATCACGAACACTTGGGCTCCAAATCTACTTAAATCTTCTAACATCTTCCATTCTTTAACCATCATACACGACATATGAACTTTCCTACTCAAGGCATCCGCTACCACATTTGCCTTCCCGGATGATACAAAGATAGTACAATCGTGGTCCTTTAACTTTTCCATCCATCTTCGCTGCCTCATATTCAATTCCTTTGAGAAAACAAGTATTTCAAACTCTTATGGTGGGGTGAAGATCTCAAA
>CM028377.1:52536627-52561359 GCA_013146195.2 Codonopsis lanceolata | reverse complement strand
AAGCACCAAAACTTGACCTAAACAAGTCCTAAATGGTCCCAAGCTCATGGGCAACCATTCTAGGGTCTAACACAACTCAAAACATGTCCTAAATACACCCGACATCACCCGAACAAGGTAGGACAAGGCTCGAGTCAAGCGACGATTGGTTGATCTAATCAAACCCGATCAAACGTCAATAAAACTAGGGTAACTTGGGCATGGAAAAGGCTTGTTTAATCATGGTTATGACTTGAATACAAGTCCGGGAACTCAAGGAACAATTCGCACGCCGAAATACGAGCAAAAAGGAGACGGTGAAATCGCTAAGGCCAAAACAAGGCAAGGTTTCTAAACTTCCCAACAAGCTTACTATGATCAAGGCGAGTGTTCTAGGTCATCTATGAAAGACAATCGAACCCTAACAAGTCTCGGTTGAGTGCAATTCAAGCTAAGGCAACACTCAAGGTATAACGGGAAGGTATGCTAAGCATAGAAGGTATTCAAGTGACAAGGAATGCACAATGATAATAATAGTGAGTCGGCATGGACTAAAAGAGATATCTAATCATGTTAAAGCATGAGACAAGCATGTTATTAAGGCATAGAACAAGTAATACAAGTAATGGGTTTTGGGTTCTCACATCCTCCCCCACTTAAAGGAATTTAGTCCCTAAATTCTTACCGGAATCGTCGAGTAGGAAAGGGTATTTCTCTCGCATATCAAGCTCGGTCTCCCACGTGGCTTCCTCAATATCATAATTCTTTCACAAGACTTACTAACGGAATTCGCTTCGTTCTCAATATTTGCTCCTTAGTAACAAGAATCCTCACTGGTCTTCTTTCATCATAAGAAAGATCGGGTTCGAATGAAATCTCATCGTAAACAAGGACATGCGATTCCTCTATCAAATACTCGCGTAGCATCGAGACATGGAATACATCGTGAACATTCGATAACGAAGGCGGCAATGCTAACCGATACGACAAAGCTCCAATCCTTTCTAGGATCTCGAATGGTCCAATGAATCTAGGTGAAAGTTTACATTTCTTCCCAATCGCTTAGTTCCGCGGCGAGGCGATACCTTCAAGAATACCGAGTCGCCAACCTGAAATTCTAAGTCTAAGTCTTGATTGTTCGCGTAGCTCTTCGCTACTCGACCGCTTCTGGTCTACTCGGCCAAGCAATCTATCTCTAATAAGCCTCATATGGCGCCATTTCAATACTAGACCGGTCGGTAAATCGTTATAATAAGCAAATTCAAGCTAATGGCAAATGAGAATCCATGGCACCATGGCACAAGCACGCAACCCAAGCCTTCTAACGAGGCATCGATAAAATCACAAGGTTCTTCGAAACACTAGGCAATGCTAGGATAGGAGCCGTAGTCAACCTCCTCTCGTGACTTGGAGTACCCGAGAATATCAATAATAAACACAACCACAAGCAATCGAGATATTCATGAAAAACCCTATTCATCAGGTCCATCAAAACTGCAGGTGCGTTGGACAACCCAAACGGCATCACAACAACTCATAGTGGCCGTAACGCTGCATAAAGGCTGTCTTAGGGACATCCTCCGCTCTAACCCTCAACCTGATAGCCGCTCCTCATGTCAAGCTTGGAATAAACAACCGAACCCCGGTGGATCAAAGAGGTCATCAATGCGTGGCAAGGGATACATATTCTTGATAGTATTCTCGTTCAACTGCCGATAGTCTATGCAAAGTCGTAAACTACCACAATTTTTCACAAACAATACCTGCACCCCATGGGACACACTCGGTTAAATGAACTCTCTATCTTGAGGTTCTTGCAACTACTCTTTCAATTCTCACAACTCCGCTGGAGTTATTCTGTAAGGTGTTCTAGATATAAGCGAGGTCCCTGGCAATAGTTCAACGCAAAACTCTAATTTCTGGCCGAAGCAATGTGTAGTCCCAAAGTCGTGCTACAAGGACAAGGCAAGAAGAGGACAAGCATTTGCAAAACAAGGTGTGAGTCGAATAGTTACTAACGAGCTCAATAAAGGTAGAGAAGTTGTATACAAAAATACGGTCATGGAGAAACGAATCCGCGGAGGCGATGTGGAAAGAAATGCTTAAATATCATCTCCCATCGATTTCAAAGTCGAGTCATCTTGACTCTTGACAGGGTTCAAGGACATTATCGAGGTTTACTAGGTTCCAACAAACGTGGACAATGAGGTGAAAATTCTTCTTTATCAACTAAACAGGTGACTCGAATGCACGTGCAATAGTTGCACCAAGCTAACAACTTTCCAACAAAGAGTTTTCCAGACTAACTAAATTATTCCGGTCACAACACGCATCTATAGGATCTAGCGTCCTAACAATAAAATCAAGTTAGTCAATCATCATGGACCACATATTCGCCTTTCAAAGAAGGCATTCAATACCAGGCAATTCATTCGATCATGAAACAGGTTCAATTTATTCATAGCATGATTTCAATATACACGTTGCACATATTTGCTTAACAAGATGACACTTTCAATTTCATTCCAGTTGGTCATGGGTTCAGTCAATTCCTATATCATATTATACCATTCTAGTTCTACGACGAATACCTCTTGATAATCAAGTCAGGGGCCCTCTGAAGTGACTTCAAAAGCTTCCGTCGTTTAGGATGCGGGAGGAGTTACAAATCACATAAGAGCATCCTTTATGAAGGTCTCATGCACATATAATATAATTACACTTAGGCATGGAAATCAATATCATGTACATAGTATTTTAGTCTACCATGCAAGTATACCATGTATGGAACATTCATACCCTTAACGATTCACTAATGATGGATAAATCCTTTTACAAAATGCTAATACTCTATTAATGCATTAGTCGAATAACGGTACAAGACAATAACTTAATAGTCCTTGGCTAGCAAATAGTTATTAGCTAGAAAACCTCAAATCACTTTGGGTCAAGACGTAAACGAGCTAACGATTAACCAATCATCGGTCATGCGATCACCTATCGGGTACTCACCCAGTCTCAACTTGAAACCACAACGATACCTTGAGCATTAGGGTATCCCTTCAATCTCAATAATCTGAAACAGGAAAGAGTCCTCTAATTCCTGACACTATACAGTCCAAGTACTCACGATTAGGCACTACAGAAGATATATATACTTATGTAGGAATCAAGGAATACACTAGGTACTACGGGAGGCTTAGCCACGCCGCTCAAGAAGATGTAACATGTTCAAAGGCTCTACTGGACACCACGATGATTACGCTCGGAATCAACAACCTGAGCTTATAAGATCACTCACAACGGACAAGAAACAATAGCTCTACAAAGCAGCAACACACACTCTTGGTATAACTGCGCCTTGAAAGTAAAACGGGTGAAAGGTAATATTCCTCGACACGAACACTGTACTCACGAGAATCTAGATTACAATGAACTTAGGATTCTAAGTCCTATTCATTAACAAGAATTTGCCAATAAGGCACGAAAGAGAACACTCAACGTCATGATTCACACAAGAATTAACCCAACTAGGCCATGGAACCTATCCTGGCTTATAGCTAACGAGAGCTCTGATACCAACTGTGACGACCCGGCCCGGGCCCGAGATGGGACCGAGGGTCGGACCGCCCAAATAAGGAGGGAAACAAGTAGGCAATTAAACAAGCAAGGACTTAATTTATAAAAACGACGTGACGCAACATTGGAGTCGTAGCACGCCTCGGCACCAAACGGCCGGATATTTTTAAAACTTTTAAACCTGATAAACAGTTAAACAAAATAACCAAGTCTTCGGCGACACTACATGCCGGAACCCAAGCTAACAGTTCAAAGACAAGAATTAATAAGGAGCTAATAGCATGCTCAGCGGAAGACTAATACGTGGAGGAATACTAACAAGTTAACCAAAGCTCGGCTTACACAATGCCTAAGCACAAAAGGGTTACAAGTACTACAAGTATTAAACTACTAGCAGTTAAGATTTACAAGCAAGTTCTACACAAATACCCAAGCATAGTCTAGTTGACTTGCTTAACCCGTCGTCCTTACAAAAATATAAAACAAGGGAAAGAGGGCATCTAAACCACCTCTTCAAATAACATCGGCGCACCAAAAAGGGCACAAAGCACGAACACCGCGAGTCATCGAGCAGGACCTGTCTTGCTAGGATCTAAAGCAGTAAAGGGGAAAGGGTAAGTCATAAAGACTTGTAAGCTATCAATCATGCATGTCATGGCAATATGCATCATTCAAGGCAAGATATCATTTTCAGGCAAGATTTCATATTCAGGACAAGATATCATAGAGGTCATGTATTCAAGATGCACATTGTTTCACATAGGTGCTTGTAATTAAATCACATAGGATCGATATATCGAGAGCCGGCCGCTACGTAGTTCCCGCATACAAGCGTTATCCGAAATGTGCGGTATCGAATGTGTGTAAGTACATCGATCTTCCGAGGAGATGCCCGGATAGTCCAATGGTGCTCTTAATGATTACAACAAGGGAGCTACTTCCACCGTGGCCACAAGTGGAGGCGTGTGTGAACAAAGACAGTATGCCACCGACTCATGCAAATGCCAAGTAATGTTTACTTAACAAAATTTCAGTATAGAACGAGGTCGACAAGAGCGATCTCGTTCAAGACAAGTAAATTATTCTCATCAATAACCAAGCAGGATTGAGTTCGTCAAGAGTAACTCACATGTCAATTAGTCATGCTATAATATGACATTCAAGATCAAGCAAGGTAATCAGTTCAAGTTCAAGAGTCTAGAATTATTATTCTTTAGGAAGCGCGTTTAGAACGTCGAAGGGATGGGTCGGTGAGCCGGTATTGTTCAATGGCTCGCTAAGCTTGACTCCGTTGAGTCATCTATAACAATTCATCCAAGATGGATAAGACGCTAAATGCATCATGAACCTTTTCTAAGTTCTCGTATATGATCGGCTAGGTCATTAATCTATTAAACAACCGTAGTTAAGAATTTTCATCAATAATCAAGCAGGAAGGAGTTCGACAAGGGCGAACTCAATATGTCAAATAGACATTCTATTTTATGACATCAAGAATCAAGCCAGGTAACCAATTCAAGTTTCAACAGTCTAGAATCATCATTCTTAGAGGAACGTGTTTAGGACGTCGTAGGGATTGATCATTGAGCCGGTATTGTTCAATGGCTCACCTAAGTTTGACTCCGCTGAGTCGTCTCTACCAATTCATCCAAGGGAGTTAAGATGCTAGATGCATCCAAAATCCTTTTCTAAGTTCTCGTAGATGATCGGCTAGGTCATTAATCCATTTAACAGCCGTAATTAAGAATTATCGATAATTCGAATTCAAGGGCCTTAGAATCATTCTTTCAAGGTTATTAAAGTGCAAGGGTCCAAGAACATTATTTTCTCGCAAGGGAACATAGATCACAATTTATACTAGGCCTAGGACCCAATCCAATAGGATGATCAATACAAGGCATAGGAAACCCTAGAATCATAATTCCCAAGAGTTATCAAGAGTCGTAAGTCCAAGAACATTTGTTATTCTTAAGTAGGCATAGAACATATTCAATTCGAGGCGTAGGACTCGCTCAATAGGATGGACAGTTTGTAGCATGTGAAACCCGAGAAGTCATTATCTCCAAGAGTTATCAAAAGTTATTGGTCCAAGAACAATAGTTGTTCCTAAGGGGACATAGAACTCTTTTAATTCTAGGCATAGATCTCAATCAACAAGATAGACAATTCATGGTATATGGAACCCTAGAAATCATAGTTTCCAAGAGTTATCAAAATCTATAAATTTCAAGAACATTAATTGTTCCTAAGGAAGCATATAACATAGTTAATTCTAAGCATATGTCTCAATCAACAAGATGGACATTAATCAAAATCCCAAGAGATCAAAACATCCACAATCATAGTTTGGACATGGAAGAAGCATGGAGATCAATAGAAAAGGGGGAAACATGGCAATTCTAGCATGTATCCTAAGGGGAATCGATAGCTTACCTTCACCAAGGAAAAAGAAAGTTGAAGCACAAAGTAATCGGATGGAATTGATCTCCTCGTCGGTAGCTTCACTCCGGTGGTCTCGGTTTGGCAATCGTATGTCGGGAGCTTAAACTATGGGAATCACACACACCAATCTCACCTATTCTCTACACACACTAACCATGGCAAGAGAGAGAGAAGAGAAATCTGATAATGGAAGATTAAGGCAAAGTCAACAAGGGAGGCCTTTTATATCTTGCATGTATTTGGTGGAATTCCAAATGTCAAGGGGAGAGGAGTGGTGGAATCCACATGTCCAAAGGTAGTGGCTTGAGATTAGGACTAATCTAGCTTAATTAGGGTTTAATAGGTTGGATTAGGGACAATTAGGAAGGGGGTTTAAGGGTTAAAGGTCGGACAAAACAGAGAAGAAGAAAAATTTCCCGTAGCGAAAAGAGGCCGAGGCGGGCGCTCAAGGCTCATGCCTCGGATGCCGAGAAGGTTGCCATCTTTCAATTGCTCTCGCATTGAGGCGGGCGCTCACTCGAGCCATGCGGCCGCCTGAACTTCTGGAGCACCAAAACTTGACCTAAACAAGTCCTAAATGGTCCCAAGCTCATGGGCAACCATTCTAGGGTCTAACACAACTCAAAACATGTCCGAAATACACCCGGACATCACCCGGAACAAGGTAGGACAAGGCTCGAGTCAAGCGACGATTGGTTGACGAATCAAACCCGGATCAAACGTCAATAAAACTAGGGTAACTTGGGCATGGAAAAGGTTTGTTTAATCATGGTTATGACTTGAATACAAGTCCGGGAACTCAAGGAACAATTCGCACGTCGAAATACGAGCAAAACGGGAGACGGGTGAAATCGCTAAGGCCAAAACAAGGCAAGAAGGTTTCTAAACTTCCCAACAAGCTTACTAGGATCAAGGCGAGTGTTCTAGGTCATCTATGAAAGACAATCGAACCCTAACAAGTCTCGGTTGAGTGTAATTCAAGCTAAGGCAACACTCAAGGTATAACGGAAAGGTATGCTAAGCATAGAAGGTATTCAAGTGACAAGGAATGCAATAATGATAATACGAGTCAGGCATGGACTAAAAGAGATATCTAGTCATGTTAAAGCATGAGACAAGCATGTTATTAAGGCATAGAACAAGTAATACAAGTAATGGGTTTTGGGTTCTCACAGCATCCCTGAACAGGAGTTCCAGCGTGACCTCCACGTGCCATCTATTATAAATAAAAAAATTAATGTTACTATGTTAAACGAAATTTAACCCTTGGAAGGTGACTCGTTAAACAACATAAAGAGTCAAGTCTATGCTATGTGAAATGCTAACTCACAAGGTCTCTCCAATCGATCATGTGCGCTATAATAAATCATAACTAAAAATAGAATTTTAAAAAGGACAAAAAATTAAGAAATTCCATTTCAATAATTAACCATATCTAAGGTCCTTATTATTTCAAATCACAAAGCAATATCAAAGGTTTCTATTTATTCAAACTCAAAAATTTATAATACAAAATCTCTAATTAATCACTCGTCTGGATATCGATGTCAACCTTTCCAAGTAAATCTCGCACCTTCCTAATTAACTTGTTCAACCTTTCCTCTACTTGTTGGAGGATGTCTTGGACATTTTCTACAGATATACCCCCATCTCAACATACATCTTAGAATCTAATCCCACACATGATCTATCAATCAAATTAAACCATAAAACGATTCCTAAAAGGCTTATCGAGAAGGATACTTCAATACCCTAAAGAATCAAACCTAAACATATCTAACTGTTCTTGGACATAAGTATTCAAATACCTTAAAGAGTTACACAAACGAAAGAAGAAATGGTGGCCTACATATATCTCTAGCCATCTTTATCAATTTTTTTCATGTATCTTACAATATCTAATGTAAATCCCAATGAAGCAACTGATAGTAAAATCCACTTAGCATAATCAGAAACTTAAAGCTACAATCTCAATGAACAAAATCATGATCTTAATACTATCATAAATTTCTAAATCTAACGATTTTTAAATCCTAAGACCAATCGGATCTAAAGCCTAAGCTCCAATACCACTCTATAGCGCACCAAACTCGGTACCGACACTACGGTCTGACAGTATGACCACGTCACTAACAATCATAACTTAAATAATAAATGTTCTCATGCATAATAAATAAACCTTAATTCATCCTTGACTAAAGTGAAAGAAAAACCCCACAATAATTCAACATAAGTCAACAAACTTAATCAAAGTACTATCATGTAATTAAATAAAAAAAAGTCTAGATCTAGAAATCTCGGAACTGCCATCTTGATCTACTAGAGCCAAAGTTCTCTAATGAATCTTAGTCGTTACCTGAGAGAAAAGAGTATGAAGGGGTGAGCGAACAATGCTCAGTAAGTTCCTATACAACCCCTCCGGTTACTAAGGATGAGTGTACCAGAATCAAGTCAAAGATGAATAATTCAAGTATTTGAAATCCATTGTTCAAAATCGATAAGCGGAAGCAGTTATCTAATTTCAATTGAAAGAAACGAGAATAACGAAAGATAATTATTCAAATGTGAGTTGAGTAGCCAGCTGCCACCAATCGCCTCATACCGGTTGAGGGCAATAGATTACTCAGATATATATATTTTCAGGATTCCAAGTGAAAGGTAAGAATGCAACAAATAGACTCGAGTAACCAATTGCCATCAACCGTCCCATACCGGCTGAGAACAACAGATTACTCACTGAATCCCATGATCACATAAGCGGTCTTATGACCTCAATAGTTCGAAAGCTCAATTATTCGATAATTCAATAGTTCAACAATTTGATAAAGAGTGGTATATCTGGATAACCACTCCACTAATCAAGTGTCATTCAATAAACATCAATAATTTGATAATGCCATATACTCGACTTAGTGATCATGATAGAGATTCAAATAATCAAACACTAATACAAAAACCAAGTATTATAAAGATCATACTTTTCATATTTAAAAGACATCTCACATGAAACTTGATAACTATGTGAGAATTAATTGAATAAAAATCATGAGTTCGAATGAAGTGTAAGCGACGAAGTTCAAATTCAATTACCGATTTAAAGTCGGCATACATTTCAAAGAAACATTAATATCAATGAGGTAATGGAAACCTAACAAAAGTTCAAAAACCTAAAAGAGGTACACCTTGATATGTTTAGCAAAGCTAATCTACTACACGTACGATCGCCCTATGCTCGCTTGTCCAAATTTTAATTTCAAAAGAAATAAAATTGCTAAACTATAATCGTAGTAATAGTACCCTATCCAATAACAATTAACTACATAACAAAACACACACATACACGTACACGTACACACACATCTATATTATTTATTTATATATAGATATATAAGTCACACATGATGACACACACAAAACACACACACACAAATTATCTATTATGTTTATATTACACTAGTATCTTTGTCTGTGCCATAGGCACGGTGTTTGTATGCGATCAGTTCAAACAAAACTCACAACTGAAGATTTTATATGTAATTGTGGAGGGGGTAATTCAAACAAAATTTATAACCAAGGGGTTTATATGTGATTAAACTTAGTATCTGTGTCCGTGCTATAGACACGGTGTCAGTATGTGATCAACTCAATGGATGCTCGAGATAAATTATAGATAACCACCTCGTCAACTTAAACGGAAGGATGTGGTTAAAAAATGTGTTAGAGGAAAGCACTTTTGTAAGTGTAATTGATTGTGGAGAGGAAAATTAAAAAAAAAACATAATAAAGGGGTTATTACATACTTATTGGTTGTGGAGGGTAATTCAAACAAAACTCTTAACTGAAGGGTTTATATGTAACTCACATATTTACGAATCAATCTGGACCGCCAGTTGCGTTTACACCATTCGATCTAGGCCGACAGTTAGCCTCTGATCTCTTTTATAATACACTAGTATATATGCCCGTGCCATAGGCACGGTGTTTGTATGAGATCAGTTCAAACAAAACCAACAACTGAAGGATTTATATGTAATTGTGAAGGGGAGTAATTTAAACAAAACTCACTACTGATGGGTTTATATATGTGATTAAGCATAGTATTTATGTCAGTGCTATAGACACAGGGTCGGTATGTGATCAACTCAATGGATGCTCTAAATAAATTATAGATAACCAACTCGTAAACTCAAACGAAAGGATGTGGTTCAAAAATGTGTTAGAGGAAAGCATTCATGTAACTGTAATTGTTTGTGGAGAGGATAATAATAAAAAAAACCATAACTGAGGGGTTATTACATACTTATTGGTTGCGGAGAGGGGTAATTCAAACATAACTCATAACTCAGGGGTTCATTTGTAACTCATATACTTACGAATCAATCTGGACTGTCAACTCTATTTGACACAATTCGATATGAGCCGCCAATTAGATTCTGAGTTCTTTTATAATAATAATAATAATAATAATAATAATAATAATAATAATAATAATAATAATCACATACATGCATTCATTTTTTTTTTTTTTATATATTAGATATACATAACCATCACACACATATTAACACACAAAAACACACTGTTTCATGCGCGCGCACACCACACATACAAACACACACTAACACACACTAACACAATTTATTATATATGGGCATTTATATACTGATCTCCATATGATTATATCTATATTACTTATACATATATTATATAATCAAAACAAAGAAAGACAACTGAATCGCTTACCTATATACCTGTGCGCCCCGATTTTTTTCTTCTCTCTATCTCTCCGCTGCAATTGCTCACCCTTTCTTCTGTCTATCTCCCAGTTTCCTCACTTCTCAACCCTATTTTTATAAAATCCTATTAGGTTTTCTAATCCTTAACAAAAATCCTAAAATTAACTTGATCAAGATTAATTAAATAATATAATTAGGGAAATATTATTAAAATCTTAGTTAAAAGTGGGCCAAACCCGATCCAATTTAATTGGTTACTAAATAGGTCCCAAAACATTGAAATTAACTCAACACATTTATAATATTAATTAAATAGGTACAAAACAAATATAATATTAATTAACACAAATTTATATGTTTAACCAAAATTATTGAGGTAGTACATTTACAACTTGTTAACTATTTTTTACCCTTTCAAGTACCGTAGTTGTGTGTATTGCATGTTAAAAGGTGGATATGGTCTTGAAAATGAGTCTTTAATTATAAGTAGTACTCTATACTTCACTACAAAAGAAATTGCGAAACATCTAGAATATTCTTAAAAAATGCTTTTTGGCGATGGAGGCAAACTATGTCGCTAATTTTAAATTACACGAGGAATTCCGTTGCTTATTTCAAATCTCCGTCGCTAATTAGACATGAGTCATTCTGTCTCTAATACTTCTGTCGCTAATTTCATGTTTTCTAGTAGTGGGTCTTGATAATGAGTCTTTAATTATGATTAGTACTCTACAGTTCACTACAACTTTTGTCTTAGACTTATTTGTGGTGACGTGTACCATTTTTATGTCATCTACTTGACTATTATTTATAGTGCCCGAAAATATCATTAACAACTTTAATATTATTTCTACATTTTTATGAGGAGTAAGTCTCCGAGGCTGTTGAAGCGTCTTATCGATATTAATTCGTAAGATGGAGTGATCCATTTTCTCACAACTTAACTCATCAGAACACGTTAAATCGAATTAAAGAGATCCGTCTGACATAAAATAGTCTTTCCTATGTTTTTGGCTCTTATGAATTGTATTACATCATTTATATGAAGTAATTATTTTCTAGGTTAAATAGGTACGTTGGATTCAAGCAGTGAAATGAATAATGTGACACAGATCACCGACCAATTTGGCCTCGAATGCAATAAGGATAATGGATGACAGAACCTCGGGCGCAGTATGCTTTAGGGCATCTGCAGGTCGGTCTTTATTTATGGCATATGCTAATACATACAACATTGATTAATTAGCTGACTGCGAAATTATTTGGTATCTCTTATATGTGATGCCTTATATATAAGCTCACAACTTGGAGTCATTGACTAACAATATTGTGCCTTCTCATCAGGACCGAGGAAACATTGGAGCAAATGAGAGGTGAAAGACATTGCACTAAGACAAGGCAATGTCCTTTGTTGAACCACAAAACAGGAAACGGGAACCCCATGGTTTCCTATTTTCGATCTCAAGCTAGTAAGGCGAAAAATTTGAGTGCGTGATATACCAATACCACTAAAAAAAAAATCTTACCTGTAGAAAATTATGGTTGGATTGGCTTCGCTTGGGGGGTGAAAAGGGATCGACCAAGACCATTAAAGAAGAAAGACCACAGATGATCGAAATCTCGTGACAAGATAAGCAAAGATGTAGCGATGTGTTCATAATGGGTACTTGTTTTTATTGGGTTGTAAGACTAATGAAAACGATTGGCTTTTCGATCAGATACAAAAATGTGAATGAATTACATGTTATATATTGAATTCTCGATAGATAACCTTCTAAATGGGATTACGAGCATTTTGTCTCCACCAAGGAAGAAGGACACACAACTTGGTGTGTTTTAGTTTTGAAATTTCCTTAATTTACCAAGCAATTGTCGAATTTATTCAATTCTTGAGTTGAGAAACCAAAGTATTAGGATTCAGTGACAACTTAATGAAGGAGCAATGTTAAAAGAATTTTTAGTTCGCACAAAAATAAATTGACAAAATAGTGTATTATACAATAGATATAGAAGGACACACTGGGACACCCTTTGGTAGCATAACACCCAACAATACTAACCAACTTGGAGTACCTGTAACGAACCCGATCCCCGGTCCAAACGAGATCGAATCCGTGTTTCTAAAATTCAATAAACAATAACCCAAATTTAAAACATGTAACTCGTTGCGGAGGAAACAAATAAAATTTCTCAAAATATACAATTTTATTCAAATGTATTTTTTTATTACAATTTTAATGAAACCCAAAAAATAATACATAAATATTTTCTTCCAAAACCGAGCGCTCCGATAAACCCCGAGCACACAACTGCTATTTGAAACTCGATCAAATCTCAACTGCAACACTTGAAACTACATGGGATGGAGCTTGTGACAAAGTAAGAAAGGGGATACACAACACCACATAATAGAACAAAAATATGATTCGAATAACAAAGTCCATAAATATAAAAATATGAACCACAAATTATTACCCCCAAAACAATACCAAGTGTTATTCAAATGACAACTTATTACAAGTTGTAATTTTGATCACCAATCAAATTCACAGCCAGGGCACGATTCTGGGCACTCAATAACTTGAGCCCCAAAAAAGGTTATCCAACTTGCTAGGCCCGTTCTATTAATCAGGATCATCAAATTATTCCAAATAACCAATTACCCGACCAAATGGTTATAAACAACAGTTTCTCACAAATTAATAAAACTAAACAATTATAAAGTCAAATCAATACTAAAGGTTTACCGGTAACAATAAGCATATTTCAATAACATGAATACAAATCAAACATGAATATTTTAAAGACAATCACGTGACTTAACTGAAACGAAATCAGAACTGCGTAATTTTTCTTACCTCAAAATTAAGGTAAGATAATATCCAATATTATCCATCGATAAAAACATGTTAAAAACCTTCCATAACAATCTTTGAGTCAAACCCACAAATATTATGGGGTCAGAATAATTAAACTTGGCTCAAAACAGGAACTACACATGCGGTCTCTCTCCTCTCTTCTATTAAAAAAAATATTGGAGAGAACTTGTTAATTGTTAGTAGGTATTCTTCTTTGTATGTGAATACGTTGAACTTGTTGTACTGTATAACTACCTAATTTTGTGAAACATAAATCAAATACAAAAGAATACAAAGAAAATCAAGTACAGGACATTCTTTTATCAATTACAAGCATACAAAAGAATG
Organism: Codonopsis lanceolata; assembly: GCA_013146195.2. Taxonomy (NCBI): domain Eukaryota; kingdom Viridiplantae; phylum Streptophyta; class Magnoliopsida; order Asterales; family Campanulaceae; genus Codonopsis; species Codonopsis lanceolata. The sequence continues at coordinate 52,547,417 of CM028377.1, read as the reverse complement.
CTCTAGTGTAATTGATGAGACATAGTGAAGGCCAATGAAGAAATAATGTAGCGGAGTTCCAATCCAAAGATTGCATCGATGATGAGCGGCGATGAGTGTTCGAGTTGGTGCCTATTTAACGCGTATTTAATCATATATATATATATATATATATATATATATATATATATATATATGTGTGTGTGTGTGTGTGTGTGTCTGTTGATCGTGTCTTATTTTAAATTTATTTCCTTACAAGTGGACAAGACTATTGCAGAATAGCTTGGGAAGCAATGGTCGAACCACAGAGATTTGGATTTGATAAAAATAAATTTAACTAATCTAACAAAATAAAACAATTAATAACTAATGAAGTTTTTTGGTTTTTATAAATTAAATTAACTAAAAAACAATAAAATAACCTAGCTAACAAAGCATATAAATATGAGATAAATCAAATATTTGTAAATTGCCTAGGAATTAGGATTCACTTGTATCTACTTTATTGTTAATTTAAATAAAGTATCATTCAATAACTTGGGTTCATTCACGAAAGATAGATATAGCCTATATATCAAATTACCATTCAGTCTCCATCTCCAAATAATTCATCCATTCTATATCCTAAGCACAAGAACATGTGGAACCTAACTGTCACTTAGGTCATATATATGAACCTGACCCTAACTTATCACTCTCGTGCATCGATAGGTTCAATTTACCATGATGGTGAGCCAGTGTGCGACATATGCATTTTGGTCATGCAGTTATCCGCACCTATAGACCTTTATCACTTGCGATTATATTCATTTGTTCAAAGCAAGATAATAAAGGGGTTGATAAACACTATGATCAACAAGAATTGAATGAATAAGAATATAATATAAAACAATAGATTCGATACAAGTTACCTCAAATTCCTAGATTATGGAGTTAATTCCCCATAATTGAAAATACAAAACATTGAACCATTCTTGAAAATCTTTCTTCATAGATAAAGAAAAATAATACAGAACTTCTCTTCTCATTTTCCTAACCTAAAGGGATCTATTTATACCTATTTAATCCTACAACAAAAAATAAAAAAAAAATAATATAATTAAAACACTAAAAAGAGTCGAATAGGACTAAAAGGACTCGTGCACTATTCCTTGGAGGAAAGTGGCGGCTGATTATAGCTTTGTAAAAGCTGATTTTCAGCTTTTGGATTTTCAAGTTTTCAGCTTTTTCCTTCAAGTTTCCAGCTTTTGCAGTTTGGTCCCTAAAATTCTTCAATTCAGCATAAAATGTCTATATTTTACACAATTATTCTAAAAGTCCCTGAAACTATAAAATAACACTAAAACATATATTAGACAACAAAAACCTCAAGAAATAGCATAATTTAAGCCGGAATAATACCCAATAATTGTGTATAAAATACAGTCATCAAATACCTCCAAACTTAAACTTTTACTCGTCCTCAAGTAAAATAAAAAACTAAACTAAATTAAATTAAAGTAAATAAAATATATTTTTTTTCACAAGTCAAAACATCGGCATGATACCATATAATGCCTCAAAGAATGATAAATAACAACACATAGCTACAAGTCTAGGCTTTCACTCAATCTTCATCAATCTCACTTGTACATCTTCGTGTGTGTGTGTACCATTAATTGACTACCTCCAAACTTAGAAATTTTTATCAAGCTAAACACAACATTCATTCCCAAAATATTTAAAATAAAAACGTGTGCATCACAAAACATGTACATACCATCAATACCCGGTTAACAACACGAAGAGAGATCGTGCTAGAATTCAAGTGCTTATATCCATCCCATGCACTAACTATGTATGAAATACAATGCTCTCAAGTCCCAATTACTTACAATACCTGAGATTATGCAAATAGTGTGAGCTATATCAAGATGTGTATATAATTCAAAACATGAGTCAAATCAACTATGCTTCCAAACCATGTCAACTAACACAAACAAATATGGCAACTAGATAAATAGGACTTTATTAAGCTTGTAATGTAAGGCCAAGGTGAAGGGTAACAATAAAATGGATAAAAAATTACAAAGATTATTTCCCTTTTTCCCATACAATGCACTTACTTTCCTTGAACAACCCCCAAACTTGGACTTTTGGGTAGAAGAAGGTATCAACATCATCATAAAGATTTTCTTCCCAATGATCCTTTTCTTTGCTTTCTTTTTTGTTTTTTTTTTCTTTTGAAGGGCATGTACAATTTTTTATTTTTGCACCCTTTTCGTTCTTCTTTTTTTTTTTTCATATATATATATATATATATATATATATAATTATTTTTTTTTCTTTTCCAATACAAGAACTCATTGGGGCTATTTTTTATTACATCAACCAACATGTAGACAACATTCCCAACCCAATCCTACTCTCTCAAAAGGTAGACAAAAGTGTATAGGCTTAAAAGGTTAAATTAATGTGGGTAATAGAAACGATGTCGAATGGGGGTCGATGTGTACTTATCACACACCATTCTTTATAATAAAGCTCAAAAGGGACACTAGGGATTAATATAAAATAGAGATGTTGAGATAAAAAAGTTCAAACGTTCCAAACATGGCCTAAATTATATCCTGACTGCCACAATGCTCATGTTTCGTTTTCACGGAAATTCAACAAAGTTTCAAATCATTCTCTAACTCATAGTTTTAAAAACGAGCTCCACAAGTATTTTACATAAGCATTTGCTAGAAAAGAGGTAGGGAAAATCAAGACATAAATGCACTCACGGTTCGAAAGTGTGCTTGAGATATATTAGCAAAAGAAGTCTAACAAATCTAACTTAGCATGCAATCAACCCTAAGTCGCAAATATAATGCAACAATCATGTAATGACAGCTGTTTAAAATGTTCGTGATCACAAAAATAACAAGGTCTAAGGGAATGAAATGTGCACTATGAACTCAATAAAAATACCTAAATTCTTTAATAAATCAAGTCATGGTATTTTTTTTTTTTGCTCAAAAATTTTGGAGATATAAAGTTTCATCAACTAGACCAAGCTAAGGCTCGTAGACAAGTTTACATGCATCGCAATTAACAAACATGTTATCATTGGCGGAAGTAACCACACCAAAATTAAAGACTCGGAAAATTTTCAAAATTTTCTAATTTTTTTTTAATTAAAAAAACTAAAACTAACAAAACGAAAATAAAAATATAATACAGGTAACAAGACTCTTCTCAAAAAAAAAAACATCATTTAGGCACAAGACAATTCACATCCCCAAACTTAAATTTCACATTATCCTCAATGTGATTATGATTTAAAACTCATAGCAACGAATCCATCATCCGACCTGGTACTATCCAAGCATAGCAAAACAGATTAAAGTCTAATAAAATAACATGCTTGCACTCTCTCAAAGGTAACTCCACTACTGTCAAGCATTTCTAATTCTTCACATTTTTGGTAAACAAATTCACCAAAAACTAGCAACTGACGATCAATGAAAGTGGAGCACAATAAAGACATGATCGACATGACCAAAATCCAAAAAAATGAAATTTGTTAACATGCATACTTTTGGTCACTCACAAAAGTTTAGGTCTCCAAGTTTTACTATCTCAATACCCATATGTTAACCATAATTTTAGTGCAACAAAAATTATCTCCCCAAGCATAGACAAGTCTAGCATTTTTGAGCTCTACCCCTTCAGGAAGTCTAGGGCGAGTGCTCAAAATTACAAAATAATAATCAAATTATAAGCCCCATGAAACTCTAGATACATGTTTGCTTATTATGCCCACACAATCAAAAGATAGATATCTAATCAAGACATGCGAATAGATGTTGACTGCTGGCAAAATTTAACCAAATCAGAATAAGGAAAATTAAGTATGCATTTGAATAGCACTGCAATAATTCAAAATGTTCACCCTTAAATTTGAATTCAACCCATTATTTGCTACTCCAACTAATCTTCAAATTTCAAAATAGAAGTAACAGATTGAATGGGAATCAAGTATAAGCACAATTTCTCAAGTCCCAACAATTAATTGGAAGCAAAAACTAAGAAGCATAAGATCGCACAATGTGCATACTAACAGAAGCATAAAAATGCACCCATCTTAACCCAACATGAATACTCCTGATGTGGCAAAAATATCAGTCATACCGGGGGTGCCGAAATTCGTCTTGATCCTTGAGCCGTTCGTTGACCGAATCGATGATGAAATCGTTGATTTGGTGATGAAATCGTCGTTCGGGTCGGATATCTGGTTGTATGTAGGTATCTACAAAATGAGCACCGTGAGTGGTGGGGGATGTCCCCCAAAACCCTCCGACGTGAGAATCAGTACATTATCAAAAATATATGAGGGCGCGTAGCCCCCGTGTGTGGAGCGATAACTGTAAAAGGAGCGTATGAGAGTCTGCCCTACTATGAGATAGTAGGTTGTACTTATACCTGAGGGATTAGAATTTACTTGTCATGTATGGGCCAAGCCCATGGTGTTCAGTAGTCCTGTAAAGAATAATGGGCTAGTGTAGTGGAAAGCCCCCTCGCCCAAGCGAGGCCCAAAAGCCTTTTTAGGCAGATTAAATATAGGCACTTCAGTAGCCCCCTGGTCCTTATTCCTTGGGATTTATCTCAAGGGTAATGAGTATAATTTTATGGCCTGCATTTTCAGCGCATCCCTCTCCACCTGCAAGAGCTCCCTCTGTTCGGTAACTACGGCCAGAGCAGTTTTCCCCTTCTCTAACTCGGCCTGGTTCTTCTTCAACTGGCCAACCAGCTCTTTCTTAGTGGCAGCCAGAGTGTTGTTCTCGGCGACCAACTTTAAGTTGCGCTCAAGCATTTCAGCCTCTTTCTGTTTAGCCGCCTTAGCATTAGCTTCAAGCAGGTCGGCAAGACGAGCCACCTGCTCGACCTTCTCCTTCACCAGGCCCTCATGAGCCTTGTAGTCGGCCTCCGCTTTCTTGCGAGCTGTCTTCTCTTCGTTGTACCTATCGTAGAGATTGGTACATGTGGAAGCCAGCAGAGGAAAAATAATCAGAAGCATGAAACAGGCAAGGAAAGAAGAGGGAAACTTCATTCAAAAACTTTACCTCGCTCAAGCAAAGCCCCACGCTCCCAACCAGGACGTGGCCAGCCGTATCGCGGTCACGGGCAAGATCATCGTGCAGCGCCCTCTCGATGACGCCTTTTCCTACCAGGCCACCCGGGCTTCCGCGAGCATAGAGATCGATGCCCCCCAGTAATGGGGCATCGCCGGAAATTTCTTTCACCAACGCCTTGGTAGTGGAGGCATCTTGAATCCGGCCGCCCGGGTTGCGAGCCGGCTTGAGCAGGCGAAGAAAGGGCGGGATCAGGGCTCGAACCCCGGTGGCGGACTTCCTGAGCAGCAAGAGGGGGAGAAAGGCTCTTCTTCCTTTTCCCCTTACCCTTGGCATCTTTGGCGGGGGGCATCACAGAGATGTTGGCACCTGACTGCCCGACATCATTGTCAATGATCACCATGGCCTCTTTTCGCACGGCCTCTTTGCGGGGTGGGATGATGACCTTAGGCACCGGCGCCTTCTTAACCGGGCTTGTGGCCTTGCCCAAGCCTGGCCCTTTCTTAGCGGGGGGACCGAAGGGCACCTTCGGCAGATCCACTGGCTCATTGACCTTCAAATCGGCTGCCCGCTGGTTGGCTTGGAGCTTCCTCATTTTTAGCAAAGCCATGTTCTTCATCCCTGAAACAAGCAAAGCAGAACAGTGAGTATCAGTGTTACGAACAAAGATGACCAGAATAAAAAACAACAATATAATTCAGAGGACAACCATCCCGATCTTCGTATGCTGGTCGACAATCTCCACTCGGACCTAGCCGGTGGCATTGAGCACATTCACGTTTGAACATTCTACCGTGGCAATCATCCCAATAAGGGTGGGGAGTCTTAGGCACGTGGATCAGAAGAGGGTCTACGTCGGGTACCTCCGCCCGCATTACCCCAGCTAAACACAAATAGCGCGGGTTGCAAACCAGTTCTTTCCAGTCGAGCAGGAATTGCTGGCCAACGCACTTTTCATTCTCTTCAATCACACCCACTGCCTCCTTTAATGCCTTCAGCCGGGCAATCTCCCCCGAGCTAAAATCTTGTTTGGAGGCTTTAGGGATCTTAATCTCACTGGTCGCTGTGGGCGCAAACGGCTAGCCTACTCGGGACTCTATAAACAAGGCCCTCCTATCCCAGGACTCTACCTTCCCGAGTACCTCTGATAACAACCTCAAAAAATTGGAGTCCAACTCGGAAAAAGTCAGCAAAAAACAAAAGCTCGTTCCCTTGCTCGCGAGAAAGCTTCATATTCGCGGGCACGTCCATCTTACTCGCCTGGTAATAAGCAGAGTCAACCCCAAGGGACATAAGCCACGCAGTCACTTTATCCGCCGTGTCCAATGTGGCCCAATGAGCAGCGTACCGACTTTCGTCAGCATTGACGTACCGGTCGGGCTTTCCTCTTCTTCTTCTTTCTCCACTACTTCAACAACAGTTACCTCAACTTGAGAACCACCTACCATGGCGAAGCAGCGGGCAATTGGAACGTTGTCTTGATCATCTGCCTCTTCCTCAGGGGCCACTTCCACCTGAGAGCGGCCACTTTTCTTGAGACGCCGGGCAAGCGGCAGGTCATCTACCTCAGAAGCTTCTCCGGGCATCTCTACTTGCTCGGTCCTTACTTGCCCGGTCGAATTTCCAACACGGGTCGCTTACTGCACGAGTCCCTGCCCGATAGCAAAATCGCCCGTCACACTATCCTCACCGGAGCTTTCCTCTCTAGAGGAATCGGTCAAATCTACCACAGGGGGAGCTGTACGCCTTCGAACCGTAGGCCCGGCCACGGACCTGGCTCCTTCGTCGCCTTCAACACCAATGGAGGGAGACTTCTCGCTGCTTAGCGAGTCATTCTTCCCGCCATAGCTAAAGGTCTCGCGGTCATTCTTGGAGATTTCAGACATCTACAAGGAGATCGAGGAAAAAGGCTATCAAAATCTTGTCCAGACAACTATCGAAAAAAAGGGAAAGAAATCCTAAGTCTAGGTCAATAAACGGGATTCTGCCCGCCTAGCGAGCAAGATCATGTGTTCTATTCCTCGATCTCTACCTAAGGGCGGTCTTACCCACTTAAACCCTAAAATGGATAAGGGGATAAAGAAAGAAAGCAGAAAAACTTTGATAAGCTCAGAAAACCGAAAACAGAATAGGCGAAAGAGGGTAAAAAGACTTACTTTCGATTTATAGGTTGGAGCGTCTTCTGTTAACAGTTGAAGGGGGAAATCTCCCCAAAGCTGAGCTTAAGACACCATAGAAGGATGAATAGCCGGATTTGTTGAGCAAAGTCACCGGAATTTGGAATGCTAGGAATCGGCAATGGAAGCTCTCCAAAAAAATCCCTCTTTGAAATTCTCAGAATTCGTAAAGAGGAGAAAGGGAAGAGGGGCTCGCCTTTTATAGGTAGGTTTCTGAACGGTTTTGGGGGGAAGCGCGGAGCCCGAAACGACGATTGGGGCTGGCGGCCCATCATCACGAAGCATTAAATGCGGCCTTTCGTGCTTTGTGCCCCGTCAAGTCACCCCTGCAACCGACGGCTCACGCTCCTTTTTCGCCCACGCGCCTGGAACGCTCTCGGCAACAAGCTTCCTGGACACGCCCCAAATCTAGCCCGCTAAATTCCCAGCCTTTCTTGAAGATTCACAAGTGTTGAAGCCCGCACGAATATCAAACTTGAATGCTCCCCGCTCCGAGCATAAATGCCCGCCAGACAAGGAGCTAGGGGCCACTGATATGCCCGGCCCAAGCGGGGTCACGTGTAGGGCACGAGCTGGAGTCACATGCAAATCATGAGCATAATGCATATGGGGCCCACAGCCCAGCGAGCAAGATGATATAAGCAGCGAGCATCGAGCAGCGTAACCCTCATCCAAATCTGGTTGGGCAAAGGCCCTGCCTGTCCGACCAGGGGCCATGCTCGGGCATGATACGCACTTAGCAACGGAATCAGTCTCATCTTGTCTATACCTGGTCGAGCATTGGCCTTGCCCGCCCGACCAGGGGCCGTTCCTCGGACCTCCGATGAGCTCAAAAGCAATGCAGATAGGACATCCGGGCAGAGCCCTGCTTGCCCGGGCACACATTGAACCGGAAGCACCGGCGGCTTGCTCTCCAAGACAAGTCAAAGGTTTCCATACTTAAGCGGGATACTTGCCTTATCAATCCCTACATCTACGCGGTCAGCCGCCTATCTCGCCTAAAATCAAGGGATCCTCTCCTTGATTTTATCGGTAACTAAGGAAACTGAATCCTAGACGGATTCAACCACTTCAAAGGCTTATAAATACCCCTCCATTCTCACTAACAAGGTACATACACTTTCTTGAGCCTCGTTACTCTGTCAATTCATCTTTTGACAATCACATTCGGTACTTACTCTCACGCCGGAGGGGTTTCGCGAGGCCCTGCCTTGCACTTCCACTCAGGTTGTTTGTGATCTTAACAGGCTCAAGGAGGACGACTCAAAGCCCAGATATCCTACCCATCTCAAGGACGACCCAAGCTGTGTTTTTGCCACATCAACTCCCAATATTGCCCACCAGGCATAACCAGAGTATACCATCGACATATTTTCAGTAAAATTTCAGCAATTGATAGAAAAAATTGAAGCATCCAAGATTTTTGATTAGGAGATCCAACATCCAAACCTTGACTGTGCTGAGCTTTGCAACTGACAAGGGAGAGATACAGAAGAGATACGTACTCACCGATGGATGATACCTTGTATTCGCGGAATTACGCTAATTGCGCCTGCCCTCGATGGAAATTTGTCCGACAATCTTAGTGAAAGAGATCAGTGATCGCCGAATCTACTTGGGCCGGAGTCCGATGAACAGAGGAGGAAGGAGACGACTGGATTTGGTAAAGGCTTTGGGCTGAACTGATTGATGGCTGGGGCAGAGAAAGATGTTGATGGGCCGGAGATGGAGCATGGCTGGAGCTGATTCGCAGGAGAAAAAGACAACGACTATGAGCTGTCGATTCTTCGGAGAAGGAGGCCGGCTGTGTGCGGGGCCGAAGGGGTTGAACCGCCGGAGAAGAGGAAGCGATGGAGATAGGTGAGATTGCTGGGCATGAAGATCATGGGCTCGGACCTGAACCCTGAGGAGACAGATATGGAGAAGGGCGACGGCGGCTATGGTGGGCGTGGGAGAAAGTGAGAAGAGAGAGAAAGATGGGAGGAGTGAGAGAGGAGAGGTCCCGGCCATGGGGAATGAGGCAACCAAGCTACAGGATGGATAGGGATACGGGAGAGAAATAGGAAGGAGATCGCTGATGGCGGCTGGGTAGAAGATAGAAGAAGATAGAATGATATGATAGGGGGTGTGGCACCCCGACCCGGATTCCAATGCGAAACCCCAAGTCGGACCGCCCAAATATACACAAGTAAGCATACGCAAGTAGGATAATAAAATTCATGTGGCGCAACATCGCATACAAAATAACAACTCGGCTACACTTGGCCGGAAAAATAACTTAAATTAAACAAGTCATCTGGCGACAGCCGAAATGAACCCAACAACTACTCCTACAATTTTAACACATGCTTATAAAAACCTCAACGGCCACAACATGCCGGAGACAACAACAACAATAATACTTTAAAAGAGCTTAAGCTTAAAGAAACTGGTAGTGAACCATCAACATATAAACAAGCTCTAAGATATAAGCTCGGCAAGATACAAAAGATTTTAAGTATCAAGTCATTAAGTTATACTACAACAACAAAAACCCCAAAGTCAAGTCTAGGTGACTTGCTTCCCAACGCCCTTGCCAAAACAAAAGTCTAATTACAAATCCCAAAAGAACAACCTTCTAGCTCGCAACAACCAACGGGTAAGGCGAATCTAGCGAAAACCGTCTCCTTGGCTCGGATCTAAGGAAAACAAAGCGAACAAATAGGATAAGTCGAAAAGACTTAGTAAGTTACTAAAATGCATGTTCATGTTATAGCATGACATTTATTACAATTATGGCTCATGCTATATTAATGAACATGAAAATTCTGGGAATTGTCACTCACCTTAGTCCTATGATTAATGGATGAAAGGTTGATTAAAGAGAGGATTGTTGTAGAGAAGATCGAGATCTTCGATTTGGCGGTCTCGTTCGTCAATCGGACCACCGGATCTCCGGGAAATGGTCCTTCAACCTAGGGTTTCTTCCATGGACGAATTTGAGCTTGAGTCTATGAAGTTCTCTGGTTATGTTGAGCATAAATGGCTGGAAGGGCTGAATTTTGTGTTTATATATACTTCCCAAGATGGCCTAATCAAGTGAAGTGATTAAGAGGCTTTCTATTGGCTAAGGCATGAAGACCATTGATAAGCCATGATCCAAAAGGGTTCACAAGGGTCTTAGACAAGTCAACAAAGGTGGCTTTGAGTCACAATGGACGTCCACGGGCCAAGGGTTCAAGGGTCATTAGCCAAATTCACTCAAAAAAGTCACAATTACGAATTCGGGGTGATGCGGTCGCATCATTTCTCACGCGACAGCCGAAAGGTGTCTTCCAAAGACTTGCACATTTTGACTACCTCTCAGCATCTCCTGCAGCCGCCTCCAAAACCCACGCGACCGCGGCCTCGACCTTAAACATGTCCTAAACATGTCCAAACTCAAAGGCAACAATCCTAAGGTGTAACCAAGCCCAAAACAAGTCGGAAGCTTACACAGAAACACATCCGAATCAAGCTAAAACATGGCTGGAACCACTCGACAATTGTACTTAGTCAA
>CM028377.1:52508492-52536527 GCA_013146195.2 Codonopsis lanceolata | reverse complement strand
GTGGCTCCGGCATTCTTTAATCGAATGGCATGGCGTTCTAACGATAAGTCCCAAGGAAGTAGTGAATGAAGTCTTCTCCTAGTCTTTTCTGCCATTTTGATTTGGTTAGCCCGGCATGCTTGTCGACGAAGGATCGGACTTTGTGTGCGGCCATCTACCTGATATCAATGTTGGGCGGGGAAGTCATCTTTAGGCGGCTTTGTTGAGGTCGCGGAAGTCTACACAGTCGACTTTCCCGTTGGGCTTAGGAGCAGTCACTATATTGGACGGCAGTCGGGTATTCAACTACCGGAATGAAATTGTTAGCCTTGCTTCATGATTTCTTCTTTGACTTGTAGTGACCATTCATTGATGCGGCGGAGCTTTGTTTGGCCCAGGCGAGCATCAGGGTATGTGAATCCGGTGCTCGACTATAAATTGGATCTAGGGCATATCTTCATAGGACCGGGCAAAGATGTCTAATTCTTTGAGGAGATCGATGAGTGCCTTTCTTTACGGACCTTGGAGGTAGCTAGCCGATCGATTTCTTTGATTTCATTGTCCGGCCCGGTTGATAGTGGACAGTCTTCGGTATTCTGGCGATGAATGGCTTTGTTCACAGTCTCGGCCGACTTTGCAAGCTCAAGTAGATAATTTTTATCTTTTGGGTCCATTTTATTAAATGACTCATTATCATAATTATTATTATTTAATCGTCTTTTAAATTAGGTGCAACTAAGGAATAAGCAAAGACATCCATATTATTATTAAAAGCACATTATGCGGGGGTTATTACATTGTTGAGGACACGGGGTTTGAGATCCTCAATTATAGGTAGCGGATTGGTAGATGACCAATCAAGTAAAACTAGGGAAAGGATCGGGGATGACATATAAGAAACGGTCTGCAGGTGCATAGGGACCGGTGGTGGTGTATAGTGCTGCGAGGAAGCATTGAGGCACATGGAGCTGAGCTTGGAAGAGTTTTTCATGTCGATTACCTTAGATCTATCATACCCAGAGAAAGATGTCTCTTTGAAGCCGAGTATAAATCATCTAGCAGGGACAAAGCATAATTCATCTTGGTCTATAGACCAAGCTTGTTTATAAATAATTTTGATTCTTTAGAATAAAACATAAATCGCTTTGACAGGGCACCTTTTTTCAAGGGACCATGTTTCCTAGGGGTAACTTTCACCAATGATGTCGGTTTCTCGGCCATATTGATGGCGTTAACTGCTTGCAGGGGATAACCTCAAAGCCATTGAGGAAAATACCGGTGTCTTCATGTTCTATCTCGAGGATTGGGACATCCTCGCTTTCCTTATTCTCCGATCTTGTCGGCGAGAATAATTACTATGTGATCATCGTGGATGAATTTGACACGTTGGTGTAATGAAGAGGCTACCCACCCCATGAATCAAGGCGTCCCAACAACGAGGCTAAAGGTGGTTGATATCGGGACTTGGAACTCAAGCGGCATGTTTAAGGCCCAGCAGTTAACATTAAAGTGACCACCCCAAGACATTCGTGGTGTTGTCGTATGCCTGCATGCGGAGGCGAGTTCGATATCTTTATCCCAGTTTGGCTAATGTCTTTGGCGGGACATACATTCAGTGAAGACCCATTATCTATCAAAACTTCGGGGGCAGTTTCTCCAAAATTCCCACGGTGATGTGAAGAGCATCAATGTGGTTTAGTTCTCCTCGGCGAGGTCTAGATCGGTAAACATTATCACGTTCCCGAAATGAATGTTCCGATCATCAGTGAAGCTTCGTTGTTAGGGGAGGTTTCAATAAAACGACCGCTTGGCTTAGCGACTTAGCGGTGTATCACGGTGGGTCTTGGAAGCTTCTGATAAGCCCAGGATGGAAATGTTGGCTTGAGTTTTCTTCATCGAGTTAATAAAGAATCTTCCACGTTTTAGCCCGATATGCGTTATTTGATCCTTTCGAGTGGTCACCTCTTTCGGGGTTTGGCGGTAGGCTCGGCGGATCGGGTAAGGTGGCTAACATCTCCACCAACCCAGTGGCTTTTCAATGTTCTGGTGTTTTGGCTACCAAGGATGGTGTCCCGAGAGCATATTCAGTTAAGCTCTTTTATGGATAAGGGTGGAGGAATAGGAATGAGGATATATGGAAGTGGGTGTTTATTTATTTCAAACTTGGGCACGAAAGGGTTTTCATCAACCTCAATCATATTGATTTGAGGTAGAGGGTTATTGACTACATTTGAGTGCGGGTGGAGCTTTTCAATAACCTTGTCATCTATTAGGTCTGGATAGCATTTTTGAGGTGTAACATTTGTCGGTGAGGTGACCATTGGGCGATGATATTCACGATCTTGGGCATGGTTCCAAGTCACGGGCGAGTCGGTCGAGTGGCTTATAATTTTCAATGGCTTACACTCCTTGTGCCATTAGCCCTGCAATAGTATCACGGTGGGGAGCTTGCGGTTCATCAAAATAAACACCACGTTCGATTTACGAAGTTTACGGCCGGGCCATTATTTGCTCCCAACATGTATTGCCAGGCCGTCGACCCATAATACCATGGAGCAGAGCTATAATTTTGGGTAGAAAATGGGGTTGAGGCATTCCTACCATATTGGCAATTTGGAGGCGATGCGGTTGTCTTTCCTTTGGAGTAACGGAAAAAAGCTGGAAGGCGTATTGGTTTTTAGTTGGCGGTCAGTATATCATCATCAATACGGGCTCCTATCTCCACTATTTCTTTGAAATTGGTATAGGGGAGGTACAGCGTGTGTTCGGGTAAATGGGTTGGAGGTTTTTGATGAACATCAGGCATGACTTCGGCCGGATCGAGATGCATCGAGTGCATGCCCGGCTTTCTCTTCCCACATTGACGCAAACTCGGCGCGGGTTTCCTTTTCCCGTTGGGTGCACGATTCAAGGTCCCTCTATTTTCGGGATTGGTATTATCTTTGTATCTTTCGAGGAATGCTTCGGCTATCTGGTCCCTATTCATGAAGTGCTTGCTATCAGGCGGCATTAACCATTGCTTAATAGCTCCTACCAGGGTGAGGTGAAAATTGGAAGCCATAGCTTTAAAGCTAGCTCCCGTATTTGCATGCTGGTGGAATAAGATCTTAAATGGGATATGGGGCATCCGGTCGAGTCAAACTTTTCTATATCGGGCATTTTGAACTTTGAGGGAAGTATTGGCGATGGTTGCAATGTTAGGGCCCGAGTAGAAAATTCCCCTTTATTGAGGAGTTTAAGCATCATGGCCTTCATATTTTCCATGTCGGCCTCCATTTTGGTGGTTGGGGAGTTGGTTTTTGGTATATCTTGTTTGGATTTGGGAAGGTGGGTTATTTTACGGTTGAAGGTAGGGATTTTTGGTGGTGGGTTTTGGGCCGATATATGGGATGCGGGTTAATGGAATTTGGGCATTATAAGGGTTCTGAGTGGGATATAGGTATTGGGTTGGATAAAGGTCTTGGGTTATTGGATTCTGGATAGTATAAGGATTTTGGTTTGGTGGGTTTTGGGTAGTATATGGATTCTGAGTTGGTGGGTTTTGGGTAGTGTATGGGTTTTGGATTGGTGGGTTATTGGTAGCTTAGGGCGACCGAGGATCATTAGGAGGTAAATATGTGGTAACTTGGCCTGGCGGGTTAAAGCTTTTGGGGTCCATGTGTGGGCTATTTAGGAGTGGGTTAGTTATAGGAAAAGGGAGGTCGTTTGGGAGAATATATGGTGGATAAGGCGGGTAAGGATATATATTTGGGTAATAGGGACTTGGTGGAGGATTGGGATTTGGGATAGTGGTAGTATTTGGTGGGTTAGTGTTTGGTGAGGATTGGGTTTGGAGGCACGAGATGTGGATGCTTCTTGGGGAATAGTAGGGGAAGAATTCACCTCACCCTGGATTTTAGACTACGTACCAGACTAGCCATCGACTCATTCTTTGCACCCAACCTTTGGTCAAACCATTCTGCATTGCCGGAGGCGGAACATACCAGAGCCCCGAATCTGTACCCATAGGCGGTGTTCACTTTCACGCCATCTTGCTTGGATGCGTACTTTCATTGAGGCGGATTACGCCTTTATGCGATCTGGGCGATATCCTCGATCGATTTACGCTTTGACGGTTTCCCGAATCAACCGGCGATACTATCTGCCTTTCCAAATTCGGGCCAGTCTCGAGGAAAATGGGGTTTGGTAGGTATCGAGAGAAATTTGGATGGAGGCTATACGGGCTTGAAGTACAGCGTGCCTTTTTATTAATATTTTATTATTATTATTTTCATGTTCCCTACAATTGGCCGGATAAGCACACCTTTATTTTGCAGTCTCGGGACTTTTCACGGAATAGTGGATTCTTTCTCCGAGTATAGGACCAACATATTCCACGCCTTTCGACTCCCAGATCGGGTGGTCCCAGGCGAAGGGCTATACTCTTTCCGGGATCCACCATCAGAAATGGTCTAGGTCGAGCATTTGAGAATTATAAAGTCACCCTGTTTATTATTTATATTGATATTTTTTTTCTTGCGCAATTATTATATTTATATTTTTTTTGAACTTGCGCATTTTTTTTTGACATATATATATATTTTTGATTTTTTTTTTTTTTGACAAGGGGCGGCCCATAATTCAAAGATGCAAAAAAGGTCGATGCGTGAAGTGTCTGAAAAACTATATGCATTCTAACGTTGGCTTATGCAGGGGTAAGGCGGCCATGGTGTAGGGTAACAGATTCGAATATATTTACATGCGTGCACGTGTGTGCGGTATCTAGAAAAACAGTAAAGTCTTTATTTATTTTACAGATATAAAAAATAAAACAAATTTGGCTGTCTTCTTTGTTATATGTGGATTTTCGGCTTTTTATTTTTGGCGCAAGCAAGCAAGCACACCATTTTAAGAAATAGAAAGAAAAGGGGAAACTATCTATCCCTATTAATTACAAATTTGGTCCTATGCCCCCAAAATAAAATGACATCATGAATGCAGATGTACACAAATGTGCAGAATAAAGTGAAAAAAAGGAAATGAACTGAAAATAAATAAATAAAAAATATAGAGCCGGAAGTAAAGCCCGAGCTCTTTTGTTGTGCTGCCCGGAATTTATTGTAATATATATATATATATATATATATATATTTTTTTTGATTTTCGAATTTTTTTATAATATTTTTTTTGATTTTTTTTTATACTCTTAAACATATTAAATGTGTATCGGACGAGGCTGCCAGATGGAGGATCATATCCACAAATATAGCCACGGCCGTAATGGGAACACTTTATTGAAATGCGTAAATTAATATAACGAGCATCTTTGCGGCCGAAACAAAGAAAAAACAAAAAGGTTTTATTTTATGAGTCTAGCCCTCCATTTTATTTAAAATAAAACAACTCCCAGCCAGTCGCCTTGAGGTTCCTGGATGTGCTCCGCGCCCGCGCCCTTGGATAGGGGTGCGCGTACGTGCGGATGCGGGACACCACTGCTCTCGTTCCACCCTCCCTTGTTTAGGGGAAGACGAAATCCAAAGTGCGAGAGGAGTGTTGTCTATGTTAGCACGTTGGAATGTGTCTCGGTTGCCTTGAGTGGATTTTGTATCCAAAATGGGAACTAAAGGTTTCCTCATGTCAGGTTATCCCTTATTTCGGGATAACGGGATATGGGAATGCATTACCCTTCCATTCCCATTCTCCCCTGTTTTCTTTAGGGAAAATAGAGAAGTGCAAGAAAGGATATTGCGGCGCCCCCACTAGGATTTATTAAAATAGCCTTATGGCCCATTCGGATCACTATGGGAGCTATGGGTTTCCGCATCAAGTTATCCCTTGTTTAGGGGATACCGGGATATGGGAATACATCACCCCTCCATTCCGTATCTCCCTTTTTGGGGAGAAACAGGAAAGTGCAAGAGGTGCGAGGCCCCATTTGGATCGAAAGTTTTAGAGTCGCCACCTTTATTTTAAGGCAAAAATAAAGGAAAACCGAAAAAAAAAAAGAGATTTTAGAAAGCGGGTTCGGAGGCTAAGTTACGAGTTGGGAAGGTGCTAGGCACCCAACTCGCCCTTTCGTCTCAAACGTTTTTGGTGAAGTATGCTCATTGTTATATTTATCTAGCAAATAAATAAGGTCTTATTTTGACAAGGGAAATTTAAGCAGATACATTCGTGGCTACATTATTTCTGGACTCGGCAGTGCCTCCTTCCAATAATTACAAACATATTTAAGAATATTTGGCAATTATAACGGCTCTTTTACATAATATTTCCTAATCTAATCCGGGCAAAGACAACGGCTTATATTGGCTACATTGGCCGGATTTAAATAACAACTTTTGAAAATAAATAAAAAGACAGAAAATGTAAATAAATAAAAATAACAACGCTCTTAAAGGTTTTACCTTTTAGAGCGGCGGTGTGCTCGCTCGTCGCTTCGGGGAGAGGAGTCTTTTGTTGTCGTGTGTGTGTTGTTGTGTTGATTTTTGAAGTTTGGGCTTATCAACTCTAGGCGAGTGACAGCTTTATTTGGGTAGGTTTTGGCCTTTTGGTTGGGCGGAACCTAGACTTAATTTATTGACTTTTCAGCTCGTTACTCGGGCGAGTAACCGCTTACTTTGGGATTTTGAATGGGGATTTGAGGTGGATACCTAACAACTAGGCTAGGGATCACTTATAACCTATGGGTTTTGATTTTGGCAGAGTTTGGACGGGATTTGGAGACTCTAGGGGCTTCCACTCACCTATCTCGCACCTCTCGTACTATTGTTATCGAAAGAAACGAAGCAGAGCTTCGCTGCGATCTAAAATCGCTGAGGAAATTGTTGTGCGTAAACTGGGAGCCGAAGGCCTCTATTTATACTGGAGGAGAGGGACGCGGCTGGAATTTCTTGATTTCTTTCCCGTGCATTGGCAGCTTGTACTCTGTGCTTCAAAACTTGTACCTATTTGAATGTGAGAGAGCGCACAGGAAAAGGGATGGTGCGGCCAAGGGACCCCTTGGTGCGGCACCAAGCCCTTTTACAACTTTGAAAAATTTGCACTTTAACCCCTGCAGTTCACTGTTTCGCGCATCCTGCTTTTCCTTTCGCATTTTTGACTCCTGCAACTTGACATTTGTTAAGTTTTAACAGTTCTTGATATTTTATGTCAGTCACATACCAGGGGTACGAAATTGGGGTGTCTACAGCTGGGTCCCATTTGGGGCTGCTTCTCTATCATGTTGATCATGTTTCTCGGTCTGATATTGTTTGGCTATGGGTTTTGGTGCCTCATTGGCTTTCTTCCCCTTTCACCTTGGTTATTGTTCCTTTGCTCAAACCTCCTTAGCTCTCCTCGGTCTATCAATTTTTGGATGTCCTTTTAGAGATTAATGCATTCTTCGATATATGTCCAATGTCTTTGTGGAAAGAGCATCGTTTGCTAGGATCCCGAGGAAAATGAGTAGTCACTCAATTTTATCTTGATTGAGCAATACGTTCATGATGTGTTCACAAGTTGTAGTTAAAGGAGTCTAGTCTATATCGTCCCATTTGTACCTTCCCCGGTTATCTTCCTCTCTGCCTATTAATCCTCGGTTTCCCTTACTTGAATTGTTATGAGCTCGATGCGTTCCATCGTGCTCCTTTTTCTTGCCATCTCTATTTGCTTCTTCCGTATTGATGACTCGGAGTGCATGTGCGTACATTTTCCCCACCGATCCATGATTGCGAAGCATCATCTCCTGCCTCATTAACCCTTGTTATAGGCTGGAGATGAAGCACATCTTGATAGATTCCTGTTGAGATTATTGGAATATGTTTCTTGATAATTTAATTATCACCTTGCATATTCTATATATGGTGATTTGCTTGCCCCAATTACAAGTGAGTCATCACGAGTGGCTAAAAGGTCTGCGTACCGGTTAGCGTGGCAACTCGTGTTGATATCACATAAGTCTTAGATTAGGTTCAACCTGATCTAGTCCTACCTTCCTATATGATGATCAAAACAGTCCAGCACTTCAGAATGCACTCGGCACCGGAAGACTTGTAGCTATGTCAAAAGCCTTCAGTGACAAAGATCATAATATCCTTAAAGACTCACCACCGGCAGACATGCTACAAGATAAAATGCTCGCAGACATCGCTTCCTCTGATCGGAAGACTTGTTTCCACTGGCTCGAAGCATTCCACCGGAAGACTTTAGAAACTGCACGTGCCACAGAGAAATGTCAAGAAGCTGCTCAAATCAAGACAAATATGTTCGTGCCTCAAAAAGCCTGACATACTTAAAGCTACAAGACTTTCTCTCACTCAAGTAGTCTGTTAAAGTCAAAAAACAATTGCTTTATTGAACAGACCACCTGACAGTGCAACACACATCAGACTTACTCTTCAGAGACTTATCAACATAGTCTGACAGACAACGAGTTCCAAGATCTACATGACTAAATCTCTGCTCCAAACAATCAAAGATCTTATGGACAAAGATCTGTATCCAATAGTCTTCAACCACTACATCTCCAACGGATAGAAATCTTCAAGTCTTCATCTCTCAACGATCATATTGACTCTCGCCTATATAAACCTTCTCTCTTGCTCAATAAAGAGAGTCACACAGTGACAGTGTAAGCGACATCCAAGATCATCAAACGATACACTGTGAGCAACGAGTAACTCAATCTACTCAAGAACTTCAAAGAAAAGAAATCTTCAAAGAGATCGTCTTCACCAACGTATCTCTGATTTCTACATAGATTGCAGTGAACTCATCCAGATCTTAGCAAAACACCCTCAGTGGATTGCTAGGAAGAAAAGCTTGGAAAAGAGAAGAGAATGATCAGAAACTTCAAAAGACAGAGATTAAGATCTGAAGATTGATGTTAGATAATGTCTGAAGAAAATGAAGAGTTGTCTGTAGATATTGCATTCATATCTTCAGATTTGTATCCCTATACAAATGTTGTTGATTGTGCAATAATCAATCATCATGGAAGGTCGAGTCTTTTACACTCACTCATTCAGATATATCTTTATATCTGAACGACCTTAAGAATCTCATCCTTCTCATAGCAGTTTCTTGGTTTCGTCTCCTATTGTCCTTTGCAACTTAAAGATCCTTGAATGGATAATTAAGTAAGGATTGAGACTTAGGAAGACAAAGCCAAAAAACTGGACATAGACTATTTCGACTGATGTAATATGTAATTTATCTTTGAATAAATTCATATGTTCTTACTAATACTTTATCTCCCAGTCCTTATATATCTATGAGCTTTTTATAAATGATTTATCCTTAGAAAAGTCATTTTCTACTTGATCTCCTAAACCTGCATTTGAAAGAAGAAATAAGTGTGTTGTTGTTTTGAACATATATTCGTGTACAGCCATTTCTGACTTCTCCAAATCATAGCCTTTTTATCTTCCACTATACAAATCTTTTATCAGACCTTTGATTTGATTAAGCAGTTTATCGACAGAGTTGTTACTTCTGCTTAGAGCAAGTCTACCGATAGCCTCTACCGGTAGACATGCTCAACTTGATAAATTGTATTTTCCAACTAAATTATGCTTTATGTATATTCAAAAGAAAATTTTTTAAATTGGCATTATAGGCTATTCACCCCACCCCCTCTAGCCTATTTGAGCATTATTGTGGACCAACAATTCCTCTGAGATATACAGTATCTGGTCAACCATGGCCATAAATCTATCCATGTACGTCTGGTTGGATTCATCTATTCGTTGTATGATATCGCATAGATCCGTTTGCTTCTTTGGCTGGTGATAGACGTATTTTATACGTCCATATCGGGTACTTTTATGACTTAAAATGAGCAATTCCACGAGGCTTTTGGCTAATGATATGTATTTTTGAGTTATATTGTGAGTTTCAGGGTTTTAGGTGAACTTATGGGATTTATGAAGCTTTTAGTGAAGATTTCGAGGAAGGGTGCAAAGTGCAAAGTTGGAAAAGAAGCAAAAGGAAGAATCTGGAGACCTTGCGGTCGCAAGGCCAAAAGACCTTGCCTCCGCAAGGTGACCAGTATGCAACATTGCCCGTTCAAGACCCTTGCGGACGCAAGGTGAAATCTTCATGCGTCCGCAAGGTCCCCAGAACCGACTTTACGTGGTCTTTGACCTGGATTAAACCCCCTATTCCCCTACAACACCTTGGTATAAATAAAGGACGGTAGCCAAAGCTTAAGGACGTCCAAAAGTGTTAGGAAATAGCTTTAGCTTAGATTTTACTTTGTATTGCGTAGATTAGTCGTTGTAATTACAGTTTTTGAAGATCGATTCATGTATTCCTTCATCTCGTTGTGCAGTTCATCTTCAAGGATGAACTAACTGTCCATTAATCTAGGAGTTGGGAGGTAACTTGTATCGAATCTATGGTTTAATGTATATTCTTATTCATTCAATTCTTGTTGATCATGGTGTTTATCACATTTGTTATAAATTAATGTTGGTTTTAAAAATACTATTATTACCAATAGAAACGATGTATACCACATGGTTAGAAAGAGATGTTTTTTTAAAAAAGTCTTTAGATAAAAGTCTTAAACTTTTATTACCAATAGAAATAGAAAAAGAAATATCTCACATTGTTAGAATATGAAAATTGTGTATCTTACATTGTTTAGAATAGATGCATGTATTTCACATTGGTGACAAAGTATTCTACTATTATTATCAATAGAAAAGATGTATCACACATTGGTTATAAATTAATGTTGGTTTTAAAAATAATATTATTACCAATAAAATAGATGTATCATACATTTGGTAGATAGTAATGTTTGTTTTTAAAATCTTTAGATATTAGACTTCTACCATTATTATTAATAGAATATGTATATCTCACATTGGTTAGAAAGTGATGTTAATTTTAATTTTAGATAAAAGACTTTTACTATTATTGCTAATAGAAGAGATATCCTACATTTGTTAAAAAAAAATGATGTTGTGATGTGACAAAAATGCAGCTTGGGTCGTCCGTATGATGGATAGGTTATCTGGGCTTGATCTGCTTCCTTGAACCTGATTAAGATCACAGAAAACCTTAGTGGAAATGCAAGGCTTGACCTCGCGAAACCATTCCGGCGTGAGAGTAAGTATCGGGTGTGAATGTCAAGAGAGAATTTGACAAAGGTTCAAGGCTCAAGGAAGTGTGCGTACCTTGTTTGTGGTTTATGGAGGGGTATTTATAGGCCCCTAATGACCTAGAATCCTGGTGGGATTCAGTTTCCATAGATACCCAGTCAATTAAGGAGAGAATCCCTAAATTGTAGGCATGATAGGCGACTGGCCGCATAAATGTAGGAGCAGATAAGACAAGTGTCATGCTCGACTACGGAATCCTTTGACTTGTCTTGGGGTGCAAGTTTTCGGAGTTTCTTGCTCGATGCGTGCCCGGGTGAGCAAGGCTCTTCTCGGCTACTTGACGTAGACTGAGTTGAGGTAAATGTAAATCCCGGGCGTGGCCCCTAGTCGGGCAGGCAAGGCCAGTGCTCGACCAGGTTTGGACAGGATGAATCCGATTCTTTGCCCAATATAAGTGTGGTCCCTGGTCATGGCACCTGGTCGGACAGGCAAGGCCTATGCCCGACCAAGTTTGGATTGGAGTTGCTCTGTCCGTTGCTTGATGTCTTGTTAGCTCTGCCCGCTACGTTGGTAGGCCCCATACTGATTATGCTCGTGACTGGCACGTGATGACAGCTCGTGCTCTGCTTGTGATCTAGCTTGGGCGGGGCACATCATGTTGTTTTTAAAAGTCTTTAGATAAAAGACTTTTACTTTTATCATCAATATAATAGAAAAGATGTATCCCACATTATTTAGGAAGAGATGTTGGTTATAAAATTTTTAAAATAAAAGACTTCTACTATTATTATCAAACGAGGATATGTGTTAGACATTGGTTAGAGAGTGATGTTGATTTTAAAAGTTTACAATTATTAGCAATAGAAGAGAAGTATTTCACATTGGTTATAAAATTGATATTGGTTTAAAAAAAATTTAGATGATGTATCTCACATTGGTTACAAAGAAATGTATCTCACATTATTTGGAAATAAGTATTGGTTATAAAAGTCATTAGATAAATAAATCTTTTGTTATTACCAATAGAAAATATGTATCCACATTGTTTGGAAATGAATGTTGGTTAAAAAGTCTTTTATCTACTACTATTATTACTAATAGAAAATATGTATACCACATGGTTAGAATGTGGTGTTGGTTTTAAAGTCTTTAGATAAAAGACTTAAACTTTCATTACCAATAAAAATATAAAATAAGTATCTCACATTGTTTAAAAATGAATTATGATTTTAAAAGTTTTTAACAAAATGACTTCTAATATTATTATTAAGTTAAATGTTAATTTTAAAAGTCTTCAGATAAAAAAAAATACTATTATTATTAATACAAAATATGTATCTCACGTTAGCTAGAAACTTATATTAATTTTAAAAGTATTTAGACAAAAAAATCGTTTAATATTAGTAACAATAGAAAAAAAAGTTATAACCATGGAAGAGATTAACAATCTATTTATAATGTCCAAAAGTTATATTATTATTACAAATATATATATATATATATATATATCTCGAATTGTACATGTGCGGAACACGGGCTAAATAACTAGTAATAAAGATGGTTGCAAGTAATTACCTACTTTTTCATGTGTCAACAAGCATTATCGATCACTAACTAATACATAACATAAAGGGCTAAATGCACCATTAGTCCCTGAACTTTGGCCATTCACACGGCAGGTCCCTGATCTTCAAAGTGTATCACCACTGACCTAAGTACTCAATTTTCGTCCGCCGATGGTCCCTAGCTCTAACTCCATTAATAAATTACCGTTATGTGACCATGTGCTACCCACGTGTACCAAAGGAGGGTAATTTGATAACTTATAAACTTAAATGACGATCCTGAAAGTTTGAAAAGTATAAGGGCCCATATTGAAACTTTACCCTTCTTCTTTCCCAACCCAGGAAGAAAAACATGGATCGGAGAGAGCACGTGCGATCATCCCTCAATCATCAAAGGGAAAAGCTCAAAAATCAAAATGATAAGAAAGATATTTTCACATTCCCTTCACAAAAATCCGACAACTCCTACTCGTTCTCTCTTTCCCCTACATTTCCCGCTTCAAAAACCCTGCTAAGCCTCCACGAGGTTTCTAATTTCAAGGCTTCTAATCCATGGATGCTCTCAGAATAGAACAAGAAAATTCCACAACAACACCACGCAGCCTACCATTCGCCATAAAAACTGTCGTTTGACCGTTACCCTCACCCTCACCAAAGTTATGGACCTGAACAACTACTCAAAGTCAGATCTGTAGGCCGGGCATAATTTTCAAGGTACCAGGTGGATCATATCCCACACTACAAGTCTTCGCCGTCTAAACCTAGCAGAGGGAGTTTGTGTTGTAACAAATGCTTGCAATTTGATGATTACGTGATTCATGTGACTGGTAGACTTGAGAGAGCGGAGAGTGTACTTGGAAGTCCATTGTAGCCCCAGAGCCCCACTTCACGGCTATGGATAAATTTAATACCCACTCCCTAATTTCTCAATATTCAGATTCTCCAAATACCAAGCTCCACGAATTTCCTAGAAAAACTAAACATGAATTCCCTGGGAAAAAAAAAAGATTGTGGAGGTAAGCCGTTACACCAACCAATTCACAAGGATAACGACCACCACTCTCCCAATAGAGGCTACATCCCAACCTTCCATCTCTCTACCTTAAAGGCTGTTTAATGACAACTCACCAAGAGACATTGATCACAAGACATGATGTGGTCATCATGTCTACAAAACACTATAAATACAACACATTCATAACCAAGATAACACACAAGTGAAAACCATGTATCGTTACTCTGTTCAAATTTTATTAGATTTTTATCATACTCCCTCAGGGTAAAGTCCCCATTTGAAAGTCAAAATTTTCAAATAAAATGATAATTTTTGTAATCTATTAGCAATAAAATAATGAGCAAATTTCAAGTGGATACTATTTTAGAAACATATTTTCATTTTGGACCATCAATTTTTTGGACATTTCATATAACTACAAATTGGTTGCAAAATGACAAAAATGTCATTAATTAAGACAAAAGTCATCCGACCTAAAAAAACCAAAAATACTGATGTCAAGTCTTGGCATCAGCACTTCTTTGACAGTTTTTTAGGACAAAAAAAACGAAAAATGTTGATGCTAAGGCTTGGAATTAGGATTGTTTTTACAGTTTTTTCATAATAGAAAATGTTGATGCCAAGTCTTGGCATCAGCGCTGCTTTGATAGTTTTTTAAGGAAAAAAATTTCAAAAATACTGATGTCAAGTCTTAGCATCAGCACTGCTTTGACAGTTTTTTTAGGACATAAAAAAACCAAAAATGTTGATGCCAACGCTTGACATCAAGATTGTTTTTACAATATTTTCATAACAAGACTTGGCATCAGCACTGCTTTGATGGTTTTTTAAGCACAAAAATAATTCAAAAATGCTGATGCCAAGTCTTGGCATTGGCATTGCTTTGACAGTTTTTTCAGGACAAAAAAAAAACGAAAAATGGTGATGCCAAGGCTTGACATCAGGATTGTTTTTACAGTTTTTTCATAAACAAAAAAAATCCAAAAAATGCTAAGGCCAAGTCTTGGCATCAGCACTGCTTTGATAG
Organism: Codonopsis lanceolata; assembly: GCA_013146195.2. Lineage (NCBI taxonomy): Eukaryota > Viridiplantae > Streptophyta > Magnoliopsida > Asterales > Campanulaceae > Codonopsis > Codonopsis lanceolata. The sequence continues at coordinate 52,521,872 of CM028377.1, read as the reverse complement.
TTTTTTAGGGACAAAAAAAAAACAAAAATGTTGATGTCAAGTCTTGGCATCAAGATCGCTGACAGCAGTTTTTCAAGCAAAAAATTCAAAATGCCGATGCCAAGGCTTGGCATCGAACTTTTAGTTTTCGGGACAAAAAAAACCAAAAATCCTGATGCCAAAGCTTGGCATCAGCAATCAAGAGTTTCAGAAATGCATTGATTTCGGGAATAGCTTGTCAACTCATGAGGGAATTTTTCATAGCTTCTTCCCAGTGAAGGTCCATTCCTAGAGCTCAGTCTCACGCTTCGAAAAAGCTTTGGTAGATATGGAAAGAAAGTCATTCATAAGACCTATCAGAGATTCCCTTTATTGGAGACTGATAATCCCATATAGGAAAAAGACTGAGAATCTCTTAGTAGATAGTGAAGTGTCATTCTTTCTTTTCTGAAAGTGAGAATTAGGAGATCGAGATGCTCCTTCGAAACTTCCAAGACATAAATAATATAGGCTCAAATAAGTGCAGAGAACTTCAACAACTAAGAGAAAGACTGAGAATCAAGAAGAAGCTGTCAGGGGGGGGCGTAATGAGGAGCAGAGAACTTCAACAACTACGGGGACGGGGATGATGGGGACGAGGGTCATGTATGGCGGGCACGAGGTGGAGCATGAGAAGAAAGGAATGACGACATAAATGGCTGAGAAGTACTTTTGCCCCTAAATTGTACCTAAAAGATATGTCCAAAAAATAGCTAGATTCATTTGAAAACATGTTTTAAAAGATGTATCGGCATATATTTTTTTCTAAAATAATACTTGTATATCTTAATTTTTAAAAGTAGACTTTTAAAGTAAAACATCCAAACTGAATAGTAAACTTTTTGCTCGGAACAAATTTTTACATATAGGGTTGAAGCCCTAACAGTAAGACAACGAGCTTTTTAGACCTATTGAGGCCCATCTTATCTTACACACCATTTTTTGTCTCCGGCCCAAAGCCATTTCTAGTGAATGCATAAACCCAATTCGTTGGGTTTACGGATTATAGGATTAACATAAGGGAATATTATTCCAGAAAAAGTAGGAGTATCTTAAATGGCTCTAACGATCTAACCCTAGATATCCTCACACGCGTGTCACGTGTGGAGCATCTCACAAGAAACGGATTACAGAGCGCCGCAAACACCTAAAAACACAAACACATACACGTTCTCTTACTACACACGTCTGATTGATAGGCACGTCATTAATCCACGTCAAATTATGATTCAACGGTCGAGATCAAACCTCATCAGAGCTACTCTGTAGAATAAAGAAGTTCCTCGATTGATTTCCCTTTTTTTCTCTCTCCTCCGCTGTATTTTTTTTCCTTGCCAATTTTAATTTTAATTTTCTGAAAAAAAGGAAAAATAAATTTGTTGTGATAATCTGTAGAGAGAGAGAGAGCGATAGAAATGAAATTCATGGACGGCGAGGTTGAATTAGAAGTCGAGACTGAAGTCGAGGTGACGACTGTCGACGACGACGTCGTCGGCGACGAAGTTATTGATACTGAGAATACTGATAGTGAAGTGGAGGACGACGATGAGGAGGAAGACGGCGACGAAGACGAGGAGGATTAGGTTGATGACGATGATGTACAGGAGGTGGTGCAGAGAGCCCCGCCTGTGACCGATAACGGTTCGGAGGACGAAGACGACGATGAGGGAGATGATAGCGATGATGATGACGGTGAAGATGAAGAGGTATGTTGATCTTTTTGATTCGTTTTCTGTTTAATTTGATTTTAAGCCCTTAATTTCTGTTTTTATACTTATTCTGTTGTTTGATATGAGATACCCGCCTTAATTTTATTATTCCAGCTTATGCTCTCTGTTTAAATTTATGTATAATCCATGCTATCTGTCTTTCTTTGACTTATTTTTGGTGATTTGATTTCTTAATTTCTGTTTTCTGCTAATTTTTGCTCTTAGGTTGACTTATATCGTACCGAACCAGAATACGACAAGAACTCAAGGCAATCTAACCGGAAGTCCAGTTCATCAGCGATCATTAACACACTACCAATTAATTAATATTTATTTACATGAAAGAACTGGAAAATTTTACAAAGTACAACCACAAAACACGAAGAAATAGCAAAGCATGGTAGCCAAAGCAATGGATTCCACCACCGAAACCACCGTCCACAACACGTCGTCGACGATCCACGTATCGAGACGCTGGAAGCTCTGCATGGTAAAGTAATTGGAGAAATTAATTTCTGGCCAACGGAAGCTTTGTGATGTCCATACGGCTGTGATGTAAGAGAAGTCAATCATCGGACGCCACCATGAAAAGTCAAAGTCAGGCCAGCAGAACGTTGACCAGCTCCGACGCCGTCGACACATCTCCGTGGAATATCAGAAAATTGTATCTTTTTTATATAGAGCGAGGGCAAAAGGGAATTTTGGAGCAATTATTGGTAGTGGGATATTTTTGGAGTGGGGTTTTTTCCTTTTTGTTTTTTATTCGGTCTTCTCTAGACTTGGAAATAGAATGAAAATAGCACGTGATTTAGGTGGGGAAAATACCAACATTTTTCTTGTTCTTCGTTTAAGTACGGAGTAAAAAATTTTAAAACGGTTTATTGATCTTAATTAGATTTTAATTTGGTAAAGCTTTACCGGCTTGCTTTAAAGCTTTATCTCCGTTGGAGCCTTCCAACTCATCACTCCAAAATTGCAACATCTTCATAGCCTTGGATCGGTTTATCAAGTGCTTAGCCAGCAAAATCTCTGCAAAATGGCAGCAACTTGTCCAGCAACGGCTGTTTTTATATATAAAAAAAAAAACTTTACAACGGTAATAAAAAAATTCCTATAAATTGGTTTCCAAATTTTTTTTTACACAAATTCATCTATATTTTCTCATTCTCTACACAAATTCTTATTTACACTTCTTTTGTTATGGATAACGATTTTTTTACAAATTTATTGAACTCTAATGTCTAAAATCGCGAAACTACTAGAATTTTCGGTCAGGTCGAATCTTCAAGGTCCGCCAAATATTCGAGTTTCGTCGAATTTTCAAGTTTCACCTTATTTTCAAGTTCCGTCAAATTTTTAAGTTCAAATTTTCAAGCTTCGCCAAATTTTTCTTATCCAAATTATCAAGGTATTTCAAGTGTTCAAAATTTTCCTTATCTAAATTATCAATTTCCCATGTATTCGCAATATTTTAATTCAACTATGACAAACCAATATACATCGGTATTGGAAATCCAACAACACCAACTCATACAAGAAGTGATAGTGTCGGTGAGTCTGCAATTCCACAATTTTTCACCCAAGAGGGGTTGGAAACTATTGTTTTTGATAATGAAGAAGACAACCAAACAAAAGACAAGCAAAAAACAAAGTGGAGCATTGAAGAAGATAAAATGCTTGTAAGTGCTTGACTCGTTATTTCAACAGAAAGCGTGAAGGGCAACTCTCAAAATGATAAGGAGTTTTGGAAACGAATCACTGAGTACTACAATAACAACCGAAAGACGGGGATTCAAAGAAAGTTGAACGTCTTGAAGTCGCATTGATGCGCAATTTGTCCTGATTAATGAATTTAATCAATTTTTTCATCCAAGTTAGAAATCAACATCGTAGTGGGTGGTCCGACGACCAAGTGAAGGAAACTACACGTGGTCTTTATCATTCTATACGTAAAAAACATTTCAAATATGAGCATGTGTGGCTAATGGTGAAAGATGAGTCAAAGTGGAAATGTGGGAAATCGAGTGAACAATCCTCTAAACGAACAAAGATATCTGAATCGAGAACATTCACTTCATCATCTGATGCACATACGAGCATCAACATCGAAGACAATTAAGTTGAAGTTCACCCGATTGGTCAAAAGGCGGCAAAGAGGAAAGGGAAAACAAAAAATCGTCGAGAAAAATGCAATCAAAAGTGTCGATATATGGGATAAGCATCGTAAAATTGAAGAAAGAAATATTTTAGCACTCGAGGGAGTGACAACTGCGTTGAATTATGAAATCATCTTTAAGGATACTAGTGACATGACGAATGAGCAACTACAAATGTATCAACACATTTGTGACTCGATCAAGGTCAAATATAATATTCCCTAATTTATGTTTTGTAATTTTAATTTGTGAAGTTTCTAATTGTTGTATTCCCTAATTTATGTTTTGTAATTTTAATTTATGAAGCTTATAAGTTTATGTAATATTTTAATTTTTTTTTCTTCACGTAACCCATGTGTAATATTTTATGCTATTTAATTTTTAATTGTGCGAAGGAAACTAGTCATTACAAAAACTTACCATTGTAAAAACTAGCCGTTGCAAAAATTAGCCGTTGTAAAAACTAGTCGTTGTAAAAACTAGCCGTTATAAGAGGTCTATATATAAGAGGCTTGAGACTTTATATTTTCTCCAACCACAACCTCTTACACATGTACCTACAGATACACCAATCTCCACACTAAAAAACGTCTCAAGGTCTCAATCACTCCTATAAAAATACACTTCTACAATTCGTGAACGATGAATTGACTGATGATTCAAGTGAAAAAATGATGATAATGATTATGGAAATGAAAATGAAGGAAGAAGAAGCGAAGCCTCCCAGCGATTAAATGCAATGAAAGTACATAAATCGAGAACGTGAAGTTGGACATGAAAGACTTTTCAATGACTATTTCTCCAATGAGCCAGTTTACACAGATCAAATTTTCAGAAGAAGGTATCGAATGAGTAAGGAGTTATTCCTTCGAATTGTAGAAGCTCTTTCAAATCATACAAAGTATTTTCAGATGAGGGTTGGCTTAGCCGGTAGAAAGGGACTTTCCCCTTGCAAAAATGTCTTCTTGCTATTCGTCGGTTGGCATATGGCACGCCTGCCGATCAATATGACGAGTATGTACGAATTGGTGAAACCACTGTAATCAATTGTCTAATGAAATTTTGTCGATCTGTGATTGAGGTATTTGGAAGCATATATTTGAGAAGACCCAATGCTCACGACGTCCAACACTTACTTCACCTACATTTTAAGGTCCATGGTTTTCCCGGTATGTTAGGAAGCATTGATTCGCTTGCATTGGCCATGAAAAATTGTCGGATCCTTGGAAAAGGTCAATTTGCAGGAGATCAATGGGTTCCAACAATAATGCTAGAAGTGGTCGCTTCTCAAGACCTTTGGATATGACATGCATTTTTCGGTGTTGCAGGTTCTAACAACGACATTAATGTACTCAACCAATCTCCATTGTTCAACGATGTATTGAAAAAACACTCTCCTCAAGTTTAGTTTATGGTAAATGGCACACAATACACGAAAAGATATTATCTAGCAGATGGTATCTACAGGAGTGGGCTTCATTTGTCAAAAGTTTTTACATATCCGGAAGATCCTAAAAGGATAAAGTTCAAACAAATGCAAGAGGCTGCAAGAAAGGACGTTGAGCGAACGTTCGAAGTCCTCCAGTCTCGTTGGGCAATAGTACGAGGTGCGGCTCGATTTTGGCACAAGGAGGCTTTGAAAGATATAATGTACGTGTATATCATATTACACAAAATGATTATGGAGAATGAAGGTAATGCAATAAGTAACTGGAGCGATGGAGAAGTATATCCACCGGTAGCCGTATCACAGGGATTTATTCAAGAATTTCAACAATACCTCCAAAGGCATGCGGAACTACGTGATCGGAAAGTACATCAAAAACTTTGATCTGATTTGATCGAACATATTTGGGAACGCTTTGGAGACAACAACGATGAAAATTAAGTTGTAACGATTGAATATTTCTTATTAGTATTTGATTACTTTGTTTTCTCATTGTATTATGCAACTTTAATTATAATTTGTATGATTTTATATTGATTTAGTTCAATAAAATCTATATTGTTGCATCGGTAGTTTGAAATACTAATAAATATTTATGAATAAAAATGTTTTTTTCAAAGATAAAATTTAAAAATATATAAATTATTTTTTGGACGTATTATATTTGTTCTATAAATATTTATGTTTTAAAACGATATATTTATTTTTGAAAATAAATGTTTATTGGGAAAGAATAAAATATTTAGTTGTGAGTCCATGCTATAAAGCTTTTATGAGTTTATGTATAGTGGAGAATATGTTTATAGATAAAATATTTATAAGCTGATGACGTAGCATGACGTGGTAGTTAGAATAAACATTTTCACAGGTCCATGACTGTAGATGCCCTAATCACCTAGTTTTTCTCGTGTCAACAAGCATTATCGATCACTAACTAATACATAACATAAAGGGCTAAATGCACCATTAGCCCCTGAACTTTGACCCTTCACTCGGCAGGTCCCCTGATCTTCAAAGTGTATCACCACTGACTTAAGTACTCAATTTTCGTCCGCCGGTGGTCCCTAGCCCTAACTCCGTTAATAAATTACCGTTATGTGATCATGTGCTACCCACATGCACCAAAAGAGGGTAATTTGATAACTTATAAACTTAAAGGACGATCTAGAAAGTTTGAAAAGTATAAGGACCCATGTTGAAACTTTACCCTTCTTCTTTCCCAAACCCAGGAAGAAAAACATGGATCGGAGAGAGCACGTGCGATCATCCCTCAATCGTCAAAGGGAAAAGCTCAAAAATAAAAATGATAAGAAATATATTTTCGCATTCCCTTCACGAAAATCCCACAACTCCTACTTGTTCACTCTTTCCCCTATATTTCCCGCTTCAAAAACCCTGCTAAGCCTCCACAAGGTTTCTAGTCCATGGAAGCTCTCATAACAAAACAAGAAAGTTCCACAACAACACCACGCAGCCTACCATCCACCACAAAAAAATTGTCGCTTGACCCTCACCCTTACCCTCACCGAAGTCATGGACTTGAACAACTACTTAAAGTCAGATCTGTAGGCTGGGTAGAATTTTCAAGGTACCAGGTGGATCATATCCCACACTACCAGTCCTCGTCGTCTAGACCTAACAGAGGGAGTTTGTGTTGTAACAAATGCTTACAATTTGATGATTACGTGATTCATGTGACTGGTAGACTTGAGAGAGCAGAGAGTGTACCTGGAAGTCCATTGCAGCCCCAGAGCCCCACTTCACGGCTATGGATAAATTTAATACCCACTCCCTAATTTCTCAATATTCAGATTCTCCAAATACCCAGCTCCACGATTTTCCCGAAAAAACGAAACAGGAATTCCCTGGAAAAAAAAAAGTTACAGGAATTCCAATTAGTGTTTTCTTTCTCTCTTCTCCCCAAGTCATGTCGTCTTCCTTCGGCTCCACACCTAGCCTCATCATCTCTTTCCATGTCAACCATAGCCACCATCTCCGACCAAAACCCCCTTCAATAGAGCCGGCAAAGCTTCGCCTTCTCCAAACGAGCTCGCTCCAGATCGATCTTCATCTCCATCACGCACCATGTCAGATTGGCCTCCTTCTTGCCCTCTATCCACACCCATCATAATCGCCGAGGCCGCCGAGGCGCGATGATGAGAGAGAAACAAGATGTGGTGGTGGTGGAGTGGAGATGGGATAGGGTTGTGGATGGGAGGAGGCGGTGGTGATGATGATGTTGTTGTCGTTGCCATTTTTTAAGAGAGAATGAACAGACAAGAGAAATGGCTACCATTTTTTGAAACAATTTGTTAATGGTTCACTCAGACAAGAGAAATAACGGAGAGCCTGGTTGGGGAAGAAAAAGGGTAAGATTTCAACATGAGCCCTTATATTTTTCAAACTTTTAGGATCATTCTTCAAGTTTATAAGTTATCAAATTACACTCTTTTGGTACACGTGGATAGCACATGATCACATAACGATAATTTATTAACGGAGTTAGAGCTAGGGACCACCGACGGACAAAAATTGAGTACTTAGGTTAGTAATAATACACTTTGAAGATCAGGGGTCTTCCTTGTGAAAAATCAAAGTTCGAGACTATTGGTGCATTTAACCCTAACATAAATAAGGATGGCAAAGTCATCCAATTCGAACCAAGCCAGATTAGTTCTTGCCCTGATGGGTAAATATTGAATCAATGATTATAACTGTGCAATGCTTTAATAATTTTGATGATGACAACAAGATTTTAAATAAAATTATTAATATTTTGTATTGTTATTGGATAGTGATATCTTGTTGCCGAAATTAGCATTGCATTCAATATTTACTCGGTTGTACTAATTTGGCTTTAGAAATCTGATATGGTGTGAGGGCTTTTCCATTGTTTTATTTTTATCAACTTGAAGTTAACAAAAGATACACCATTGTTGTATTCTTATTAACCACTTAGGAAAGAGAATAAATTTGACTTCCTAATTAAGAAGCTGGGGAGGAGAGAGAGTGAGGGGGTCGGCCGCCCACTTTATGGGGTGGGGGGGGTGGAGAAGGGTTTTGTTTTTATTGGATATTGTTAAATTTAATATTTTTTTGTGAAAAAGTTATGTAAGAAGATTATACAATGGAAAGATATATTTTTAAGTGGATAAGAAGATAAAATGTATAAGTAATGGACCTTAAAAATTATATACAAATTTATCACATTAGAGATGTTGCTTCATAATATGTGGTGCCTCGTTCGATCTCTTCCTACGTCCCTAAAAAAAAAAAAGATGTTCGATAATGTGATTAAGGTCTATAAATTAGTAGGGTACGATAAGGTCTAGAAAACAGTATGACTCGAGCCTAGCATACTACATATACCTAAATATTGTTTTGTTCATTGGTCTCTATGCTCACTCACCTATTCTTTATCTCCTCTAGAAACTACCTTTCAAAACCACTAATCTTACCATTTTAGCTATACAAATAACTTATATATCTTCTTTTTTTCTTAATAAAATTAAAAAAAATAATCTTGATAGACAAAGTTATAAAAAGTTAATACAATAACAAAAAGTAAATCATGCAGAGCATCACTTATGCAACTAATAAGAGCTTGATTTGATTTAGCTTATTGATAAATGCTGATGACTTATTATTTATAACTGATGACTTATGACTGATAACTAATAACTGGTGTTGATTGAATTTTTTAAAAGTATTGATTAACTTTCATAAGTTAGTGTGTGTGTGTGTGTTTACTAAATTGAAAAAAATATTGAATTCAAATATAATGACACAAATAGCCTCATCACAAAATGTGATTTATATTATTATTATTTTAATATAATTAATTTTATTCTTATTACTAATTTAAATAATAATAATTATCATTATTACTACTTTTGTTATTATCATTATTACTTTTTTATTATTTCATTAATATTAATAGTACTTTATTATTATTATTATTATCATTATTATTGGCCTTATTATTATCATTATTTTATTATACTTTTATTTATATTATTATTATTACTTATTATTATTGATTTTAACAATATTAATATTACCTTTATTATTATTATTATTTTATTAATATTAATATTAATTTTATAGTTATTTATTATTATTACAATTATTTTTACTATATTATTATTAATTTTAATTTTAATAATAATAATATTATTATTATTAAGATCATTACTCATAATAATTATTATTATATTGAACCCTCCGTCCATAAATTATCGTCCTCCTTTCTTTTTTCGTCCGTCCTAAAATAATTGTCCAGTTTGAAACTTACCTTTTTCTAACATCACTTTTACCACTTTACACTTACTTTTTCACCTTACTTCAATTATAGACCACATACATATGAGATTTAAATGAAACTACATATTAAACTAATATAAATTATCGTCAATTGTTTTTTCTTAATTTGTACGTCGGGTCAACTAGGATGTTAATTTAGGGAGGAGGGAGTATTTATTATTATTAATAATTTTTTTATTCTTCTTATTATTATTAATATTACTATTATCATTATTCATATAATATTATTTATTAATATTATTATTATTCCTTTTATTATTATTAATCTAATTATTATTATTAATATTACTTTTTGTTATAATAACTATTATTAAGAAGAGTAATATTGAATATATATAATTTCAATGAAAAAGAGAACTTATATGCTTTTGAAAAGTAAAAATAAGAATTAGGCTTAGTGCTTATAACTTATGCCGTTAGTGTTATAAGTGGCTTATAATTTATAACTTATCTTACCATAAGAAAATCAAACACTTTAAAAACAACTTATGATAAATTATAAGTCATAAATACATTCAGATAAGTTAAATCAAACAGACTTTAATTGTGACCGTGATGAGATTGTATTTTTACTCATGGACATTTATAAGCTGAAGCCCAAAATATATGAGAGTTGCTAAACTAAAATCAATCCAATAGCGCTGTGGAACCTTGTTGGGAACCTGAAGAGTCGATCTCTGCGAGTTCCATTTGAGCAACATGAATTTGGATGCTTCTGACTATCTACAAGATAAACTTCTTAGCTTCGTTGGTTTAAGAAGAGATAAGCAACCAAGCCATAGCTCTCATTGAACCAAGATAAAGGGTAGAAATTATGCTTACTCATGATCGGGCAAAGATTGCGGAGGTAATCTGCCGTTAACTGTAACGCTTCAAACTCGGTGATCGATACCGCTGCCCCACACTCAATTGACCACGTTATTTACAATAACATCTTAAAGTCATAAATATTCCCAACTCAAAATAAATAAACCTTAAACCATCTTTAAATAAAGTCGAATAACCCAATAAACTTTACTACAAACTTGATGCTAAATAAAAGTCAATCATTCTTAATAAGTTATCATTTTATTAAACAAAGTCTAGATCCAAAATCTCTCGGAACCGTCATCATGGTTTGTCCGATTTAAGTCTTCTCATAATCCTACTCATTACCCACCCGAAGAAGGAGAATTTGAAAAAAAAAAAAAAGGTGAGCGAACAATGGCCATTAAGATCATATACAACCCCTCCGGTTACTAAGGAGGAGTTGACCGTAATAAATCAAAGAGGAATAAATTTCAATATTCCAAGTTCGTAGTTCAAGTATCGATGGCGGAAGCAATTTATCAAATTTTTAATTCAAAGTAAAAATGAAGTCAAAAGAAAATTTAACAACAAAAACGACTCGAGTGATCAACCGTCACCAACCGTCCCATACCGATTGGAAACAGTAAATTACTCACAGAATCCCATGATCGTAAAACAATTTTTAATTATTTACTCCGAAGAGTATCGATAATTCGATCATGTTTGGGTATATCCGGATAACCATATACCACTAGCTAGGTGGTATTCGATAAGTTCGATCATTCAATAATTATGCTCACATTTTCAAGTGACATTCGATAGTCATAAAAATCAGTTTAATGATCATGGTAGAATTTCAAGGAAATGATAATCAAATTTCACTACAAGGGTCATGCATCATAAAAATCATACATCACAAAATTTTGCATCGCAACAATCATATATTTCATGTAGGAATAATAAGTAACATGAAATTCAATAATTAAGTGAATTCAAACGTGAATCAATTCATGATTTTCGAAGAAGTACAATCGACGAATTCAAATCAACTACTGCACTCCAAGTCGTCGACGTTTAAAAAATATTGATGTCAATAAAATAATTGGAAGTCTAATGGAGGATAAAAAAAATATAGAGACTACAAAAGGTATAATCCCTTACCTTAGTATTGCTGCGAAAAATTTAACTTAAGCACAATGTATCGCTACCCGCGCTTAATCGAATATAAAAATACAAAATAAAATTTTGACTTTAGGGACCTTCTACTAAAATTTAGAGTCTAAGAAATAATTTTAATAATCCGTAGAATAAATAGTTACTAAAATTATATATGATATTTTACAACTTTTATAACTTTGGGGAAAAAATTCTAAAAATATAAAATGCTATCCGTGCTTGCTCAAATCTAAGATGCAAAAACACATTATTTTACACCCACTTTTATCTAAGTAATTGAACTAAATTTTAATAAATGAAAACTTGTTTTACACTCACATAATACTACCCATTTTATTTATTTATTTATTTATTTATTTATTTATTTCTTTTTTCTTTTCTATCCGTCACTTCCATCACCCAATTGCTTTTTGATTTGACTTCTTCATCTTTTCTTTTCTCTTTGGAAAACTTCAATTTTTATTCCTCCAAAGTACACCCACATACACTCTCTCTTCTTCCCCTTCTACTTCATTACCCCCATTTCATTTTTTCTTCTTTTTCTTCCTTATATTCCATTCTTCCAGCCATCCGCTTATATGTTTCTTCCTCTCTTTATTTCTTTCTCTTATTATTATTATTTTTGTTATTTGGTATTTTAACACATACACACACACAACAAGATATAATCCAACTAAAATCCATTCACGATTGTAAAGAAAATCCAATATTTTGATTTCAAAACAAACAATTTGGTGATGATACCGATTTGAAACTCGCTTCCCACCTTCTTGTCTTCATCCATTTCTTTCTTTCTTTTCAAAACCCATTTACTAAATTAACAAACATTCTAAGATTAACAAACCCATATGACTTCACCATCAATTCTCCTCTTCAATCTATATTGAGCCCTCTTTCTCCACCCTCCCTCTTTCTTTTCCCATTTTGTTACCCAATTCATCACCACTTAAACCCCAAATATATTTTGATTTTAGTACAAACTCACTCACACCCATATAAAAGCCATTTATTCCTTCATCGCCGACTACCGACATAACCCAACAACATCAACCCAAACTTCATGTTTTTTTTTTTAAATTACAACCCATCAACAATTCTATGTAACAAAATGGAGATTTGGTATTTGCATAATCGAGCGGATGATCAAGACGACTTACCGTAGAACCTCTCCGTATGCTTTTGGCTTCGTGCTCAAGATTCCTTCTTCTTTCTCCTTGTTCTTCACCTCACCGCCCATCTTTCTTACTCACAAATTTTTTTTTTCTAATTTTCTAAAATAAAACACACAAGTGTCGGATCCCTTCTTATACACCCACACCATTTGTTCTCCGTCTGCTGAACACGGCTTTTTTTGGTACAAAGAACCGATTAATCCTTTCTATCGCCTCTTCATGTACCTCTTTCTTTTATTTTATTTCTTTTATTTTAATCTGATTATTATTATCATTATTATTTAACAACTATTTTATGAGTAAAGGAAACCCAAATTGGTGGGTCAAGCCCAAACTCAAAGTATATTAAATAACTAACATCAAGCCCATTAAAATAAAAAGTGTACTAGGCCTAACCCAATTTTAATAAACTCTAAATTGAATAGTTAAGCCCACAATAATTATTGATATTTGGTAATTAATAAAGTTATTATTATTATTATTATTATTATTATTATTATTATTATTATTATTATTATTTAAAGGAAAATTTGGGGTATTACACTCTTCACCCCTTAAAAAAAGTTAGTCCTCTAAACTTAGCTGCATTC
>CM028377.1:52475982-52508392 GCA_013146195.2 Codonopsis lanceolata | reverse complement strand
TAAGTGCAGTAAGAGGAGGAAAAGGATATTTAGCGCGTTTGAGCTGCGGCAGTCAGCCCCTAGAAAGGATTAAAGATAGCGAGTTGACATTAGTAAAATTTAGAAGAAGTAGAGATGGGAGCTGGAATAAATTTTGACTTAGGACGGGATGGTATCTTACGCTTGGAAGAAGAATTTGTGTTCCATCTAACTTGGAGTTGAAAAGAGTGTTAGAAGAGGCTCATAATTCAAGGTTTGCAGTACATCCGGGAGTACAAAGATGTATCGAGATGTGAAAGAGCGCGTTTTGGTGGGAGAATATGAAAAGAGAAATTGCGTAATTTGTCTCTAAGTGTTTAGTTTGTCAACGGTCAAGAGTGAACATCAACGACTTGGGGGAATGTTACAGTCAATGCCGATTCGAATGGAAGTGGGAACATATCACTATGGATTTTGTGGTGGGATTACCTAGAACGCGAGAATGGGCACAATGCAATTTGGGTTATTGTAGACCGATTGACCAAGTCAGCTCACTTCATTGCCTTTAAGATCACTGATTCGTTGGAGAAGTTAGCAAAATTGTATGTTGATGAGATTATCAGGTTGTATAGGATTCCAGTTTCCATAGTGTCAGATCGCGACACCCGTTTTACTTCAAAGTTTTGGGGCAGCTTACAGAAGGCTTTGGGCACTAATTTGAGTATGAGTGCAGGCGTTCCACCCTGCAGGTGACGGTCAATCTGAACAAACCATACGACGTTAGAGGACATCTTTGAGATCTGTAACTTAGATTTCTGAGGAATTGGGATGACCATCTGCCATTAATTGAGTTTACATATAATAATAGTTTTCATGCAAATATTGATATGGCACCATACGAAGCATTATATGGAAGAAAATGTAGATCGCCTACGTGTTGGGATGAAGTGGGCGAGCGACAACTTTGGGACCAATTAAAGTTACGTTGGATAAAGTTCAGTTGATCAAGAAGAAACTTCTTATGGCACAGAGTCGACAGAAATCATATGCAGATAAGCGTCATCGTGAGCTTGAATTTGAAGTGGGAGATCATGTATTTCTTAAAGTTTCACCGACCAGGGGAGTTATGAGATTCGGCGTTAAAAGGAAACTTAGTCCAAGATTTGTAGGGCCTTTCGAAATTTTTGACCGTGTGGGAGAAGTCGCTTATAGGCTTGCATTACCACCAACATTATCTGGGGTCCACAACGTGTTTCATGTGTCGATGTAGAGAAAGTATGTCCCAGATCCAAGTCATGTTATTGCTTTTGAACCCTTACAACTACGAGAAGATTTGCGTTACGACGAGCAACTAATTCGTATAGTGAATCGAAAGGATCAGGTGCTAAGAAGACGAACGATTCCATATGTGAAAGTGCAGTTGACTAATCATACAGAGAAGGAGGCAACTTGGGAACTCGAGGAGGATATGCGAAGAAAGTACTCAAATCTCTTCGACTAATGAGGTACGCTAAGTTTAGAGGACTAAACTTTTTTTAAGGGGGTGAGAGTGTAATACCCCAAATTTTCCTTTAAATAATAATAATAATAATAATAATAATAATAATAATAATAATAATAATAATAATAATAACTTTATTAATTTTTACCAAATATCAATAATTATTGTGGGCTTAACTATTCAATTTAGAGTTTATTAAAATTGGGTTAGGCCTAGTACACTTGAGTTTTATTTTAATGGGCTTGATGTTAGTTATTTAATATACTTTGAGTTTGGGCTTGACCCACCAATTTGGGTTTCCTTTACTCATAAAAATAGTTGTTACATAATAATGATAATAATAATCAGATTAAAATAAAAGAAAAAGGAAATAAAATAAAAGAAGAAAAAGAGAGGGAAGAGGTACATGAACAGACGTAGAAGGGATTGAAAAATCGGTTCTTTGTACCTTGGAAAAAGAAAAGAAAACGCCGGTCAGAATTTCAACGGACGGAGAAGGAGAACCGATAGTGTGGGTGTATAAGAAGGATCCGACACTTGTGTGTTTTATTTTAGAAAATTTAGAAAAAAAAATTTGTGAGTAAGAAAGAGAGATGGCAGTGAGGTGAAGAACAAGGAGAAAGAGAAGGGAATCTTGAGCACGAAGCCAAAAGCATACGGAGAGGTTCTACGGTAAGTCGTCTTGATCCTTCTGCTCGATTTATGCAAATACCAAATCTCCATTTTGTTACATAGAATTGTTGATGGGTTGTAATTTAAAGAAAAAAAAAGAAGAAACATGAAGTTTCGGTTGATGTTGTTGGGTTGTAATCGGTAGTCTGACGATGAAGGAATAAATGGCTTTTATATGGGTGTGAGTGAGTTTGTACTAAAAATCAAAATATATTTGGGGTTTAAATTAATTGATGAATTGGGTAACAAAATGGGAAAAGAAGAGGGTGGAGAAGAGGGCTCAATATAGATTGAAGAGGAGAATTGATGGTGAAGTCATATGGGTTTGTGTACCGAATGTTTGTTAATATAGTAAATGAGTTTTGAAAAGAAAGAAAGAAATGGATGAAGACAAGAAGGTGGGAAACGAGTTTCAAATCGGTATCATCACCAAATTGTTTGTTTTGAAATCAAAATATTGGATTTTCTTTTACAATCTGTGAATGGATTTTAGTTGGATTATATACTGTTGTGTGTGTGTATGTGTTCCGACAGAATAGTAAAGAACAAAAAATAATAATAATAAGAGAAAGAAATAAAGAGAGGAAGAAACATAGCGGATGGCTGGAAGAATGGAATATAAGGAAGAAAAGAAGAAAAATGAAATGGGGGTAATGAAGTAGAAGGGGAAGAAGAGAGAGAGTGTATGTGGGTGTACTGGAGGAATAAAAAAATTGAAGTTTTCCAAAGAGAAAAGAAAAGATGAAGAAGTCAAATCAAAAAGCAATTGGGTGATGGAAGTGACGGATAGAAAAGAAAAAAGAAATAAATAAATAAATAAATAAATAAAATGGGTAGTATTCTGTGAGTGTAAAACAAGTTTTCATTTATTAAAATTTAGTTCAATTACTTAGATAAAAGTGGGTGTAAAATAATGTGTTTTTGCATCTTAGATTTGAGCAAGCACGGATAGCATTTTATATTTTTAGAATTTTTCCCCAAAGTTATAAAAGTTGTAAAAATATCATATATAATTTTAGTAACTATTTATTCTACGGATTATTAAAATTATTTCTTAGACTCTAAATTTTAGTAGAAGGTCCCTAAAGTCAAAATTTTATTTTGTATTTTTATATTCGATTAAGCGCGGGTAGCGATACATTGTGCTTAAGTTAAATTTTTCGCAGCAATACTAAGGTAAGAGATTATACCTTTTGTAGTCTCTATATTTTTTTTATCCTCCATTAGACTTCCAATTATTTTATTGACATCAATATTTTTTTAAACGTACACCGACTTGGGTCTGTAGTTGATTTGAATTCCGTCGATTGTACTTTTCGAAAATCATGAATTGATTCACGTTTGAATTCACTTAATTATTGAATTTCATGTTACTTATTATTCCTACATGAAATATATGATTGTTGCGATGCAAAATTTTGTGATGTATGATTTTTATGATGCATGACCCTTGTAGTGAAATTTGATTATCATTTCCTTGAAATTCTACCATGATCATTAAACTGATTTTTATGACTATCGAATGTCACTTGAAAATGTGAGCATAATTATTGAATGATCGAACTTATCGAATACCACCTAGCTAGTGGTATATGGTTATCCGGATATACCCAAACATGATCGAATTATCGATACTTTTCGGAGTAAATAATTAAAAATTGTTTTACGATCATGGGATTCTGTGAGTAATTTACTGTTTCCAATCGGTATGGGACGGTTGGTGACGGTTGATCACTCGAGTCGTTTTTGTTGTTAAATTTTCTTTTGACTTCATTTTTACTTTGAATTAAAAATTTGATAAATTGCTTCCGCTTATCGATACTTGAACTCTGAACTTGGAATATTGAAATTTATTCCTCTTTGATTTATTCTGGTCAACTCCTCCTTAGTAACCGGAGGGGTTGTATATGATCTTAATGGCCATTGTTCGCTCGCCTTTTTTTTTTTTTTTTTCAAATTCTCCTTCTTCAGGTAATGAGTAGGAAATATGAGAAGACTTAACTCGGACAAACCATGATGACGGTTCCGAGAGATTTTGGATCTAGACTTTGTTTAATAAAATGATAACTTATTAAGAATGATTGACTTTTATTTAGCATCAAGTTTGTAGTAAAGTTTATTGGGTTATTCGATTTTATTTAAAGATGGTTTAAGGTTTATTTATTTTGAGTTGGAAATATTTATGACTTTAAGATGTTATTGTAAATAACGTGGTCAAATTGTGTGACCGCGGTATCGATACCGAGTTTGAGACGTTACACGGTGTAACGGCTTACCTCCGCAATCTTTGCCCGATCATGAGTAAGCATAATTTCTACCCTTTATCTTGGTTCAATGAGAGCTATGGCTTGGTTGCTTATCTCTTCTTAAACCAACGAAGCTAAGAAGTTTATCTTGTAGATAGTCAGAAGCATCCAAATTCATGTTGCTCAAATGGAACTCGCAGAGATCGACTCTTCAGGTTCCCAACAAGGTTCCACAGCGCTATTGGATTGATTTTAGTTTAGCAACTCTCATATATTTTGGGCTTCAGCTTATAAATGTCCATGAGTAAAAATACAATCTCATCACGGTCACAATTAAAGTCTGTTTGATTTAACTTATCTGAATGTATTTATGACTTATAATTTATCATAAGTTGTTTTTAAAGTGTTTGATTTTTCTTATGGTAAGATAAGTTATAAATTATAAGCCACTTATAACACTAACGGCATAAGTTATAAGCACTAAGCCTAATTCTTATTTTTTACTTTTCAAAAGCATATAAGTTCTCTTTTTCATTGAAATTATATATATTCCAATATTACTCTTCTTAATAATAGTTATTATAACAAAAAGTAATATTAATAATAATAATTAGATTAATAATAATAAAAGGAATAATAATAATATTAATAAATAATATTATATGAATAATGATAATAGTAATATTAATAATAATAAGAAGAATAAAAAAATTATTAATAATAATAAATACTCCCTCCTCCCTAAATTAACATCCTAGTTGACCCGACGTACAAATTAAGAAAAAACAATTGACTTGATAATTTATATTAGTTTAATATGTAGTTTCATTTAAATCTCATATGTATGTGGTCTATAATTGAAGTAAGGTGAAAAAGTAAGTGTAAAGTGGTAAAAGTGATGTTTGAAAAAGGTAAGTTTCAAACTGGACAATTATTTTAGGACGGACGAAAAAAGAAAGGAGGACGATAATTTATGGACGGAGGGTTCAATATAATAATAATTATTATGAGTAATGATCTTAATAATAATAATAATAATATTATTAAAATTAAAATTAATAATAATATAGTAAAAATAATTGTAATAATAATAAGTAACTATAAAATTAATATTAATATTAATAAAATAATAATAATAATAAAGGTAATATTAATATTGTTAAAATCAATAATAATAAGTAATAATAATAATATAAATAAAAGTATAATAAAATAATGATAATAATAAGGCCAATAATAATGATAATAATAATAATAATAAAGTACTATTAATATTAATGAAATAATAAAAAAGTAATAATGATAATAACAAAAGTAGTAATAATGATAATTATTATTATTTAAATTAGTAATAAGAATAAAATTAATTATATTAAAATAATAATAATATAAATCACATTTTGTGATGAGGCTATTTGTGTCATTATATTTGAATTCAATATTTTTTTCAATTTAGTAAACAAACACACACACACTAACTTATGAAAGTTAATCAATACTTTTAAAAAATTCAATCAACACCAGTTATTAGTTATCAGTCATAAGTCATCAGTTATAAATAATAAGTCATCAGCATTTATCAATAAGCTAAATCAAACCGGCTCTTATTAGTTGCATAAGTGATGCTCTGCATGATTTACTTTTTGTTATTGTATTAACGTTTTATAACTTTGTCTATCAAGATTATTTTTTTTAATTTTATTAAGAAAAAAAGAAGATATATAAGTTATTTGTATAGCTGAAATGGTAAGATTAGTGGTTTTGAAAGGTAGTTTCTAGAGGAGATAAAGAATAGGTGAGTGAGCATAGAGACCAATGAACAAAACAATATTTAGGTATATGTAGTATGCTAGGCTCGAGTCATACTGTTTTCTAGACCTTATCGTACCCTACTAATTTATAGACCTTAATCACATTATCAGAACATCTTTTTTTTTTTTTTTTTCCTGGGACATGGGAAGAGATCGAACCTGAGACCTCACATATTATGAAGCAACATCTCTAATGTGATAAATTTGTATATAATTTTTTAGCTAGGTCTCATTGTCACTTATACATTTTTATCTTCTTATCCACTTAAAAATATATCTTTCCATTGTATAATCTTCTTACATAACTTTTTACACAAAAAAAATATTAAATTTAACAATATCCAATAAAAACAAAACCCTTCCCTCCACCCCCCCACCCCATAAAGTGGGCGGCCGACCCCCTCACTCTCTCTCCTCCCCAGCTTCTTAATTAGAAAGTCAAATTTATTCTCTTTCCTAAGTGGCTAATAAGAATACAACAATGGTGTATCTTTTGTTAACTTCAAGTTGATAAAAATAAAACAATGGAAAAGCCCTCACACCATATCAGATTTCTAAAGCCAAATTAGTACAACCGAGTAAATATTGAATGCAATGCTAATTTCGGCAACAAGATATCACTATCCAATAACAATACAAAATATTAATAATTTTATTTAAAATCTTGTTGTCATCATCAAAATTATTAAAGCATTGCACAGTTATAATCATTGATTCAATATTTACCCATCAGGGCAAGAACTAATCTGGCTTGGTTCGAATTGGATGACTTTGCCATCCTTATTTATGTTAGGGTTAAATGCACCAATAGTCTCTGAACTTTGATTTTTCACAAGGAAGGCCCCTGATCTTCAAAGTGTATTATTACTAACCTAAGTACTCAATTTTTGTCCGTCAGTGGTCCCTAGCTCTAACTCCGTTAATAAATTATCGTTATGTGATCATGTGCTATCCACGTGTACCAAAAAGAGTGTAATTTGATAACTTATAAACTTGAAGAATGATCCTAAAAGTTTGAAAAATATAAGGGCTCATGTTGAAATCTTACCCTTTTTCTTCCCCAACCAGGCTCTCCGTTATTTCTCTTGTCTGAGTGAACCATTAACAAATTGTTTCAAAAAATGGTAGCCATTTCTCTTGTCTGTTCATTCTCTCTTAAAAAATGGCAACGACAACAACATCATCATCACCACCGCCCTCCTCCCATCCACAACCCTATCCCATCTCCACTCCACCACCACCACATCTTCTGTTTTCTCTCTCCATCGCGCCTCCAGCCTCGGCGATTATGATGGGTGTGGATAGAGGGCAGGAAGGAGGCCAATCTGACATGGTGCGTGATGGAGATGAAGATCGATCTGGAGCGAGCTCGTTTGGAGAAGGCGAAGCTTTGCCGGCTCTATTGAAGGGGGTTTTGGTCGGAGATGGTGGCTATGGTTGACATGGAAAGAGATGACGAGGCTAGGTGTGGAGCCGAAGGAAGACGACATGACTTGGGGAGAAGAGAGAAAGAAAACACTAATTGGAATTCCTGTAACTTTTTTTTTTCCAGGGAATTCCTGTTTCGTTTTTTCGGGAAAATCGTGGAGCTGGGTATTTGGAGAATCTGAATATTGAGAAATTAGGGAGTGGGTATTAAATTTATCCATAGCCGTGAAGTGGGGCTCTAGGGCTGCAATGGACTTCCAGGTACACTCTCTGCTCTCTCAAGTCTACCAGTCACATGAATCACGTAATCATCAAATTGTAAGCATTTGTTACAACACAAACTCCCTCTGTTAGGTCTAGACGACGAGGACTGGTAGTGTGGGATATGATCCACCTGGTACCTTGAAAATTCTACCCAGCCTACAGATCTGACTTTAAGTAGTTGTTCAAGTCCATGACTTCGGTGAGGGTAAGGGTGAGGGTCAAGCGACAATTTTTTTGTGGTGGATGGTAGGCTGCGTGGTGTTGTTGTGGAACTTTCTTGTTTTGTTATGAGAGCTTCCATGGACTAGAAACCTTGTGGAGGCTTAGCGGGGTTTTTGAGCGGGAAATATAGGGAAAGAGTGAACAAGTAGGAGTTGTGGGATTTTCGTGAAGGGAATGCGAAAATATATTTCTTATCATTTTTATTTTTGAGCTTTTCCCTTTGACGATTGAGGGATGATCGCACGTGCTCTCTCCGATCCATGTTTTTCTTCCTGGGTTTGGGAAAGAAGAAGGGTAAAGTTTCAACATGGGCCCTTATACTTTTCAAACTTTCTAGATCGTCCTTTAAGTTTATAAGTTATCAAATTACCCTCTTTTGGTGCATGTGGGTAGCACATGATCACATAACGGTAATTTATTAACGGAGTTAGGGCTAGGGACCACCGGCGGACGAAAATTGAGTACTTAAGTCAGTGGTGATACACTTTGAAGATCGGGGGACTGCTTAGAGTGAAGGGTCAAAGTTCGGGGCTAATGGTGCATTTAGCCCTTTATGTTATGTATTAGTTAGTGATCGATAATGCTTGTTGACACGAGAAAAACTAGGTGATTAGGGCATCTACAGTCATGGACCTGTGAAAATGTTTATTCTAACTACCACGTCATGCTACGTCATCAGCTTATAAATATTTTATCTATAAACATATTCTCCACTATACATAAACTCATAAAAGCTTTATAGCATGGACTCACAACTAAATATTTTATTCTTTCCCAATAAACATTTATTTTCAAAAATAAATATATCGTTTTAAAACATAAATATTTATAGAACAAATATAATACGTCCAAAAAATAATTTATATATTTTTAAATTTTATCTTTGAAAAAAACATTTTTATTCATAAATATTTATTAGTATTTCAAACTACCGATGCAACAATATAGATTTTATTGAACTAAATCAATATAAAATCATACAAATTATAATTAAAGTTGCATAATACAATGAGAAAACAAAGTAATCAAATACTAATAAGAAATATTCAATCGTTACAACTTAATTTTCATCGTTGTTGTCTCCAAAGCGTTCCCAAATATGTTCGATCAAATCAGATCAAAGTTTTTGATGTACTTTCCGATCACGTAGTTCCGCATGCCTTTGGAGGTATTGTTGAAATTCTTGAATAAATCCACGTGATACGCACTGGTGGATATACTTCTCCATCGCTCCAGTTACTTATTGCATTACCTTCATTCTCCATAATCATTTTGTGTAATATGATATACACGTACATTATATCTTTCAAAGCCTCCTTGTGCCAAAATCGAGCCGCACCTCGTACTATTGCCCAACGAGACTGGAGGACTTCGAACGTTCGCTCAACGTCCTTTCTTGCAGCCTCTTGCATTTGTTTGAACTTTATCCTTTTAGGATCTTCTGGATATGTAAAAACTTTTGACAAATGAAGCCCACTCCGGGTAGATACCATCTGCTAGATAATATCTTTTCGTGTATTGTGTGCCATTTACCATAAACTAAACTTGAGGAGAGTGTTTTTTCAATACATCGTTGAACAATGGAGATTGGTTGAGTACATTAATGTCGTTGTTAGAACCTGCAACACCGAAAAATGCATGTCATATCCAAAGGTCTTGAGAAGCGACCACTTCTAGCATTATTGTTGGAACCCATTGATCTCCTCGGGTAAATTGACCTTTTCCAAGGATCTGGACAATTTTTTCATGGCCAATGCAAGCAGTCAATGCTTCCTAACATACCGGGAAAACCATGGACCTTAAAATGTAGGTGAAGTAAGTGTTGGACGTCGTGAGCATTGGGTCTTCTCAAATATATGCTTCCAAATACCTCAATCACAGATCGACAAAATTTCATTAGACAATTGATTACATTGGTTTCACCAATTCGTACATACTCGTCATATTGATCGGCAGGCGTGCCATATGCCAACTGACGAATAGCAGCAGTACATTTTTGCAAGGGGGAAAGTCCCTTTCTACCGGTTGCGTCAACCCTCATCTGAAAATACTTTGTATGATTTGAAAGAGCTTCTACAATTCGAAGGAATAACTCCTTACTCATTCGATACCTTCTTCTGAAAATTTGATCTGTGTAAACTGGCTCATTGGAGAAATAGTCATTGAAAAGTCTTTCATGTCCAACTTCACGTTCTCGATTTATGTACTTTCGACTGCGTTTACGACTGTGGGAGGCTTCTGCTTCTTCTTCCTTCATTTTCATTTCCATAATCATTATCATCATTTTTTCACTTGAATCATCAGTCAATTCATCGTTCACGAATTGTAGAAGTGTATTTTTATAGGAGTGATTGGGACCTTGAGACGTTTTTTAGTGTGGAGATTGGTGTATCTGTAGGTACATGTGTAAGAGGTTGTGGTTGGAGAAAATATAAAGTCTCAAGCCTCTTATATATAGACCTCTTATAACGGCTAGTTTTTACAACGACTAGTTTTTACAACGGCTAATTTTTGCAACGGCTAGTTTTTACAATGGTAAGTTTTTGTAATGACTAGTTTCCTTCGCACAATTAAAAATTAAATAGCATAAAATATTACACATGGGTTACGTGAAGAAAAAAAAATTAAAATATTACATAAACTTATAAGCTTCATAAATTAAAATTACAAAACATAAATTAGGGAATACAACAATTAGAAACTTCACAAATTAAAATTACAAAACATAAATTAGGGAATATTATATTTGACCTTGATCGAGTCACAAATGTGTTGATACATTTGTAGTTGCTCATTCGTCATGTCACTAGTATCCTTAAAGATGATTTCATAATTCAACGCAGTTGTCACTCCCTCGAGTGCTAAAATATTTCTTTCTTCAATTTTACGATGCTTATCCCATATATCGACACTTTTGATTGCATTTTTCTCGACGATTTTTTGTTTTCCCTTTCCTCTTTGCCGCCTTTTGACCAATCGGGTGAACTTCAACTTAATTGTCTTCGATGTTGATGCTCGTATGTGCATCAGATAATGAAGTGAATGTTCTCGATTCAGATATCTTTGTTCGTTTAGAGGATTGTTCACTCGATTTCCCACATTTCCACTTTGACTCATCTTTCACCATTAGCCACACATGCTCATATTTGAAATGTTTTTTTACGTATAGAATGATAAAGACCACGTGTAGTTTCCTTCACTTGGTCGTCGGACCACCCACTACGATGTTGATTTCTAACTTGGATGAAAAAATTGATTAAATTCATTAATCTGTGGACAAATTGCGTACCAATGCGACTTCAAGACGTTCAACTTTCTTTGAATCCCCGTCTTTCGGTTGTTATTGTAGTACTCAGTGATTCGTTTCCAAAACTCCTTATCATTTTGAGAGTTGCCCTTCACGCTTTCTGTTGAAATAACGAGTCAAGCACTTACAAGCATTTTATCTTCTTCAATGCTCCACTTTGTTTTTTGCTTGTCTTTTGTTTGGTTGTCTTCTTCATTATCAAAAACAATAGTTTCCAACCCCTCTTGGGTGAAAAATTGTGGAATTGCAGACTCACCGACACTATCACTTCTTGTATGAGTTGGTGTTGTTGGATTTCCAATACCGATGTATATTGGTTTGTCATAGTTGAATTAAAATATTGCGAATACATGGGAAATTGATAATTTAGATAAGGAAAATTTTGAACACTTGAAATACCTTGATAATTTGGATAAGAAAAATTTGGCGGAGCTTGAAAATTTGAACTTAAAAATTTGACGGAACTTGAAAATAAGGTGGAACTTGAAAATTCGACGAAACTCGAATATTTGGCGGACCTTGAAGATTCGACGGACTGAAAAATTCAGAGTAGTTTCGGCATTCGCAGAATTTTCGACATTAGAGTTCAATAAATTTGTAAAAAAATCGTTATCCATAACAAAAGAAGTGTAAATAAGAATTTGTGTAGAGAATGAGAAAATATAGATGAATTTGTGTAAAAAAAAATTTGGAAACCAATTTATAGGAATTTTTTTATTACCGTTGTAAAGTTTTTTTTTTTATATATAAAAACAGCCGTTGCTGGACAAGTTGCTGCCATTTTGCAGAGATTTTGCTGGCTAAGCACTTGATAAACCGATCCAAGGCTATGAAGATGTTGCAATTTTGGAGTGATGAGTTGGAAGGCTCCAACGGCGATAAAGCTTTAAAGCAAGCCGGTAAAGCTTTACCAAATTAAAATCTAATTAAGATCAATAAACCGTTTTAAAATTTTTTTACTCCGTACTTAAACGAAGAACAAGAAAAATGTTGGTATTTTCCCCCACCTAAATCACGTGCTATTTTCATTCTATTTCCAAGTCTAGAGAAGACCGAATAAAAAACAAAAAGGAAAAAACCCCACTCCAAAAATATCCCACTACCAATAATTGCTCCAAAATTCCCTTTTGCCCTCGCTCTATATAAAAAAGATACAATTTTCTGATATTCCACGGAGATGTGTCGACGGCGTCGGAGCTGGTCAACGTTCTGCTGGCCTGACTTTGACTTTTCATGGTGGCGTCCGATGATTGACTTCTCTTACATCACAGCCGTATGGACATCACAAAGCTTCCGTTGGCCAGAAATTAATTTCTCCAATTACTTTACCATGCAGAGCTTCCAGCGTCTCGATACGTGGATCGTCGACGACGTGTTGTGGACGGTGGTTTCGGTGGTGGAATCCATTGCTTTGGCTACCATGCTTTGCTATTTCTTCGTGTTTTGTGGTTGTACTTTGTAAAATTTTCCAGTTCTTTCATGTAAATAAATATTAATTAATTGGTAGTGTGTTAATGATCGCTGATGAACTGGACTTCCGGTTAGATTGCCTTGAGTTCTTGTCGTATTCTGGTTCGGTACGATATAAGTCAACCTAAGAGCAAAAATTAGCAGAAAACAGAAATTAAGAAATCAAATCACCAAAAATAAGTCAAAGAAAGACAGATAGCATGGATTATACATAAATTTAAACAGAGAGCATAAGCTGGAATAATAAAATTAAGGCGGGTATCTCATATCAAACAACAGAATAAGTATAAAAACAGAAATTAAGGGCTTAAAATCAAATTAAACAGAAAACGAATCAAAAAGATCAACATACCTCTTCATCTTCACCGTCATCATCATCGCTATCATCTCCCTCATCGTCGTCTTCGTCCTCCGAACCGTTATCGGTCACAGGCGGGCTCTCTGCACCACCTCCTGTACATCATCGTCATCAACCTAATCCTCCTCGTCTTCGTCGCCGTCTTCCTCCTCATCGTCGTCCTCCACTTCACTATCAGTATTCTCAGTATCAATAACTTCGTCGCCGACGACGTCGTCGTCGACAGTCGTCACCTCGACTTCAGTCTCGACTTCTAATTCAACCTCGCCGTCCATGAATTTCATTTCTATCGCTCTCTCTCTCTACAGATTATCACAACAAATTTATTTTTCCTTTTTTTCAGAAAATTAAAATTAAAATTGGCAAGGAAAAAAAATACAGCGGAGGAGAGAGAAAAAAAGGGAAATCAATCGAGGAACTTCTTTGTTCTACAGAGTAGCTCTGATGAGGTTTGATCTCGACCGTTGAATCATAATTTGACGTGGATTAATGACGTGCCTATCAATCAGACGTGTGTAGTAAGAGAACGTGTATGTGTTTGTGTTTTTAGGTGTTTGCGGCGCTCTGTAATCCGTTTCTTGTGAGATGCTCCACACGTGACACGCGTGTGAGGATATCTAGGGTTAGACCGTTAGAGCCATTTAAGATACTCCTACTTTTTCTGGAATAATATTCCCATATGTTAATCCTATAATCCGTAAACCCAACGAATTGGGTTTATGCATTCACTAGAAATGGCTTTGGGCCGGAGACAAAAAATGGTGTGTAAGATAAGATGGGCCTCAATAGGTCTAAAAAGCTCGTTGTCTTACTGTTAGGGCTTCAACCCTATATGTAAAAATTTGTTCCGAGCAAAAAGTTTACTATTCAGTTTGGATGTTTTACTTTAAAAGTCTACTTTTAAAAATTAAGATATACAAGTATTATTTTAGAAAAAAATATAAGCAGATACATCTTTTAAAACATGTTTTCAAATGAATCTAGCTATTTTTTGGACATATCTTTTAGGTACAATTTAGGGGCAAAAGTACTTCTCAGCCATTTATGTCGTCATTCCTTTCTTCTCATGCTCCACCTCGTGCCCGCCATACACGACCCTCGTCCCCATCATCCCCGTCCCCGGAGTTGTTGAAGTTCTCTGCTCCTCATTACGCCCCCCCTGACAGCTTCTTCTTGATTCTCAGTCTTTCTCTTAGTTGTTGAAGTTCTCTGCACTTATTTGAGCCTATATTATTTATGTCTTGGAAGTTTCGAAGGAGCATCTCGATCTCCTAATTCTCACTTTCAGAAAAGAAAGAATGACACTTCACTATCTACTAAGAGATTCTCAGTCTTTTTCCTATATGGGATTATCAGTCTCCAATAAAGGGAATCTCTGATAGGTCTTATGAATGACTTTCTTTCCATATCTACCAAAGCTTTTTCTAAGTGTGGGACTGAGCTCTAGGAATGGACCTTCACTGGGAAGAAGCTATGAAAAATTCCCTCGTGAGTTGACAAGCTATTCCCGAAATCGATGCATTTTTGAAACTCTTGATTGATGATGCCAAGCTTTGGCATCAGGATTTTAGTTTTTTTTTTGTCCTGAAAAACTATCAAAACAGTTCTGATGCCAAGCCTTGGCATCAGCATTTTTGAATTTTTTTGCTTGAAAAAACTGTCAAAGCAGTGCTGATGCCAAGACTTGACATCAACATTTTTGTTTTTTTTCCCTAAAAAACTATCAAGGCAGTGCTGATGCCAAGACTTGGCATTAGCATTTTTTGGATTTTTTTGTTTATGAAAAAACTGTAAAAACAATCCTGATGTCAAGCCTTGGCATCACCATTTTTCGTTTTTTTGTCCCGAAAAACTGTCAAAGCATCCGATGCCAAGACTTGGCATCAGCATTTTTGAATTATTTTTGTGCTTAAAAAACTGTCAAAGCAGTGCTGATGCCAAGTCTTGTTATGAAAATATTGTAAAAACAATCTTGATGCCAAGCGTTGGCATCAACATTTTTGGTTTTTTTATGTCCTAAAAAAACTGTCAAAGCAGTGCTGATGCCAAAACTTGGCATCAGTATTTTTGAATTTTTTTCCTTAAAAAACTGTCAAAGTAGCGCTGATGCCAAGACTTGGCATCAACATTTTTTTGTTATGAAAAAACTGTAAAAACAATCCTAATTCCAAGCCTTGGCATCAGCATTTTTCGTTTTTTTGTCCTAAAAAACTGTCAAAGAAGTGCTGATGCCAAGACTTGACATCAGTATTTTTGGTTTTTTTAGGTCGGATGACTTTTGTCTTAATTAATGACATTTTTGTCATTTTGCAACCAATTTGTAGTTATATGAAATGTCCAAAAAATTGATTGTCCAAGATGAAAATATGTTTCTAAAATTGTATCCACTTGAAATTTGCTCATTATTTTATTGCTAATAGATTACAAAAATTATCATTTTATTTGAAAATTTTGACTTTCAAATGGGGGCTTTACCCTGAGGAAGTATGATAAAAATCTAATAAAATTTGAACAGAGTAACGATACATGATGTGCCCGGCCCAAGCTAATAAAATTGATGATAAAAGTAAAAGTCTTTTATCTAAAGACTTTTAAAAACAACATGATGTGCCCGGCCCAAGCTAGGTCACGAGCAGAGCACGAGCTGTCATCAACGTGCCAGTCACGAGCATAATCAGTATGGGGCCTACCAACGTAGTGGGCAGAGCTAACAAGACATCAAGCAACGGACAGAGCAACTCCAATCCAAACTTGGTCGGGCACAGGCCTTACATATCCGACCAGGTGTCATGACCAGGGACCACACTCATATCGGGCAAAAAATCGGATTCATCCTGTCCAAACCTGGTCGAGCACTGGCCTTGCCTGCCCGACTAGGGGCCACGCCCGGGATATACATTTACCTCAACTCAGTCTACGTCAAGTAGCCGAGAAGTGCCTTGCTCGCCCGGGCACGCATCGAGCAAGAAACTCCGGAAACTTGCTCCCCAAGACAAGTCAAAGGTTTCCTTAACCGAGCAGGTCACTTGCCTTATCTACTCCTACATTTACGCGACCAGCCGCCTATCATGCCTACAATTTAAGGATTCTCTCCTTAATTGATTGGGTTTCTATGGAAACTGAATTCCACCAGGATTTTAGGTCATTAGGGACCTATAAATACCCCTCCATAAACCACAAACAAGGTACGCACACTTCTTTGAGCCTTGAACCTCTGTCAAATTCTCTCTTGACATTCACACCCGATACTTACTCTCACGCCAGAGTGGTTTCGCGAGGCCAAGCCTTGCACTTCCACTAAGGTTTTCTATGATCTTAATCAGGTTCAAGGAAGCATATCAAGCCCAGATATCCTACCCATCATACGGACAACCCAAGCTGCATTTTTGTCACTTCAGTTTGGTTCCATTGCCGGGAAACTTGAAGTTTCAACACTTTCCTCATAGTTTTCAGGTGAGATTCTAGAAAATATGTCTATTTGGCAAGGGTAGCAAGCATCATGCTACCATTAGTAACCACCAGGCTGGTAACAACAATCCACCACCGGGCGATTTGCCACCAAGGGCACCCCAAGGGGTGCAAACGAGGAATCAAAAAGTGGCTGCTTGGCACGCGACTCATGGAAATGATGTGTCGTATGTTAAGGAACAGACATCCCAACACACAAGCCAAAGTCACGCTAGCCAATGTGATACCAGGCAAGTTATCAATGAGAAGTGCGATGCTCGTGCACTAGATCTCAGGACGCAACTAAATCGCCAACGAGAACATGGTCAGGGCAGCCACGAGAGTTTGCCTAGGTAAACCCCTGACCAACAGGCTACTGCTCTGCAAGTCCAAGCGAAGTATTATAATAAGATGTACGCGCTCAACCAGCAACTGCTTGCCTTGGGCCACGCCCCGGTTCCAGTTGCAGATTTGGCGATGCCCGCTCTCAGCAATCAAGCAATCGTTGGTGGTGGCTAGGTCTCCCAACATTTGCCCGCTCCGACCAAACGGATCCCTTCCGTTATACACGTACCCTCAGAGCAGGCCAATGAAGTATAGAGGGTAGATGATCAGGCGGAGAGCAGATATAGTCGCCAAAATCTTTCCCATAGGCATCACCACCGACACGAGCATCGTGCTCAAGAAGAGAGCCATAGCCGCCGCAGAGCCTGTGAGTATGCGGAGGCAGAGGCACACCGGCCTAGGCACATGCCGCGAGTTGAGCGGGAAGCGGAAGCCTCTTACAAACCAACCTATTGCCCACAACTAGCACGCAGTCGGCAGTCAGACCCTGCCCATTCGTCTAGACTCACCGTGGACGCAGAAAAACGACTGTCCGAGCGGATGGAGGCCATGAAGCGAGACATGGCCAAACAAATGGCTAATTTAGCCGTGGCCAAACCCGGCTATGGGGCCACTAAGCCATTGGAGGGCAGCCCGTTCACTCCAGAGATCAAGAATGCGCCACTCGCACAAGGGGTTATCTTCCCACAATTCGAAAAGTACTTTGGGAAGACGCAAGCAAGCGACTGGCTCAGATCATTCGAGGCACAGATTCGGATGGTCATCGACGTGGAAGCTTTGAAAATGCGAGCATTTGAGGGTTCTTTCCAGGGAAAGGCACAGTCGTGGTTGGGTAGAGTCCCCCGTGGATCTATTGGTAGTTCGGAGATGCTTCGGGAGAAGTTCTTAGAAGAATTTGGCACTGCGGGGCCAACGCCCAAAAACCGGTTTGATCTTGCTAAGATTCGGCAAGGCGACAATTAGTCCTTTGACAGCTATCTAAAAAGATTCGAGGAAATGCTCGACCAAGTAACTGCTACTAGTGACCCGGAGATCACGTTCTGCTACCTTAACAACATGAAAGCAGGACCATTGAAAACAATGTTGGCTATGAACCCAGGCGCGTCGAAAGTAGAGCTGCTAGCAAGCTCTCACCTTTTCTACTCAACTAAGACCATCAAGGGCAACAAGGCCAAGAACAAAAATAAGACTCGGGATAGCTCGGCCACGCCAGCTGACCAGAGCCAGGAGGGCAATAACCGCTCGTGCATAGATAGGAAGAGAACATCTACCCCCGGACAGAGATTCATGGAAGCATAGTTCACCCCACTGAATACCACACGGGAAGAGATCATGTTCCAAGTGGGGGATGCATTGCCAGTTCCCTACCCGCTTGACCTCGAGCTCGCTCACACCAGGGACAACACAAAGTATTGTGATTACCATCATGGTAATGGCCACACAACAGAAGAATGCATAGTGTTGAAACGGGAAATACAAAAACTAATCAATGCGGGCAGGTTGGACCGCTTCAAAAGGGATCAGGGCGTGGGAAATAATGCAAACAATGACCGACAAGGAAGACCCCCGAGAGGAAGAGGCGGTCAGGCCCTTCAAATTAAAGGGGTGGTGAATATGATCCAGGAAGAGCTCCCGTCCAACACTCAGCTCGGGAAGCACATATACTCCTTGTCCAAAGCTATCAATGCACCAACAGTACAGCGGGCAAGGGAGCATAACATTATCTTTACCCGCAAATGAAATACCTTCGGCATCAAATACTCCTCCTCCAGAACAGCCATTTGGTCATTTCTGTCGGTAACAATTGGCATGTTCATAGGTGCCGCTGTCGCATGGACGCCGGCGCAGGACATCATGTATTATAATATTATTCCTGCTTCAAAGGACTAGAGTTATCAGACACCCAGCTCAAGCCTTACCTAGGGAAGCTTGAAGGATTCACCAACCATCCAGTGAGCGTCAAGGGCACCATTGAGCTCGAAGTCTTCATGGGAGATGAGGAACAAACCCAGACAGAGATGATCACATTCCTTGTAATCGATCTCAAATCCGCCTACAACTGCATCCTGGGTTCCCCGGCCATGGCCAAGTTTCAGATGGTCACCTCCATCCCCCACTAAAAGGCTAAGTTCTACACAGAGGAGGGAGTATGTATCCTCAATAGCAAGCCGCGGGCAATGTGGGAGTATGTTCGGGATTCCCAGCGGAAGAAGCAGAAACTGATCATGGACATTCTCGACCAAACAATGGAAGCTCCTGAAAAAGAGGTTCTAACCGATACTGCCCCGGGCTCCATCCCCATAAACAATATCGAGCTCGGGGAGACCTCTGAAGCAACGGACCCCATGGAAACAGAGGAGGCCGAGCAAGCCCCGGCACCATTGCCCTCCAAGCGCAAGGATCGGCGTCTCGCGACACAAGACATCGAGATGGACACTCTACAAGTGCGTGACGAGCCTGAATTCTAGCCATAGGGCGAGCTGGAAGAGATCGTCATTAATCCTGCATACCCCGAGCAGAAAATAAAAATTGGGAAGACCATGCCTCCCGAAGCTCAGGAGAGGTTGATCGAGCTACTTAAGAACAGCCTGGATGTATTCGCATGGACAGTTGAAGACATACAGGGAATCAGCGAGAGTGTTGTCCGCCATGACCTGAACGTGGATCCAACTTTTCGGCCTATTCAGCAATGGCCAAGGCAGTACTCCCCAGAGAAGAGCGCAACGATCAAAACAGAGGTCTAAAAACTGCTGAAAGCGGACATCATCGAGGAAATCCAGTATCCAACCTGGTTGGCTAACGTGGTAATGGTTAATAAGACCAACGACAAATGGCGGATGCGCGTCGACTTCACAGTCCTCAATAAAGCTTGCCCGAAAGACTGCTACCCGCTGCCACGTATTGACGTGTTCGTAGATGCCATAGCTAGTTTTGAGATGCTCAGCTTCCTAGATGCGTATTTAGGGTACCACCAAGTAAGGATGAACGAAAGGTGACAAAAGGAAGACAGCCTTTCCCAAGTTCTGTGGTCTTTAATGCTAAAATGATGCCTTCTTCTGGTCAAGAACCAGGGCCACTTATCAGCGCATGGTTAACAAGGTTTTCGGTTCTCAGCACGGGAGAAACATGAAAGCCTACATTGATGATATGCATCAAGACCAAAGGCCACGACCACACTCTTGACTTGAAGGAAACATTTGCCAATCTGTGTAAACATAACATGAAGCTGAATTCGAGCAAATGCGTATTTGGTGTCCGAGCAGGGAAATTTCTCAGGTTTATGGTTAACCAGCGCGGGATAGAAGCGAATCCGGAGAAAATTCAGGCTTTGTTCGAAATGGAACAGCCTTACTGTATCAAGCACATTCAGCAGCTAAATGGTAAAATTATTGCCCTTGGCCGTTTCATCTCTCGATCAGGGGAAAAATGTCTTCCATTCTTCAAGGTCATGCGCAACAACAAATGTTTCGAGTGGAATGCAGAATGTGCCAAAGTCCTCGAGCAGTTCAGGGAATATCTTGGCAAACCACCCCTCCTTAGTAGCCCTATGCCCGGTGAGCCTTTATATGCGTACTTAGCAGCCATAGACCAGGCTGTGGCTGCTGTTTTAGTTAGGGAGGAGGTAGGAATTCAAAAGCCTGTGTATTATGTATCAAAGGCCCTCAGTCCTGTTAAGGGTCGTTATTTTAATGTAGAAAAATTAGTCTACTCGCTTGTCATAGCTGCCCAGAAATTAAGGGCTTATTTTTCTGCACATGTAATTATAGTATACACAGATGCTCCACTGCGCAAAGTCCTCCACAAGCCCAAATCATCGGGGAGGCTCCTCAATTGGTCGATCGAGCTAACTGAATTCCACATCGACTACCTGCCTAGGCGGGCAATTAAAGCCCAAGCCTTGACTGACTTCTCAGTGGAAACAAGTTTTACTCAGCAAGAAGAGTCTGAAGCCCAGCAACCAACGAAGTCCGAGTACGAGCAACTCCCACGGCCTCGTCCGACCTATTATTGGGATCTTTATGTTGACGGGGCAGCGAGTAAGGTCGGGAGCGGAGCTGGCATCCTTCTCATAGCTCCCGACTAGACCACAGAGTTTGAATTGGCACTACGATTCAAGTTCCCTGCCTCCAATAATGTGGCTGAGTACGAAGTAATGATCGCTAGTCTGGAACTCGCAATCGACATGGGCGTAGAAGCAATTACAGTGTACTCGGATTCACAGCTAGTAGTGAAC
The DNA here is from genome assembly GCA_013146195.2 of Codonopsis lanceolata. Taxonomy (NCBI): domain Eukaryota; kingdom Viridiplantae; phylum Streptophyta; class Magnoliopsida; order Asterales; family Campanulaceae; genus Codonopsis; species Codonopsis lanceolata. The sequence goes on along the minus strand of CM028377.1, from coordinate 52,487,129 downwards.
CAAGTCCAGGGGGAATATACGGTGCATCACCCCTCCCTGGTCAAATACTGTGAGATTGTCATTGAAATCTTGAAGAATTTCAAGTTCTGGGAGATCATCAGAATTGCTCGAGCTAACAACATGCGAGCATACTACTTGTCCAAGATCGCTGAAGCAAGTCTAGCATTGCTGAATCCGTCAGTAATGATCGAGCATTTGGAAACTCCGACTATTGACAGACCAGTAATCATGGACATCGAGCCAGCGGCTAGAAGCTGGATTGATGACTACAAGGACTACATCGAGCAAGGAGTCCTCCCAGCGGACAAGGTCAAAGCCACCACAGTCATAAGCCAAGCTTGCAGATACTCGGTAGTCGGGGGAATCCTATACAAGCGATCTAAGGTCGTCGACCTATGCCACCAGGTTTCACATGTTTCCTCCTGCAGCTTTCAATCCGAGGGTGTTTTATACGAAGTGCACGAAGGAGAATGTGGCGGCCATCTAGGCACCAGAGCTCTGGCAGAGAGAGTTCTGCGCGCAGGATACTACTGAATTACTCTCAGAAGAGACGCTGAGAGATACGTTCGCGAATGTGACAAATGCCAACGATACGCGGACATACCAAGGTTGCCCTCCACTATGCAAACCCCGATAGTTGCTGCCTGGCCATTTGATATGTGGGGAATCGATCTGATCGGTCCTTTTCCTTTGGCACAATACACATACAAGTATGCAGTCGTCACCATCGACTATTTCATAAAGTGGATCGAAGCAAAGCCACTGGCCACCATCTCAGAGGCAAACGTCATCAAATCTGTCCATGACCAAGTATGGTGTCGGTTCGGTCTTCCCCGGGCAATCATTTCTGACCATGTCACTTAATTTTCAAACAAGTTCACAGCTGAATGTGCTCGCCTAGGCGTCAAGCATTGGCAATAATCCGTCGCTTACCCGTAAGGCAACGACCAAGCAGAGGTCGGGAACAAACAAATGTTGCATGCACTTAAAAGAAACCTAGAAGGGTGAGCTGGGAAATGGGCAGAAGAGTTACAATCGGCCCTGTGGGTAATCAGAACCACTGTCCGGGGTCCGACCAGGGAACTCCGTTTACGCTTACCTACGGATCTGAAGAAATGATCCCCGTAGAGATGGCCTTGCCTAGCTACCGAGTTTCCCACTACAGTGAGCAAAATAATCAGCTTGCCCGAGCAATAGACCTTGATCTGCTCGAATAAAAGAGGCTGGATGCGCGACTAAGGATGGTCAACTACAAGCAGCGAGCAAAGGCTCACCATGACAAAAGAGTCCGAGGAAGATCATTCATGGTCAGAGACTGGGTACTCAGGAAAATTGAAGTAACGGGTCATCGGAAAGAATGGGGAAAGCTATCGCCTAACTGGGAATGGCCTTTTCAAGTTACTGGCATAGTCAGAGAGGGCACCTACACACTACGGAACAAAGAAGGCAAGGACTTGAAACATCCCTAGCATGCAGATCACCTGAAGAAATACTATCCTTAAGCCAGTCCTCAATACACAAACGGGCAAGACCCTCAGCCCTGTTGAGGGTCACCATCATTCTATCAATAAAAGGCAAGTTATTTATGTTCATTAGTGCAACTGATTTCTTGTCGTTTATCAACTGTTATAGGATTGCTTGACAAAATCTGCTCGCCAGCCGAGTAAAGAGGGCCACGCCCGGTTAACCTTCCTCTATACACGAGTATTTGTAAACATATCTTATCCTCTCCGTGAGTAAGATGGGGCCATGCCTGATTCACGTACTGGGATGCCCGCCAGGAGGTAAGGACCCTGCCCGCAAGATAGCGGCTAACTACCTCGGATTCCTATAGTTACCGAGCAACAATGTTAGTCGTATTTTTTTTTTTAGGAAACAGGGACGGCACCCTGTGAAATTTTATAAATAAGAAAAATGAATACAAACTTGAGGGGGACAACCAGCCTTGCCCTTATAATGGGAGGACAGAGGAGCCTGACCTCGAAAAGGAGATACAAACTTCGCAAAGAAAGCAAAAATAAATATAAGAAATACAAACTATCTAATCCGTCTAATATATGGAGTACCATCTTTATCTAGAAACATAGCGCCACGAATCCGCGGAGGGAGATCCTGAACGGAGGCAAAACTAGAAGCAGCCAAAGAATCACAACCGAAATTCGCAAGGAGGTCCGCTACACTATTGGCCTGTCTAAAGCAATGAACCACTTGAAATTCCATATCTCTATTGATGGCTAACACTTGCTGAATAATGGACCAACACCGCCAAGGGGGCTTATGACCATGAAGAAGACAATCAACCAATATCTTAGAGTCAAATTCGACAAATGCTTTCGAAATCCAAAATCACGGCGTACGACCCCATGTAAAAGAGCTTTAGCCTCGGCCAAGGTATTTGAACCAATCCCATAATATGCTTGAGAAAGCATGAATAAAACCCCCATTAGAAGAGCGAATAATGCCTCCACCTCCACTATGACCCGGATTACGACGAGAGGCCCCATCGTATTCGGTTTTAGCAAGAAGGAGGAGGGATCCAACGAATCAACTTAAAATTAGGACTAGAAGGCAGCCCTTAGAATTAGAGTATGCCCGATTTATAGAGATGAAGATCATCTCTAACCACTTTGATAATGCCCATGAGAGAGAGACCCTTGTTATCAAAAGAAGAGAGTTCCTATTTTTCCATAGATGCCATAAGATAAGACAAGGCAAAAGAATTTGTTCCATAGAGCGACAAGGATGAAGCCACCAAGACATACTGACATTGAAGGATAGAAAAGTAACAGACGAAATTTGATGGCAAAGACTGAAATAAGACCAAGCATGAGAGGCAATAGAGCTATGCATGAAAACATGATGGAAGGTTTCGGTATTTCCTGAATCACAGCAATAACAGTTAGAAGCCATCTGAAATCCCATTTTTTTAAGACCCTCATCAATAGGAAGCTTGTGTTGGAGAAGACGCCACATAAAAACACTTATGTATCTTGGGACGGACTTATGCCAAAAGAACTTAGAAGATAACATTTCCTGGAGGCAATACGTAATATGATGACAGTAGAAGAAATGGAAAATCTCCGTTAGCGACGAGTCCAAAGGAGAGTCATCAATATCGGAAATAAAGGGGCGATCTCGAATACGCACCAAATCGGTTGAGAAATCAAAATTTGAAATATCGGGAACTAAGCGAGGCGAGTCCTCAAATAAATCGCGGACCGAAGAGATAGGAAGATTGTGAGGATTAGCGATCGGACCACCTTAGCCAATTATCAAACCAAGGCGAACAATTCCCACGCCCAATAAGCCACTTCATATCTTTGTTCGACAAGCGGCAAACATCCGATCTGCACCAAATATGAGAGCCTCTAATTGAAGCCTGAACCGGGTGAATATGAGGGCAATACTTGGCTGCAAGAAATCTGGACCAAAGAGAATTCTGAGTTCTAAAACGCCACCAACAGCTTGCAGAAAAAGCCTGGCTAAGAACACTAAGAGAGCGAATTCCGACCCCTCCTTCAGAAACCAGAGTGCAGCATTTCGACCAAGCAATCCAATGGTGTTTATGTTTACCATCAATATGGCCCCAAAAGAAGTTTGCCAACATCGAATCAATCAGTTTAATGACACCCTTCGGAGGAGCTAGAGCAGCTAACGGGTATGCAGTGATGGAGTGAAGAACATGATTTATAAGTGTGATCCTGCCATCCATAGATAAAAAATTCCCGGTCCAAGAGCTGATTCGAGCACGAAGTTTGAGAATGAGAGGATCAAAATATTTTTTCAATTTACGACCACTAAAAAGGGGGCATCCTAGATAAATCAAAGGAAAGCCCTTTTGAGAAAAGTTCAAAGTCCCAGCAATGGATTGAATTCGATCAGCTGAAAGTTTAGTAGAAGCTGTGAAACTGCTTTTGCTGTAGTTAAGCTGCTGACCCGAACTTCTTTCATAACTTGCAAAGAGATCAAGATGTTTAGAGAACGATCGCCATTACAGAAAATTATAAGATCATCGGCAAAGGCAAGATGGGAAACCAATGGGCAACCACTAGCTGAAGAATAAGCCATATGAGCATGCGAAGAGTGAAGAGCGTTAAGATTGCGGCTCAGAACTTCAGCAGAGATAATAAATAAAGCCGGAGATAACGGGTCGCCTTGACGAAGCCCTCTCGAAGAGTGGAAGAAACCAGCTGAAACACCATTAATTAAAACAGAGAACCAGTTATCCGAGACCAATCTCCAAATCATATCTATAAAGCTTTCACAAAAACCAAACCTTCTCAGAACTTGAAGCAGAAAAAACCAAGATACTTTGTCAAAAGCTTTGGACATATCTAACTTCATGACAATATTGGACCCAGAGATCTTTTTATCCAGATGCGTCATTAATTCTTGAGCAAGAAGGATGTTATCCTGAATGAGGCGCCCTTTAACAAACCCACTTTGGTTTAAAGAAATAATGGACGGAAGAACATTAGCCAATCGATTAGCCAAAAGTTTGGAGATCACCTTATTGCAGAAATTGCAAAGACTAATCGGGCGAAAGTCATTAAAAGTCTCCGGATGATCAGACTTTGGAATAGCAACAATCAAAGTACTAGACCAGCTTTTCGGAATAACTGAACCAGCGAAAAAATCTAATATAGCATTGTAGAAATCCGACCCAATAATGTCCCAACAATGAGTGAAGAAACAACCATTAAAACCATCCGAACCAGCGGCACTATCGCCATTCATAGCAAAAACAGTGGACCGAATCTCTTCCATCGAAGGCCAAGCAGTGAGCATTGTATTCATCGAATCTGATATACTAGCAACAACTTCGACGTACAAACGTCGAATAGGGCCAAGCTCGGTTGGCTAGTCGCCGTTCATAGTTGGGCCATGCCCGCTAGGCAGTCTTCAGGATGCTCGTCCTAGGGGCGATAGGGGCCATGCCCGCTCAAAGCCTTGGCCAGAACCAAACACTTAGGCCGGGCAAGCACGATTTTCCTGCCCGCCCAGGGCCTTGACCAAATCCAAGCATTGAAACCGGGTAGAAACATCTGCCCGTGCACCTTCCAACTTAAATAATATGTCTGCTTAGTTAGCCTTATTATTTTCAAGTTGATAGTTATACAAGTTTGCATGCCAAGTTGGTTCTGTTTGTGTTGTGCTCGTTACGATCATTTCATATACATATACTCCAGTACTAAACAAAGTGCAAGAAAAATGCAATTAAAGAAGCAGTTGTCAAACAAAAAGATGATTCCATTCATAGATATGGGAAGAATTACAGTCATGAGTCAAATAGTGGCACGCAGGCTGAACAAAAATCAAGGGTCCTAAGCTAAGCCTGATCAGGAGCCTGCTCTGGAAACCCGGAACTGTTCGACGTATTCAACGTTTAGAGCCTTACGGGCAGCCTCTTTTTCAGCCGCTTTGGCATCATCCTCAGCAATCATTTGTTCGGCAACAGTAGCCTCCAGAGCATCAACCACGCTACACACATTCTCGTCCAGGGGAGTGGGCGAAACCCAAGGCTCGAGACCAGCATCGGCATCAGCCTTAGCCAGAGCCTCCAGCTCCGACTCAGTATAGGGGACTAAGTTGTGGAACTGGTGGGCAGCATCAGAGTATGGATCGAGCACGACCAATTCGGCCATAGTCTGCATATCCACTACCCCGTGGCCAACGAGCAGACGGAGAATGTGGTTGGTATCGTGGGCGAAATAGGGCACAATGGTCGTATCCACTACATCCTCAAAGTCCTGGGAGCTTTTGTAATCCTCCATCGCGAACTCCTTGGCATTTATCAACTTCCCCATCAGCTCGGCCACCAGGTTTTCATCCTTGATAGCCTGCATTTTGAGGGCGTCCCGTTCCACTTGAAGATTCTCCCTCTGCAGGGTAACCGCTTCCAAGGCATTCTTCCTATTCTCCATGTCACGACCCGACCCGGATTCCAACACGAAATCCCTAGGTCGTGTCGCTGGAACAAACATAAGATGAGGACAAGCACTTGTTAAACAGTAGTGCGAGTCCAATAGTCGAGCTAACAAGCTCTAAACATGAACATAAAGCCGCACTAAAATACGGTATTTCAAAAATTGAATTAGCGGAAGCAATAAGTAAAAGAAGTCCCGAGTTATGAAGTTCGGAACATAAGCCAAAGAAACCAAGTGAGACATTATCTCTCAAAGGGGGAAAAACAAAATTCGCGTGCCGCAACATTGCAGACGCTGAACAAACCATCGGCACTCCAGGCCGGCGTTTCAACAAAGAACCAACCTGATAACAATTTCTCACGGCTAAAGCATACCGGGGTTTACCAACAACTATAACAATTTAGAATAAGGAAAAGCCCCAATGCTACTGCGGGCCCGGGAGACAACTGAAATAAATACTAAAACCACAAACAAGGCACGACACAACACATCGGCCCAAGAAATAACCAATACAAATACCCAAGTATCTACCCGACCGTAAAGTCTAGACAACTTTACAAAATCGATCTCACAAGAATAGCAAAGTACATAATATGTGTGACGATGCTAAAAAGAAATAGGACTCCACAAGCTACTACTCAAAGAAGTCTGCTGCTACTAGCATGAACCATACGATCTAATCTCGATCTATCGATCAGCTGCGCCCTGCTACAGTCACGATCTACTCGACCTCAACACGACTACCAATTTACTGCAACTAGAAACAAAGTACGGAATGAGTCATAATGACCCAGTACGCTACTACAAGAGATATGTAACATATAATTATGTAACATAAAAATAATCATGGTGCCATTTTATAAATGACAGAAAAACCCGTGAAGAGGCGTCGTATCATTTCGATACTCCACAAGATAACCATATCTTCTTACTTAGTAAACCGTCCAAATGAACCAAGGTGTAATTCCCTGTTCAAACACAGATTAAATGAATTAGAAGGTAGTTCCCATAAAACATCATATGCATGTATATATATCATTATATATACTAATCAAGTTATTCATAGAATCATCACGTGTAAGGGTGCATATTTATATATATACACCTATATAAGTATGTATATCTCTATATATACATATCAAATCTCTCATATAATCATCATGTATAAGTGTGCATATCTATATATATACACATCAAGTCTTTCATATATATATCTCATATATAAGTATGTATATCTCTATATATACATATCAAATCTCTCATTTAATCATCATGTATAAATGTGCATATCCATATATATACACAACAAGTCTTTCATATAACATCAGCCAATACAAACATGGTCAATAAGATCTCATGTTCAACTAACACTTTGTTATCACATAAGTGCCCATAATAAGCCACATAAAGGATAGAGAAGGTACCGAATCAATGTCGTTGTGTCGCTCCTGAAATCACAACTGTTAATCATATCGTGCCAGTGACACCCGTGATTGGGTATCAAAGTACCGAGTTCTCTTCTCGGGTCCGAGCTCTCTACTCGGGAAAATAGTACTAGCCAATGTGCTCAATTAGTTACGACAAAGGGGGCTACTTCCCCACTGTAGCTAGCAGTGGAGGGGTGTGTGAAAACCGAATCCGGTACGGCGATACATTGTAACCACGAATCCCATAATTCGTGAAGACAATGCATCGTCCCACCTTCAACATGAAAACTCAAGTAATGCCAGCTGGAATTATATGCAATGCACAAGTAAATGTTTACTTGATAATTCTCAAGTAGATATAATGATCTACTAAACTCATACGATTATGCACATTGTTACAATAATCACAAAACCACAATAGGAGCTCATTTGAGTCTCTAAATCATAAGTGTCAAGTTGTTCACTCTATTCGATTTAAGTCCCAAAAGCTACTAATCTAGTCAAATGGAATATAATTATCATAGGATCTCACCACGATCCTCGTAAGGTTCAATTGTTCCTTAACTCGACTCCGTTGAGTCCTTACTACAGTTTCATCCAAATAGGGTATAAATGCTATATGCATTTCTAGCCCTTCTATGTTCTTGTTTAAGGCATATCTAGGTTCTCGTTCCATTTAGGAACCCTAGTTCACGTATCAATAAGTCAAGTAGAAGATGGAAGCCTGAGTTGATTAATATCAAATCAAGTCTTAGTTCAATTCAAGTTCATAATCCCACCTATTAGTGGAATCCAAATTTCATAGCAAGTTAACAACCCAATAGTAGAACATGTCTGAAGGCAAGAAATACTATATGCTTTATAAGTCATATTCATCAAGTATGGAGAATCAATCCTTAACAAGTTCAAATATTACAAATCATTCGGCGCAGCAATCTTTCTAATTGCATTAAAAATTCCTCTCAACACAATATGTACTAAATATTTCTTATTCAGAAAGTAGGCTCTTTAAACTATAACTTAGCCTTTTAAATCGCTTCATTTGGACTTGTGTTCATCAATCTTTGATCATATCAAGATCAAGCTAATAATCTGTTTTTCTGTTATGATTATTCTGCCAAGTCAATTTATAAATTCGACCATTATTTCCTCACAACTCCAAATTTCATGAATTTTATATATTCAGAAACTAGACTCTTGGAAATATAATTTGGCACTTTAAAGTACTCTATTTGGACATGTATTCATCAAAATACAGTCACCTCAAGTTCATGTTAAAAATATGGTTTTCTGTTGTGACTCATTCTGCTTAGTCAACTTGTAAATTCAGCCATGAATTTCTCACAACTCCAAATGAGTGTATTATTGCCTATTCTGAAATTAGACTCTTGATACTATACTTTAGACTTTTAAATTGCTCCATTAGGACTTGTATTCATCAAAATACAGCCCCTCTAAGTTCATGTCAGAAGCCTGATTTACTGATGTGGCCTGTACTGCATGTCCATCATACAAACTTCACCAAAAATTCCTCATTGACCCAAATGACACACATCTTACATTTCCAAAAACTAGACTCTTTTATCTAGAGTTTACCATTTTAAAACACTCCAATTGGATATGTATTCATCGATTTATGATCTCATGAAGATCATGTTAATAACCAGTTCCCCTTGTTCAGACTCACTGTCGTAGCCATGGTTCATGATTCATTAAAAATAACTGATACAGTCAACTTTAAAAATGCGCATGTAATGAAATAAAACTCCCAAAATTACACAAGAGGTATGGTTAGAAATATCTTGAAGTCTAGTTTCTAACGCATCAAACGGATCTCAATTCCGAGTTGTCTACAGAAAACTATGGCCAAATTACTACAGCCCTATCATGTCCGAGGCGAATACACAAGTCACACCGGAAATGAAACACGAGCATGTTCAAACTTAAACACGACCAAACCAAAATAATACCAAGTTAATCCTCAAGGTCCCCCTAGTCATCTAGGGCCAAACCTAGGATCAAAATAATACTAACCGAGTAATAAGGCAACATGATAACTAAAATCGCGAATCGGGGAATCAAACTTACGACGATAACTACTATGAACGTCGTGGCTACATGTAAACTTGTAAACATGGTTATTATGAATGTAAATTCATCTAAGCAAGTACATAAGGATTCAGGGTCTCACACTCCAACTCCGCCTGGTCCTTCTTCATCTACCTACCAGCTCAGTCTTCTTAGCAACCAGAGTGCTATTTTGGGCAGCCAACAGCAAGTTGCGCTCAAACAACTCTGCTTCTTTCTGCTGTGCAGTAGCATTGTTTGCCTCCAGCCGGTTGGCCAGGGAAGCCACCTGCTAAACCTTCTCTTTCAGCAGGCTCTCAAGGGCTTTATAGTCTGCCCCCACCTTTTTACGAGCCTCCTTCTCTTCATTATATTGATCATAAAGATTGGTACAGGTGGAGGAAATCTACAAATAGAGAACGAGTAGTCAGCATAAGAATTAGTGAAGAAAAAGGAAATCAAGCTGCAGCCCATTTTTTACCTCGTTCAGGTAGAACCCCACATTTCCGACCAGCACGTGGTTGGCGGTCTCCCGGTCTTCCGCCAAGACATCGTGCAGGGATCGCTCAATGATGCCCTTGCCCACCAGGCCTCCCCGGCTCCCGTGGGCATGTAGATCAATGCCCCCTAGCAATGGGGCACCACCAGAGATTTCTTTCACAAGCACTCGGGCAGCACTAGTGGTGGAGGGCATCACGAAACCCGGCTGGCTCCAAGTAGCCGCCCCGCTTTGAGTTGGGGGAGAAGTAGCAGGATCAGAGCCCGAGCCCCGCGGGCATACGTTCTGGGCATAAGGAGGAGACAGACTTTTCTTTCTTTTTTCTACTGCCATGGCATCCTTGGCAGTAGGAACAATGGAGATCTTAGCAATGAGGGGTTTAATGGCCTTGCCAATGGCGACCTCAGCGGCCTCCTTAACAATCTCGACAACTTTGGAAGAGGCCACCTTTTTAGCCGGACTCGAGGCCCTGCCAGAGGCTGGGGTTTTCTTTGCTAGCGGACAGAAAGGGACCTTAGGCAAGGCTACTGGCTCATTGGCCTTCAAGTCGGCAGCCCGTAGGTCGGCTTGCTTCTTCCTATTCTTCAACATAGCCAGATTCTTCATCCCTGAAATAACACAAGGCACAATCAGTCCGGCTACAAGTTAAAGTTTATCAAAGCAGAACTTGAAGCATGTTCATAATTAACGGGCAACCATTCTTATCCTCGTAAGCGGGCCGACAGTTCGCGTCGGGGCCCAGCCTTTGACACTCCACGCATTCGTGCCTGAACATCTGCCCGTGGCAATCACCCCAGTACAGATGGGGTCTCTCTGGCGCGTGAATTAAGAGGGGCTCCACCCCAGGAACCTCTGCTCGCAACACACCGGCCAAGCATAGGTTGTGTGGATTATAGACCAACTATTTCCAATCGAGCAGGAATTGCTGACCGACGCGTTTTTTGTTCTCCTCAACGACCCTGAGGGCAGCCTTCAACGCAGCCAAGCGGGCAATCTCGCCTGAGCTGAAATCTTGGTTGGAGACCTTGGGGATTTTTACTTCGTTGGTGGCCGTTGGCGCGAAGGGCCACCCAACCCAGGACTTGATAAAAAGGACTCTCCTATCCCAGGCCTCAACCTTCTCAGGGACGTTTGACAAGAACCATAAAAAGCTGGAGTTGGACCTCACTCCAATCCTCCGTCCGTGTGCTGGGGCAAAATAAATAAATTTTGCGAGCAAATACACAT
>CM028377.1:52417457-52475882 GCA_013146195.2 Codonopsis lanceolata | reverse complement strand
AAATCCTATACAACCCGATAATCTCATCAACATACAATTTTGCTAACTTCTCCAACGAATCGCTGATCTTAAAGGCAATGAAGTGAGCCGACTTGGTCAATCGGGCTCACAATAACCCAAATTGCATCAGGCCCATTCTCGCTCTAGGTAATCCCACCACAAAATCCATAGTGATATGTTCCCACTTCCATTCGGGAATCGGCATCGATCGTAACATTCCCCCAAGTCGTTGATGTTCACTCTTGACCTCGTTGACAAACTAAACACTTAGAGACAAATTCGCAATTTCTCTTTCATATTCTCCCACCAAAACGCTCTTTCACATCTCGATACATCTTGTACTCCCTGATGTACCGCAAACCTTGAATTACGAAAGCCTCTTTCTAACACTCCTCTCTTTCAACTCCGGGTTAGATGGAACACAAATTCTTCTTCCAAAGCTGCAAGATACCATCCCGTCCAAGCTCGAAAATTTATCCGAGCTCCCATCTCTACTTCTTCAGAAATTTTTACTAATGTCGGGTCAACTTTTTGGGCTATCTTAATCCTTTCTAGGAAGGACGGTTGCAGGCTCAAACGTGCCAAATATCCTTTTCCTCCTCTTACTCGTACTTATAAACCCAAGTTCTTGATATCTTCGAGAATACCCTTCTCCCTAGTCAAGATCTTTGCCAACTTTCCTCTCGTTTACGACTCAAGGCATCGGCCACCACGTTGGCTTTGCCTGGATGATACAAAATGGTACAATCATAGTCCTTTAACAATTCTAACCACCTTCTCTGCCTCATGTTCAGTTTTTTTGGGGTAAAAATGTACTTTAAGACTCTTGTGATCTGTATAGATCTCGCACGTCACGCCATACAAGTAGTGCCTCCAAATCTTCAATGCAAACACCACAGCAGCTAGTTCTAGATCGTGGGTTGGGTAGTTTTTCTCAAAATTCTTAAACTGCCGCGATGCATAGGCGATCACCTTCCCATTTTGCATTAGGACACACCCCAAACCTTTTAAGGAAGCATCACTATAGATTACAAATCCATCTCAGTGCTCGACAAGACAGTGAGGATTGGTGCCAAACCAATCTTTTCTTTTAATTCTTGGAAGCCGGACTCACACTATCCGTCACACCGAACTTTACATTCTTCTGAGTTAACTTAGTCAAAGGCGTTGCTATTTTCAAAAATCCTTCCACAGATCGGTGATAATATCCTGCCAAACCCAAGAAACTCCTAACTTCTGTTGCGGTCGTTGGTCTTTCCCAACTCATAACTGCTTCAATCTTGGCTGGGTCTACCGAAATGCCGCCTTTTGACACTACATGACCCAAGAAAGTTACTTCCTCCATCCAAAACTCACATTTCTTAAATTTGGCGTACATCTTCTTTTCCCTCAAGATTTGGAGTACAGACCTCAAGTACTGCTCGTGCTCTTCACGGGTCTTCGAGTAAATCAGTATATCATCTATGAATACGATCACACAATGGTCTAAGAATCTCCTGAAAATCCTATTCATGAGATCCATGAAAGCAACTGGGGCATTCTTAAGTCCAAAAGGCATCATCAAAAATTCATAGTTCGTAACGAGTTTGAAAGGCAGTCTTTGAAATATCCTCCTTCCTGACTCTCAGCTGATGATATTCCGAGTGAAGATCAATCTTGGAGAAATAGCACGCTCCGTGCAACTGGTCAAACAAGTCATCAATTCTATGTAGTGGGTACTTATTCCCTATCGTAACCCGATTGAGTTCACGGTAATCAATACACAGTCTCATACTTCCATCCTTCTTCTTCACGAATAACACCGGTGCACCCCAAGGTGAAACGCTTGGCCTAATCAGATCTTTTTCTAATAACTCCTGTAATTGTTCCTTTAACTCCTTAAGTTCAGCTGGCGCCATTCTATATGGTGCTTTAGAAATAGGCGCCGTCCCAGGTGCTAAATCAATTCCAAACTCTACTTCTCGCTCAGGTGGAATACCGGGCAAGTCTTCAGGAAATACATCTTTAAACTCCTTAACTACTGCGAGCGACTCTATTGTGACCCATTCCTTTCTATTATCGATAATGGAGGCCAAGAAGCCTTGACAACCCTTCCTTAGAAGTCTTCTTGCCTTCAGAGAAGAAATAATGCCAGATAAAACCGTCGGTTTAGATCCCTTAAAACGAAATTCTGTCTCACCTGGTATACAAAATACCACTTCCTTCTCGAAACAGTCAACCTTAGCATGAAACGCTGACAACCAATCCATGCCTAAAATTAGATCGAAGTCCTGGATATCTAAAAGTAGTAAGTCAATAGGCATCTCTATCTTCTAGCATCAAAGAACACGACTTATATACTTCAATGGCAGGGATAGATTCCTTAGTAGGCGTATCTATCACTAAATCCACTTCCAAGCTTTGGGGAGACAATTTCATACGACGTGCAAGTGAGGTACTTATTATCGAGTGTGTGGCACCAGAATCGATTAATGCATAAACTACACGAGAGTAAAGTCGAATGGTACCTGTCACCACGTCATTTGTTGCTCTGGCATCTCTGGATGTCATTGCAAAAATTCTTCCTTGTCCCCTTGGTTTGGCCTTATCCTCCCCATTTTCTCCTTGGTTACTACTAGCTTTGGGTGGTTCTGAGCAGTCGCTGGATTTATGTCCTACTTTTCTGCAATTGAAACATGCCCCCTTAGTCCAAAAACATGACTCGTTATGTGTTTTCCCCCACATCTGCCACAAGCTTGATTATTGTTCTGGTTGGTATTACGGTCCGAATTACGCCACTGATTCTGGTTTTGACCTTGATTCTGATTACGCAACTGGTGCTGGTTTGGACCTTGATTTTGCCTACTCCACTGATTCTGCTGATTATTCTGATTAAAGTTCTGATTTGTCTGGTTGAACCCCCTGTTGTTGTTGTTCTCTACGTTCTTCCTTTTATTCTCATTGTTACTTCCTTGGTAGCCCGACTGATCTCGAGAGTTGTTTCCAATACTCTCAAAATTTTTCTTCTTCTCATCCTTCTTTTTCAGATAGTCTCTTGATAATCGCTCCAATATCCTAGCTCAGTCTACGACTTCAGCGTACGTCTACAACTGTAAAGCAATCAACCGATGGCTAATTCCTCCATTGAGGCCTCTCTCAAACATTCTGGCCTTTTGCTTGTCATTCTCAGCGAGCCCTGGAGCGTACTTCGACAACTCTGTGAACTTAATGGCATACTCATCTACTGTCATCTTTCCTTGCTCCAGATTGAGGAATTCTATCAAGTTATTATCCCGCACGCTCTCCGGAAAATATTTCTTATTAAAGACCTCAAGAAATGTTTCCCAAGTGTATTCTCCTAACCCATTTGCTTCAGCAATCCTTAATTCTGATTCCCACCATTGATTTGTTTCCCCCTCGAATTTGAACGTTGCAAGAGTAACTTTCTGCTCACTTGTGAGAGTCATAGTCCTAAAAATCTTGTTCATGCTTTCAATCCATAACTCCGGCTTAATGGTTCCTGGTGTGCCTGAGAAAATCTGAGGGCTTCTCTTTTGGAAGATGTCCAATGGGTCCTTTACTATTGGCCAGGTTGATGTGCTGCAAGCTATGGTTGTGGGGTAGCAGTCGCTACAGATGCTGCCGGCGTTGCAGGTATTTCAGGTGCTCCAGGTGTTGGATTATCCTGGTTCCTATTTCCCACCAGGGCTTGTGCTATAGTTTGAAGTAGCGCAAAGAGCGTAGGGTCTACTGACGTTGGGCCAGCAGTCGTTGCATTAGATTGGGTTGCTGCACGCTCTGGTTCATTGGCATTTACGTTTGGTGCGGATACGCTATATTCACCCACACTCTCTGAAATGGAGTTCACCGTTACCCTAGTAGCTCAAGTACCCCTACCACGTCCACGACCACGAGCTCCAGCGCGACCTCCTCGTGCCATTAGGTACTGAGATAGAAACGTTGAGACGTCAATAAGGTTTAGGGTCACTACTCTTATAATGGCATAGTTCGATCAGTATGACATCATAAGACAATTTGGTATACACCGTCAAGTTCTAAGGAGTATACTATACAAAATTACACATCCATACACTAAAAAAAAAAATACCAAAATTCATTTATTTCAAATTTCATTTAATTGCCTGATAAACAAAACTCGGAAGCTTTAAATGTGTTCCATTGTTCAAATAACAAACGCAACAAAAAAACAAATGTCCTCCAAATTCTACTTTAGGTGGCCATAATCCAAACTAGATCCTTCATTCAGGAAAAATTCCCTATCTAATTATCTTTCGCCTGGGTGTTTTTGTCCTCACTTGGGTCAGATTCTTCTTCACTTCGATCCACTATATTAATCATTGGATTGACATCCGCCTCGATGTCCACTATCTCTTCATCTTCCTCAAAGTCTTCTGGATCCTCTTCCACAACTGGTCTGTTATCTATGGCCATTTGGACCACATCCCAAGCATTCTTAACCAGAAATTCAGCGTTATTCAGCCTCGCTTCGACTTCCGCGTTGGCTCTCCTAGCATCATCTATTTCATCGAAGGGCCTAAACAGGGCATTATGTGCAAGTTTCATCGCCTTCATCATCTCATTGGCTTGTTCTAGTAGGGTTCTGTTCTCATCTACTAGCAGCTGACTATCATTTCTTAGTAACTGGTTGTCATACCTTAGCGGTTGGTTTTCATGCTCCAATACATGGTTAGTCTCCTCAAGCTCGACTATTCTTGTCTGCATTGTATTCAATCTTGTCATAGCAGTCATGGGTGGAACGACTCTTATCCTACTAGTATTGTTACGCGCCATTTCCTACAAATTCAAAGAAAATGTATTAGTTCATTTGACAACACTATTATCTTTCTAAGTAAGTCATATGCCCAATAATGATATTGGATAACCTCAAGTGTAATAACATCTAATTCTTACCCTACAATTAAATCCTATGAATTTTACTTTCTAACCCATCTAGATCTGAAACCTAAGCTCTGATACCATTCTGTAACGCCCCAAACTCGGTACCGACACCGCGGTCTCACAACTTGCCACGTCACTTACAATAACATCTTAAAGTCATAAATATTCCCAACTCAAAATAAATAAACCTTAAACCATCTTTAAATAAAGTCGAATAATCCAATAAACTTTACTACAAACTTAATACTAAAAGTCAATCATTCTTAATAAGTTATCCTTTTATTAAATAAAGTCTAGATCCAAAATCTCTCGAAACCGTCATCATGGTTTGTCCGAGTTAAGTCTTCTCATAATTCCTACTCATTACCTGAAGAAGGAGAATTTGAAGAAAAAAAAGGGTGAGCGAACAATGCCCAGTAAGATCATATACAACCCCTCCGGTTACTAAGAAGGAGTTGACCAGAATAAATCAAAGAGGAATAAATTTCAATATTCCAAGTTCAGAGTTCAAGTATTGATAAGCGGAAGCAATTTATCAAATTTTTAATTCAAAGTAAAAAGGAAGTCAAATGAAAATTTAACAACAAAAACGACTCGAGTGATCAACCGTCACCAACCGTCCCATACCGATTGGAAACAGTAAATTACTCACAGAATCCCATGATCATAAAACAATTTTTAATTATTTACTCCGAATAGTATCGATAAGCAGTTCAATAATTACTCCGAAGAGTATCGATAATTCGATCATGTTTGGGTATATCCGGATAACCATATACCACTAGCTAGGTGGTATTCGATAAGTTCAAACATTCAATAATTATGCTCACATTTTCAAGTGGCATTCGATAGTCATAAAAATCAGTTTAATGATCATGGTAGAATTTCAAGGAAACGATAATCAAATTTCACTACAAGGGTCATGCATCATAAAAATCATGCATCACAAAATTTTGCATCGCAACAATCATATATTTCATGTAGGAAGAATAAGTAACATGAAATTCAATAATTAAGTGAATTCAAGCGTGAATCAATTCATGATTTTCGAAGAAGTACAATCGACGGAATTCAAATCAACTACAGACCAAAGTCGGCGTACGTTTAAAAAAATATTGATGTCAATAAATAATTGAAAGTCTAACGGAGGATAAAAAAAATATAGAGACTACAAGAGGTATAATCCCTTACCTTAGTATTGCTGCGAAAAATTTAACTTGAGCACAATGTACCGCTACCCGCACTTAATCGAATCTAAAAATACAAAATAAAATTTTGACTTTAGGGACCTTCTACTAAAATTTAGAGTCTAAGAAATAATTTTAATAATCCGTAAAATAAATAGTTACTAAAATTATATATGATATTTTTACAACTTTTATAACTTTGGGGAAAAATTCTAAAAATATAAAATGCTATCCGTGCTTGCTCAAATCTAAGATGCAAAAACACATTATTTTACACCAACTTTTATCTAAGTAATTGAACTAAATTTTAATAAATGAAAACTTGTTTTACACTCACAGAATACTACCCATTTTATTTATTTATTTATTTATTTTTTCTTTTCTATCAGTCACTTCCATCACCCAATTGCTTTTTGATTTGACTTCTTCCTCCTTTCTTTTCTCTTTGGGAAACTTCAATTTTTTTATTCCTCCGGTACACCCACATACACTCTCTTTCTTCTTCCCCTTCTACTTCATTACCCCCATTTCATTTTTCTTCTTTTCTTCCTTATACTCCATTCTTCCAACCATCCGCTATGTTTCTTCCTCTCTTTATTTCTTTCTCTTATTATTATTATTTTTTGTTCTTTACTATTTTGTCGAAACACATACACACACACAACAGTATATAATCCAACTAAAATCCATTCACAGATTGTAAAAGAAAATCCAATATTTTGATTTCAAAACAAACAATTTGGTGATGATACCGATTTGAAACTCGTTTCCCACCTTCTTGTCTTCATCCATTTCTTTCTTTCTTTTCAAAACCCATTTACTAAATTAACAAACATTCGGTACACAAACTCATATGACTTCACCATCAATTCTCCTCTTCAATCTATATTGAGCCCTCTTCTCCACCCTTTTCTTTTCCCATTTTGTTACCTAATTCATCAATTAATTTAAACCCCCAAAACATTTTGATTTTTAATACAAACTCACTCACACCCATATAAAACCCATTTATTCCTTCATCGTCAGACTATCGATTACAACCCAACAACATCAACCGAAACTTCACGTTTCTTCTTTTTTTTCTTTAAATTACAACCCATCAACAATTCTATGTAACAAAATGGAGATTTGGTATTTGCATAAATCGAGTAGAAGGATCAAGACGACTTACCGTAGAACCTCTCGGTATGCTTTTGGCTTCGTGCTCAAGATTCCCTTCTCTTTCTCCTTGTTCTTCACCTCATCCTCCATCTCTCTTTCTTACTCACAAATT
Source organism: Codonopsis lanceolata (assembly GCA_013146195.2). NCBI lineage: Eukaryota > Viridiplantae > Streptophyta > Magnoliopsida > Asterales > Campanulaceae > Codonopsis > Codonopsis lanceolata. The sequence continues at coordinate 52,468,523 of CM028377.1, read as the reverse complement.
TGTTTTTTTAAATTTTCTAAAATAAAACACACAAGTGTCGGATCCTTCTTATACACCCACACTATCGGTTCTCCTTCTCCGTCCGTTGAAATTTCGACCGGCGTTTTCTTTTCTTTTTCCAAGGTACAAAGAACCGATTTTTCAATCCCTTCTACGCCTGTTCCTGTACCTCTTCCCTTTCTTTTTCTTCTTTTATTTTATTTCCTTTTTCTTTTATTTTAATCTAATTATTATTATCATTATTATGTAACAACTATTTTTATGAGTAAAGGAAACCCAAATTGGTGGGTCAAGCCCAAACTCAAAGTATATTAAAAAGGGGGAATTTCAAGTGGGTACAATTTTGAAAACATCTTTTCATCTAGGACCATCAATTTTTTGGACATTTCATATAACTACAAATTGCTTGCCAAATGACAAAAATGCCATTAATGAAAACTCGATGCCAAGCCTTGGCATGCCAAAAATGCCGATGCAAATCTTGGCATCAGGTGAAATGCTGATGCCTACAATTGTTGCTGATGCCAAAAATATTTCTGATGCCAAAAATGCTGATGTCAAATCTTGGCATCAGGTGCAATGCTGATGCCTACAATTGATGCTGATGCCAAAAATAGTGCTGATGCCAAAAATGCTGATGCCAAATCTTGGCATCAGGTGCAATGCTGATGCCTACAATTGATGCTGATGCCAAAAATAGTGAGTAACTTTAAGAACTTCACTACCGGAGGATTGCCTAGGTCTCGTATACCTTTACTGTTGCATATGGTGTAATTAAACGAACGAATGAAATTGTCGAGGAGCTTGTTAGGCGATTGATTCGATCGCAAGGTCTAGGAATGAAGCACGGAACGATGGATCATAGAAATTATGAGATTGCTATTGAAGTGTCGCAGCAGGCAAAGAATCGCTGGACCGGAGAAGAGGTGTCAAAGAGGAATTCGATGTTGAGAACTTGGAGAAGTCTCAGAGAAGGATGGTAAGATATTTGAAATGGAAAGAGAGTTGCTTGAGAAACAAAATTTAGTGAGTGATTATGATGATAAGTTTAGGAATTTGGAGTCACGAATGGAATCACAAAGGCCTTTACTGGTTGATCAGTTGAGTTACGTGGCAAAGATACATGACCAAGTTCACAATGTTATTAAGATAGTTGATGATAATAAGTCGGACCACTCCGATTTCTCGGAGTCCTTATTTCTCCCACAAGAAACTGACGTCGAGGAGAATATACGTGCTTCTTTGGCTGGATTGGAGTCTATATATGATTTAAGCAGGATTGCTGTTGAAAGAACTAGAGACTTGGTAGCTGAGAGAAGTCAAGAAGTGAAAAGTCTATATGGAAACAAGAAGAATGGCGAACCCATGCTTGGGTCAAACCCAGAAACTCGATCTGTTGTAAGAACATATAACTTGAAAAGGCCCGCACAATCCAGTTTGCATTTGACACCTTCACAGATTATTCCTCAACTTTTCTGCCCCATCTCTTTGCATAGCTCCTGGTATCAACTTTGTTGCTTTTTATTTTTTTGGTGTACCAGGTAAAGTGAGAAAGGTGGGGGGGATCGGGAGGCAAAAAGGAGAGTAATCTTACCAAGTAAATCACCGTCTTCGGTGCCTGCAACGTCAACTCCGAAAGAACAAATCAGAGAGAAACTGATGTTTAAATGAAAATGGAGATGGACGAGGGAGAGAGAGAGAGAGAGAGCCTTGGGGGCAATGATGTACATTTATCCTAAAAATGTACCTAAAAGATATGTCAAAAAAATTGATGGATTGATTTGAAAAAATGTTTTAGAAAATGTACCGGCTTGTAATTATCTCTATTAAATAACTAACATCAAGCCCATTAAAATAAAATTCAAGTGTACTAGGCCTAACCCAATTTTAATAAACTCTAATTTGAATAGTTAAGCCCACAATAATTATTGATATTTGGTAAAAATTAATAAAGTTATTATTATTATTATTATTATTTAAAGGAAAATTTGAGGTATTACACACCAGGCCACCGGCCAATTCACAAGGATAACGACCACCACTTCCCCAATAGAGGCTGCATCCCAACCTTCCATCTCTCTACCTTAAGGGCTGTTTAATGACAACATACCAAGAGACATTGATCACAAGACATGATGTGGTCATCATGTCTACAAAACACTATAAATACCACACATTCATAACCAAGATAACACACAAGTGAAAACCATGTATCGTTACTCAGCTCAAATTTTAAAGTCCCCATTTGAAAGTTAAAATTTTCAAATAAAATGATAATTTTTGTAATCTATTAGCAATAAAATAATGAGCAAATTTCAAGTGGATACAATTTTAGAAACATGTTTTCATCATGGACCATCAATTTTTTTGGACATTTCATATAACTACAAATTGGTTGCAAAATGACAAAAATACCATTAATTAAGACAAAAATTATCCGGCCTTAAAAAAAAATACTGATGCCAAGTCTTAGCATCAACACTGCTTTGGCAGTTTTTTTAGGACAAAAAAACGAAAAATGTTGATGCCAAGGCTTGGTATCAGGATTGTTTTTACAGTTTTTTTATAACAAAAAAATGTTGATCCCAAGTCTTGGCATCAACATTGCTTTGACAGTTTTTTAAGGAAAAAAAAATTTAAAAATGTTGATGTCAAGTCTTGGCATCAGCACTACTTTGACAATTTTTTAAGGACAAAAAAAAAACAAAAATACTGATGCCAAGTCTTGGCATCAACACTGCCTTGACAGTTTTTTCAAGCAAAAAAAAAAATTTCAAAAATGCTGATGCAAGGCTTGGCATCAAAACTGATTTGACAGTTTTTCAGAACAAAAAAAACCAAAAATCCTGATGCCAAGGCTTGGCATCAGCAGTCAAAAGTTTTAGAAATGCATTGATTTCAGGAATAGCTTGTCAACTCATGATGGAATTTTTCATAGCTTCTTCCCAGTGAAGGCTCATTCCTAGAGCTCACCCCACACTTAAAAAAAGCTTTGGCAGATATGGAAAGAAAGTCATTCATAAGACCTATAAGAGATTCCCTTTATTGGAGACTAATAATCCCATATAGGAGAAAGACTGAGAATCTCTTAGTAGAGAGTGAAGTGCCATTCTTCTCTTCTGAAAATGAGAATCAGGAGATCGAGATGCTCCTTCGAAACTTCCAAGACAGAAATAATATAGGCTCAAAGAAGTGCAGAGAACTTCAACAACTAAGAGAAAAACTGAGAATCAAGAAGAAGTTGTCGGGGGGCGTAAGGAGGAACAGAGGAATTCAACAACTACTCCGGGGACAGGGAAGATGGGGACGAGGGTCGTGTATGGCGGGCACGAGGTGGAGCATGAGAAGAAAGGAATGACGACATAAAGGGCTGAGAAGTACTTTTGCCTCAAAATAAAAATAAAAATAATATATATATATAGGTGCATCTATAAAAGGAAATATCTCGTTAAAACTTTTTTTCAAAAATAGAAGGTTCTCCATTTATTAATATAGGTACAACTTTGCATACTATCTGAAAATAATTAAATGTATCATTGCACTTTACACTAATCCATATAAAATGTCATTTTACATTCCTTGATACTTGTGTCAATCATGCATGCAGACATCATTCAAATTTCAAAAGTCCTATTGTATTGTACACGGGAAATATATATATATATTTAAAGTTGGTGAGGAGCATTATGGTTGTGCCACCTCACCACCTTTGGATAAATCTTCATTCTAAAGCATTCATGTGGAAACTTTAAAAACTTTTGATTTTCTAGACGTTAGCTGATAATAATGCATAATAATAATCAATATGATAAGGTGTATTAGTATTAGTATATATAACTTCTTCTATTGTCAATAGTAGAAGACTTATATTTAAAAACTTTTACAACTAACATTACTTCTAACCAATATGAGATAAAACTCTTAAAGGTTAAATATTACTTCTAATGACTCACTTTTAACCAAGGTTCTAAAAATCGTTAGGCGGCCGCTAGGCGGCACACTAGCACCTAGGGGACTAGTCGGGGCATAATCGGGGCCTAGAATTAAGGCATAATTACCATTTTTTTGATAATTTACATCAAAGATTAAACACATTGACTACAATTTTTTTTTTATATTTGTCATTTTATCAAACACTTGTCTATATTTGTAAAATAAACAAAAATATACAAACCTACCTTTAATCTCAATTCTCAACAACCCCAAAGCAATAAACCAGCCAAGTTTAAAACAAAAAACAAAAAAAATACTACTTCACCTACCTACTGCCCCTACAACCCACAGTCTAACATATCCTCCCTAATCTCTTCTCAATCTAAATTATGAGTCTCGAGACAGCCCCTTTCTTCTTCATCTTTTTTTCTTCTTCTTTCTTCTATCTATCTGGCAGGCCGGCAACGTAGGCACCGACTTGGTCGATTAGACGACGACTAAGAAAGTCGTGGTGGTAGAGAGGGCCTAGCACCTAGGCGGAACTAGGCGGGGAGTTTTAGAACACTGCTTTTAACAACATACTTTAAGCTTTGATATCTTATTCATCCAAAACTTGATTTGGACAAATAAATATTTCAATTCGATGTTCTTGCCGAGTATAACACATTTGCACAATTACTTTTGTTAACAAACAAATGACACGTAAAGAAATTTGTGCCTCAAGTTGCACAATTTCTTTCACTAAAAACACTAATTTTTCAACAATAGAAGAGATATATCCCACTTTGGTTAAAAATTGATATTGATTTTAAATATACTATTATTAAGTACCAATAGAAGAAATGCATCATACATTGGTTGAAAAATGATGTTGATTTTCAAAGTCACTAGAAAATCAAAAGTTTTTAAAGCTTCCACATGGATGCTTTAGAATGAAAATTTATCCAAAGATGGTGAGGTGACACAACCATAGTGCTCCTCACAAACTTTATATATATATTGTTTACAAAGAGATGTTGGTTTAAAAACTATTTAGATAAAATACTGCTACAATTATTATTTTTATATTATAACCAATAGAAGAGATGTATCCCACATTGTTTAGAAAGAGATGTTGATTTCAAAAGTTGTATATAAAAGACTATTATTATTAATATAGAAGAATATATCTCACATTTCTTATAAATTAATGTTGGTTTTAAAAATACTATTATTACCAATAGAAAATATGTATACCACATGGTTAGAAAGAAATGTTTGTTTTAAAAGTCTTTAAATAAAAGTTTTAAACTTTTATTACCAATAGAAATAGAAAAGAAGTATATCACATTGTTAGAATATGAAAAATGTGTATCGTACATTATTTAAAAAAATATGTTAGTTTTAAAAGTCTTATAGTAAATAATTTTACTCTTATTACCAATAAAAGATATGTATCACACATTGTTTAAAAATAAATGTTGGTTTAAAAAGTCTTTAGATTAAAGACTTTTGATACAAATAGAATAGATGCAATTATTTCACATTGGTTACAAAGTATTATATTATTATTATAAATAGAAAAGATGTATCACACATTGGTTATAAATTAATGTTGGTTTTAAAAATACTATTATTACCAATAGAATAGATGTATCATACATTTGGTAGAGGGTAATGTTTGTTTTTAAAGTTTTTAGATATAAGACTTCTACCATTATTATCATTAGAACATGTTTATCTCACATTGGTTAGAAAGTGATGTTGATTTTAATTTTAGATAAAAGACTTTTACTATTATTACTAATAGAAGAGATATCTTACATTTGTTAAAAATGATGTTGGCTTTAAAAGTCTTTAGATAAAAGACTTTTACTTTTATCATTAATATAATAGAAGAGATGCTGATTATAATTTTTTTTAAAAGTAAAAGACTTCTACTATTATTACCAAATAAATATATGTATTACACATTGGTTAGAGAGTGATATTGATTTTAAAAGTCTACAATTATTAGTAATAGAAGAGAAATATTTCACACTGGTTATAAAAGTGATATTGGTTTAAAAAGTTTTTAAATGATGTATCTCTCATTGGTTATAAAGAAATGTATCTCACATTATTTATAAATGAATATTGGTTATAAAAGTCATTAGATAAAGACATTTTTTGTTATTACCAATATAAAATATGTATCCACATTGTTTAGAAATGAATATTGGTTAAAAAATATTTTATCAACTACTATTATTACTAATATAAAATATGTATACCACATGGTTAGAATGTGTTGTTGGTTTTAAAGTCTTTAGATAAAAGACTTAAACTTTCATTACCAATAAAAATATAAAATAAATATCTCACATTGCTTAAAAATGAATTATGATTTTAAAAGTTTTTAACAAAATGATTTCTAATATTATTATCAAGTTAAATGTTAATTTAAAAAATGTTTAGATAAAAAAATTACTATTATTATTAATACAAAAAATGTATCTCACCTTAGATAGAAACTTATATTGATTTTAAAAGTATTTAGGTAAAAAAATCGTTTAATATTAGTAACAATAGAAAAACAATTATAACAATAGAAGATTTTAACAATCTAATTATAATGTCCAAAAGTTATATTATTATTACAAAAAAATAATAGATATCCTAGGGGTGTAAATCGGAACCACCAAACCACGGAACCGAACCGAACCAAATCAGTCGGTTTGGTTCGGTTTTGGTCGAATACGGTTCGGTTTCGGTTTCTAAAATTGAAAAACCACGCGGTTCGGTTCGGTTCACGGTTTTTGGTATCAAACCGAACTGAACCAAACCACCCAATATATTTTTATTTATTTATTATATAATATAATATATATTATATTTATTAACTATTTTGAACCTTTGATTTATTCATAATATATGTATATATAGAAGGATACTAAATCAAAAAAAATATTGATTGTTGGAGAACTATTATTTCTTCCATTGTTTGTGTTTATTTTAGAATTTGTATTGTTTTATTTATGATAATTTGTTATTAGTAGGTTATTTCCTAATTTTGATATTTATTCCAAATTAAAATCTTATTTTTATTGTTATTTTTAATGTTGGTTAATTTCATTAAAAATAATTTATATAAACCACAAAACCGAACCAAACCAAACTAAACCGAGTGGTTCGGTTCGGTTCGGTTTCATGTCTTACTTGGTTCGGTTCGGTTTGAGATTTTTGGAACCACTAGAAGGCGGTTCGGTTTGTGGTTTTGGCATAAACCAAACTAAACCGAACCATTTGCATCCCTAATATATCCCACATTATACCCGTGCGGAGCACTGACTAAATAAGTAGTTGTACCTAAAAGATATGTGTAAAAAATAGCTCGATTTATTTGAAAACATGTTTTAAAAGATGTACTAGCTTGTAAATTTTTTTTAAAATAATACTTATATACCTTAATTTTTAAAAATTGATTTTTAAAGTGAAACATCCAAACTGAATAATAAACTTTTTGATTGGAACAAATTTTTACATCTAGGGTTGAAGCCGTAATAGTACGACAACGAGCTTTTTAGTTGACCTATTGAGGTCCATCTTAAGATAACACACCATATTTTGTCTCCGGCCCAAAGCCTTTTGTAGTGAAAGCGTAAACCCAATTCGTAGGGTTTACGGATTAGCATAAGGGAATATTAGTCCAGAAAAGTAGGGAGTATCTTAAATGGCTCTAAGCCTCTAACCCTAGATATCCTCACACGCGTGTCACGTGTGGATCATCTCACGAGAAACGGATTACAGAGCGCCGCAAACACCTAAAAACACAAACACATACGCGTTCTCTTACTACACACGTCCGATTGATAGACACGTCATTAATCCATGTCAAATTATGATTCAACGGTCGAGATCAAACCTCATCAGAGCTACTCTGTAGAACGAAGAAGCTCCTCTATTGCTTTCCCTTTTCTTTCTCTCTCCTCCCCTGTATTTTTTTCCTTGCCAATTTTAATTTTAATTTTCTGAAAAAAAGGAAAAAGAAATTTGTTGTGATAATCTGTAGAGAGAGAGAGAGAGATAGAAATGAAATTCATGGACGGCGAGGTTGAATTCGAAGTCGAGAATGAAGTCAAGGTGACGACTGTCGACGACGGCGTCGTCGGCGACGAAGTTATTGATACTGAGAATATTGATAGTGAAGTGGAGGACGACGGTGATGACGATGAGGAGGAAGACGGCGACGAAGACGAGGAGGACGAGGTTGATGACGACGACGATGACGATGATGTACAGGAGGTGGTGCAGAGAGCCCCGCCGGCGACCGATGACGGTTCGGAGGACGAAGACGACGAGGACGAAGATGACGATGGCGATGACGACGACGATGAGGGAGATGATAGCGATGATGATGACGGTGAAGATGAAGAGGTATGTTGATCTTTTTGATTCGTTTTCTGTTTAATTTGATTTTAAGCCCTTAATTTCTGTTTTTATACTTATTCTGTTGTTTAATATGAGATACCCGCCTTAATTTTATTTTTCCAGCTTATGCTTTCTGTTTAAATTTATGTATAATCCATGCTATCTGCCTTTCTTTGACTTATATTTGGTGATTTGATTTCTTAATTTCTGTTTTCTGCTAATTTTTGCTGTTAGGTTGGCTTATAATATATATTAATCGTATATATTTACTACGTATTTATGATTCAGATCTGTTGTTTCCAGGTTGCTTTGTTCTTGTTATGTAATTTGTTTTATGCGTTTCTGTGTCGGAAAAGTAATTATGTGTGAGTTATGTGCTTAAGAGTGCTTAGATCTTCTGCGTTTTCCCTTGTTAATGTCTAGGAAGAGTTTATTTTTATGATTTTTACGAAAATTGTTCAGATCTGGTGAGTGTTTAATTTAGATGTCACTTGTTTAGAGTTTTTTTGTTTTGTTTTTTTCCGGTTGTAAAAGATTTAACATGGCTTCCTTTAAAGTGAGAAATTTGAAGTTTGGAACTAATCTTAAACCACTGGTTGACTTATTTTTGTGATGTTTCCATCTTCATTGTACTTGAAGTTTTATTTGTTTGATTCAAGTTATCCTGCTGTCAATAGTACTTGGTTTTTGCTGAGAAATGAAATAAAAATTTAGTTATTTTTTGTTCTTGGAAGCTGTAGACTAGATTTGATTGATGTCAAGAGTGAGTAAAAAGTATATGACTTATAGATGGATTGTATTGTACACGCTTTTTTTTTTTTGAAGAAAGGTGTAGCTTGTACTCCTGGCCCCTGGCACAGGCTAGTTTTCCTCTTCTAGATCTGATGATTGCCTTTGATCAATTTTTTTTTTAAAGATATGACTATTGAGCATCTTTATTTATTGCTATTCCTTTACTCATATATGCATTTTACCTGCAAATATAGAGATATATGTACCAATGCTAGTTCTTTTTAGCCACTTGCAGCCATCTGTTGCGAGTTGGTGTTCTTTTTGAAGCTTTTGAATACTCATTTGTGCTTTTGGCTATTTTATGTTTTTGATCGTAAACTGTTTCTTTGGACAATGTCATACATATTGACTTGATTTGTATCATATATCTACATGCAAATGATTTTTCTGAGAATGGTTTCATGTTACTTGTTTATCTCTGTTCATTTATTTGCATAGATTGTTTGGGTCAGCTATTAGTTACTCAGTCAAGGACATGGAGATGGGATGAACTCCTTTTTTCACTAGACATGCTTCTACAATCACAGGCAACAGCTAATTTTTTATTTTCAGAGAACTTATTTAAAACATGTGATGTGCTGAATCTTAACCCTTGGGGCTTTGAAACCCCAAAAGCTAAATTTGTTAGTGGAGGTGTAATAGTTTGGGCGCAGCCTTGGGTCAATTTTGGAATTGGTTTGCACCATGGACAGTCTTGCCTAAGAGTATGATTTAGCAGAAAATCAGTGTTAATTTAGCGAAAATAACTTCTATTTATGTGAGCTTTTTTCTGTGTATTGTTTTTCAGCTGCTTATCTAGCTCCAATCTTTAATGCCTACGCTGTTTGCTAATATATATCGATTAATAACTTTACCAATTATAGGAGGATATGGGAACTGAATACCTAGTTCGTCCGGTGGCCAATCCTGAAGACGAGGAAGATGCTAGCGATTTTGAGCCGGAAGAGAATGGTGAGGAAGACGAAGAAGACGAGGATGAGGATGATGATGATGGTGGCAAGGTCGAGGCTCCACCAAAGAGGAAGAGGTCAGGAAAGGACGACTCAGACGATGATGATGGCGGGGAGGATGATGAGAGACCATCCAAGCGATAGGGGTACAGGTCCCTTTTGTGGGTTTGTGGATGGTCTGACCGTGATATACACATAGGTCAATCTCTACCCTCTCCCTCTTTTATCTCTCCTCTAAATCCATCTACCTACCTACCTCCTACAATCTCCCTCTTTGTAGAAGAAGGATGGGATGCTTCATGGACAGTGTTCTTCCTTCGTGTAACTTTGTGGTGCAGTATTTTAATTAGGGTTGCTTTTTATCTTTTGCATTGCATAGTGTCACATGAGTATTAGGACTTGTGATGAAAAAAAAGAAAAAGGTTCAAGCTTTCTTTAGGACTTGTGTAAGGTTGAAATTAGAACTGTTTGCTTACTTTTATGATCATTGTTGGTGCTCTAGGTAAAATTCTGTGCACTCTAAAAACTGAGAGCTTGTTTAATATCTCCTTAGTTTTACATAATGGTGAACTATTCCAGAAGTCATCTGCTCATCCTGCATCTTCATTCATCTGAGTTCTGATCATCAAAACTTTTAATTAATAGGATTAGATTACTACTCTTCAAGAGTGAATGATCTACTTTAATAAGTGGTTTGAGAGGAACTTTTCAACTATCTATTGTTAAATTGCTGGAAAAAGTGAAGGGTTCTAAGGTAGTGTTTAGAGTTGGATTCTTGTCTAATGATATTTTAGGTTGGGGTTGGCTTTCTGGCTCGCCTGTTTTGGTCTTAGTTTTGGCTTCTGTGGTTCATATTTGGGTTGTTGGTTTCTAGGTTAGGTGATTTGTTATCTGGATTGCTGGTTATCAGCCTGCTCGGTTGTTTGGGTGTGGAGCTGGCTGGTTTCTGGTTTAAGTTGATCGTCTCTCTTGGTAAGCTGATTTTTGGCAGACTTTGTTTGATGGGTTGGTCGTTGGTCTATTTCTGACCCGCTTCGTTCCACAGATCGGTATATATACTATCTACTCATAAGTTATTAATGGGGATTTTTTTTTTCTTTCGTTGTTGTTGGGGAGGGGTGGGGAACATTGGTAACGAAAAAACAAACAATTAACTAACCCAAGCTCAGCCGTCCGATATAGGTAGGAGAGAGGGAGAGTGAGGACCAGTTTTCGTTAGCGGCGTTGGCATTGGGCTATCCGTAAAAATAGGCATGTCCTTGTTCCCGAGAGTAACAGTAGAATAAAAGAAAAATCAATTAATAAGCATCAAAGTGGGTAGTACTAGTGGGGCAAGAGCTTTTATAACTCCTTATTTTACCGAAAGTACCCTTTAATCCGTTGCTTTTAAAACAGTAGTGGGGACCCACGTGCTCCATTTGCCCTCCCCTTTTACGTCGCTTTATATCTCGCACCCATTTGACCATGTCTTGTTAAAAATGCCAAATTGAAATGACCTCAAAGGTCTTGCGTCTGTACCTCACTCTTAATAAAGAAAAATACAATAGAAATATAATCTTTTCACGTCATCAATTTTCACACGATTCTTTTTACTGATTTAATTTTTTGTTTGTTCAAAGCTACTGACACTCTGTTTGATTGTATTTGTAACAGGGATCATGAGCGAGTTGGGTGGCTGATGTTTCTCCTACTATTTTTCCTTGGTGGCTGAGATGAGAGCAAGAAGATGATTACTCGAGTATAAAGAAATTAAACTAAGAAAATGATTTTGACCATTAAAAAAAATCAAAGTAACCATTGAGTAACAGAGAAATTAATCTAGTATAATAAATCGAAATTCCAACTACAGGAAAAGTTGAAAGGAAGAACAGAAAAAAGGAAGAGGCTAGAAGAGGTACTGGTAATTTACCTAAACCAAAATTCCTCTCGGACTTTTAATAAGTCAGTCAGGGACCTACTCAACCCTACGGAAGTTGAGCATTAAATCACCTAACACTTGTAACCGGAAGAGAGAACAAAGAAAAGAAACAAAGAAAATGTAGTTAGCCCATCTTACGATGTCATTTTTGAATTTTGATAATTTTCAAGAATTAGAAGTTAGTGTTTTGGTTTTGGAGTTTTGTTTTGTAAGGATCAAAGAGAGAGAGAGAGAGAGAGAATAGATTGTGGGAGCAAAGAAACTAAAGTTCAATTTAAAAACTAAAGTCCTTAATTTTTGCGTTGAAAATTGACCTTAAATGTGTTTTTTAATTGGAAAAAGAAGAAAAGAAAATGAAGTTTATGACGGAGTGGACTACTGTGGTGGTGTGAGGTGGTGGGATGGTATTGATCTTGTTCGTATTGTGGTTCTAGCCTTCTAGTTTGATTTTGGTGGTTTTAGATTTCGTTTCTCCTTGGTACCGCACCTTATTTTTATTTTTGCTTATCTTTTCTTTAATTATTACATAAATAAAACATAAAATCTAAAATTGAGCTCGCCCACTCATTGTATATCCCAAAGCTGCATTAATTTGCCAGATTTTGAAGATGTAAACGTCCATTGGGACTTGCATAATGGGAAAAATTTGGCGGGTTAAACTTGGGAAGTTTTTTTTTAGGCTTAAAGAACAATTTAGTCATCCTACTTTTCAGCTTTTTTTATTTAGATTATTTTTTTTTTCAATTTAATCATTATACTTGGTTTTATTTTCATGTTCATCACTCCATCCAATTTTTTGGATGAAAAACTTTTTTAAAAAATAAAAACCCGAAAATGCCCTCACTTAATGCAATTGGATCATTTTTTAAAATCCAATTTTGACTTAAAAAAAAAATTAAAACCCCGAAAATGCTCCTACACCATCTTCTTCTTCCCACCATCGTCTCCACTAACCCACATCATCTGAGCCTCGTATCCACCATCACTGCATCTCTAGATTAATTTTTCCTATCTTTAGAACTCTTTTTTGATTCCACAAAGAATAAAAGGGGGTGTAAATGTTGACTCAGTCTGTCAATGAGTTCGGGCACAACCGTGTTGTGTGAACCCAAGTCGAGACCGAACCCTGTTAAACTCGAACAAGAACCCTTGTTGCATTAGGTTCCCAATTACCGCAAATCAAGTTGATGTCGAAACCGTCTGTAATACTTGGCATTTGACGTCTTCTGCTGTGTCGATAAAGTAGTTTCCCGATGGTGGGGACAGTAATGAGTTGCCAGCGAGTTTGAAACGCAGTCTGGGTAGACTCAGTCTCTTGGTCCTTGACACGTTCAGACAGAGATCGAAACCTAAAGTGCACTGAGCTGGGCTTGGTATCTTCACGCTTCATTTAAATGCGGTTACAATCTGAGCACCAACTGGAGCTTAGGTTCTGCTCGACCAGCATCTCCTCGCTTACGCCACCATTGAAGAGTTCCTTGAAATTGAATGCGATTATGGTGAAATCGGGATGTGTCTGCCAATGTTTCTGCCGATTTTGTTCAATGAGTTTCGACCAGCTGTTATGGTGGATGGCGAAGTTGGGTTCGTGCGATGATAACGGAGAGCTTAGGAACTTAGATTTGTTCGGATCTAGGGTTGTAGACAAAAAAGAGAGAGAGAGATGGGAGATGAAGAGACGAGATATGATTGAGAAACTGGCTGGAGATGATAGCAGATGAGGGGGGGGGGTCGGCAATGGAGCAAGGGCGGATTAGGCCGGAGATGGAGCAGGAAGGAGGCCGTTGGCCGCTGGATGTGCGTGGAGGCTGGAGGTCAATGTTAGGGATTATATATATATATATATATATATATATATATATATATATATATATATATATATATAATATTAATAATTTGATCTTTTAGTTTAACTCCTTAACTATTAACATTTTAAACTGAAAACCCTTAACATTAGTAAGGGTACTTTAGTCATTTCAAACAGTTCCGTACATCTAACTAACGGAAATAATCCTCAGTGACTTTATTGACTTGATTTGCCAAGTATAGTCATTAAATTGAGAAAAAAAAGAGTAGAGTGATCATATTGTAAAAAGTTGAAAAGTAGGGTGACTAAATTGTGATTTAAGCTTTTTTTTTTTTTTTTTTACGTAATAGTGTTTTATGCCTCGATATTTTTTTTTTCAAATTGAATAATGACGCGTTATAGATTGTTACAAAAGCATGCATTACAATGTAAACAATGTGTGTATTTTCTGGTATCAATCTATGTATTGTCTTATTAAATAATACATTGTGATGCATTATCTTTTTTTTTTTTTAAATTATCGGGATGTAAACCATTTAAAATCTTTTTGTATATTTATTTATTGCGGTGCTAAGTTTCTTTCATCAATTAATTTTATATATTTTTGCGTCGCGGTTTACAAATATATTGTTAATCAATGTTCATAGTAATTAATATTTATTATTTTTTACATTATTAAAGTTTTAATAGAAAAATTGAAATAAATAAATATCTATATTGCGGTACAGATTTTTATATATCGTGGTTTATAATTTTTATATATAGGTTTTGCATTACATTAAATAAAAACTATACACCACGATACAAAAATAGTAATTCACTTAGTATTTGGATAGATAAATGTAAGTAAACAAAAATTTATATTGCGGTGCAACATTATTAATGACAAATAACATTTCTTTTTTCTTTTTCTCGTTTTAAAATACTTATTATCATTTTTTTATATATAATTATTTTTTTTCTTCCATATTTCCTTTCATTTGTTGTGAATCCAAAATAATGTTTTTGCAATCGAATAACATCACGAATGACAATTTTTACTAAGTTTAGAAACAATCGTATTTCGTCGAAATTTAAACAATAGCGTAATGATATTTTTTTTTCCATTGAAAAAGGGCGTGAATAGGAATTGGAAAGAAATGTAGACTTACAGAACATATATAAAATTCTTTAAGTGATAAATAAGGTTTTGAATTGCGGTATATAACATTATACAACATGATTTACCCAGTTAGACATCTCTAAGAGTTAATTAAGGGTAACATAGTTATTTCGATCATAATAGAGACTTTTGAACCGCGGTTCACACGAATACTCATCCTTTAAGGGTTCATTAAGGGTAACGTAATCAATTTGATAACAAAATTCACATTTGAATCGCGGCTAGTCATGCCTTAAGCGTTCATTAAGAATAAGCGTAGTTATTTTTCGATAAAAAATGATTCTTTCCGGTTGAAAATAATTGCTTTAATGGGAAAATGGACCGGGCCGTATTTTTTTAAAAATTAATTGCGTCAAGGCTTTGATCATAAATACAGTTTGCTCAGCCCAATGCCTCACTCGCTTAATGTTTCCTAAAGTTTTCTTTAAAATTTTCAGCAAATTGTTATTTTTAACATTTTGAATTAGGAAAATGTTTTTTCACTGTAATAATTAAGGTGAATTTTAGCTGGCCATTTTCTCAAAGTTTGTAATCCCTCAACTGCATTGTTTATTTTTTCAACCTCTATAGTTTTTGTTTTAAAAATATTATTCTGAAAATATCATCGTCCTTTTTAACAGATGTGATAAGAACATTGAATTCAAAAATCAGTGCAACGAAATGACGATTAACCTCAGGCTCATTAAATGTATCATCGTCTTTTTATCTTCAAAAGTGTTTTTTTTTCTTTCTAATTTTAAAAAATAACACGAGATTTAAGGAATTATAAACTTTGGAAAGTAGACCGTCGTAAAATTATTCCTAATAATTATTCATCCATTACATTTTTCCTGTTATGAATTGATCGATAGTTAAAACAAACATATTTACTGTACGATATCATTTAAATAAGATTTAATACAAAATGAAATCTTATATGGTAGATCTTACTTTGTATTTTGATAATAAAATTTCATACTTGGAACTAAAAAACTCTTCACTTCTTTTATAGACAACTTAATTCAGATAGTATTTGTGTTTAATTTGGTGCAGTTTTTTCGAAATAGCAAAAAATAATATTTTTAATTAAAAAAGGAGATGAAGAGAAATTTAATAAACAACAACTTTGAAGTCGCGGTTCGTGTTGGACACGATCTCCGCTAGACGAAACTGTCCCATACTTGTGGTTTACGGTTTCTCGGCAATCGTCTCTAAGATACAACAACTTTTTCAATTTTTGTAAGCAACACTTAATATGAGATCACAACGAACTTTGGCGTTTCAGGACTTTCAAGACTTTGAACATGATAATGCTGCAATATGAACTATTCTAACAGTATGTTATGATTTCAAATTCTGGTATAATGAATTGTTAAACCAAGGGGCTATTTATATATACTGTAGAGTTGTGGTATCCTTTGAGCAAAAGTTGCAACCCTAGGTCTGGTGGGCTGTGATCAGTTTCAATGAACTAGTTCATAGTCGAATACATGCACCATTTTGGAGTCCAATCGCCCTGTAACCGTCGGCGCCAGACCGAGGAGACATTGGGCCGCCTCCTATGTACCTATTCGGCTAGACTAGGTTCAATGCACCTAGACGCTTTGTCCGAGTCTTAGGTGTAACAGCCGCCTCACCAAGCTTCGTGAGCTGGAAAAATGAAAGGCTCCTCAGCTCCTAGCGACGTGCACCTTTAAAGCGCCCGATGCGTACTTTACGACGTGCTCGGCGCAGCTGCAATTCGGATGGTGTTTCACACCATCCTCGAGCGGCAGCTTGGGTTTGCCGAAGCTAAGTCACGCGTGGACACTACTTGGTTGTAACATTGTAGAACGCTTGATGCTAGCTTCCTTCCTAATGTGGGTCTATTAATAAAATGACTTAAAACTCTTTATTTTGCCAATGTGAAATATAACTTTCCATACCCATTTTACTTTTCAATTAACAAAATTAAGTTTCATACTTTGAGCATTAATATCTCATTCATCTGAAATTGGTTTTGAGATTATAAATACATCAATTTAATCTACTAAAAATGTAGATTTCATTTTTGCAACTTATTTCTATTTTTAATAAATGAAGGATGCTTAAAAATTTGGTCAAACCAATTATTTAGAAAGCCAATTTTCAACAGTATTTTTGAGTACACGAAATTAATTAGATGAGACAAATCGCTTACTGCTTAGGTTCCAACACCAAATGGCAAATAAGACGAAGAATCTTTCAATCCGTAAAAATATTACTCCAATATTGAGTTTTATAGTAATACGAGATATCGTTAAACAATTAATAGGTCAAAATGTTTTTAAAGTCGCTGCCTAATCAATTTAATTGGCTCACCATTTGATTGATCCTCTCACTTTATTACCACTTCCTTAATTGCCGGCAGCAATCCGTTCAAGGTTGTAGTTAACAAATCAACTATTTCGGCAACAGATAACATGTGTCATAACGTGCGGACATAATTTACCATTAGTTAACAAATCAACTAATAATGCATTGAAATTGAAGACATAATTTACCGTTTGTTTTTAAAATATATCTTTAGGACACATGTTAGTCGAATTCATTTTTAAGTTATTAGTTGGTTATGGACACTGATGATAGCTTAGTTATATGTTACTTGGGAAAGGAGACGAAAGTCAGAAGCTTTGAAAGTATGCATTTCTAGAGAGACGCCCGGGGGACATTTAAAGCTGTGTAATTTTTTGTTTTTGTTTTCAAGGGTGATAAAATAGAATTCTGGACCCAGGGCCGGCCCTGAGGGTGGGTGGTCTGGAAGGGCGGACCACATTTTGAGCCGTATATATATATATATATATATATATATTATCTTACTAATTTTATATGTGATTTAATGATTCATTGGATGAGGTGTTTTGATACAACATTATGTAAAATTTATCTTATTTTTGAGTTGTGAATTATCAAGCATTATATACGCTCAAAGTTTTTTTAAAAATGACATTTTTAGTAGCTCATTAATAATAAAATAACACGCCTAATCAACAAAAAACTTAATTATCTTAGAATATGGATTAATAGATTACAATAATCGAATAATCAAAAAAAAAAAAAAAAACCAAATGAACATGTAACGAATGAACCAAAAATGTGATATAATTTGATGATATAGTTGAGAAAGATCTTAGAAGAGTGAATAAATCATTTCGATAATAGATATTTTGTATTTTTAATATATAAGAAAATTACCAAATTAAGATAGAAAATAACTAGTACATATACTTATATATTAGTATGTTCAGGATGAAAATTTGAAAATTTATTTATTTCAAAATTTTATTTTTTATATCAATAGTTGACCGGACCAGCCGGTTTATGTTGGAGATTATACCATTTTATTACAGAGTTGATAGAACGCTCAATTGGACAGTTTTTCCCTCCTAAAAAACATCATTTTGGTAGGTTTTCACACGGAAAGCTAAGTTATGTACACAAGTAGGTTCAGGATCCAGTTGATGATCATGTCTTTATGGGAGCTTTGCTTAATTGTTCTCTTTAATTAGTTCGAGGGAAGTGTGGAGAGTCTAGAGAAAAGGAGCATATGGAAAGTGAGCAAGATGAAAACAAATGTCTTGAGATACCGCTATTTATAACTGATCAAGAAAATGTGTTTGATGACTCCAGAGGACTCTTGTTCCCTAACAAAGATGAGTTCTTGGTAGAAGCCAAGAAACAGGTATGGCTTGCAGGGCCTATGTTGGCTGTCAATGTAATGACATTTTGCATACAGACCATTTCAGTCATGTTTGTTGGCCATGTCAGTGATCTTGCTCTTTCCTCTGCTTCTATGGCTTCTTCATTTGCTTCTGTCACCGGCTTCAGCTTGTTGGTGAGTACCATACAGCATACTAGCTTGACACAACTTCTCAATTTTTATGCTTTTATTGATTTCTATCATATACATTGGTAAAAATCTGCTTTTGACGAATTTTTTTGGTAATGTTACTTCTATCACGTTTTCATACCAAAAGCTAATTTTCTGGGTTCGGTTGTCCGAATGCAGAGATTCTTGTATTAGAAAAAGGCTCTTTTCAGAAATGGGGTTGCGGTTTAAATGCTCAACTAAGAAAAATCAGATAATATCGTAGCTTCTCTAACTATTGATCTATATGCTTGATTTCACATATATAGATTGGCGGTGGATATGCACTTGATACATTCTGTGGTCAGTCATATGGAGCGAAACAGTACCAAATGCTTGGTATACACATGCAAAGGGCCATGTTAGTGCTTCTGCTGGTTTGTATTCCTCTAGCATGTATGTGGGCGAATGCGGGCGACATTCTTCTATTCCTAGGACAAGATCCTACGATATCTTTAGAAGCTGGAATTTATGCACGTTACATGATACCTAGTATTTTTGCCTATGCGCTCTTGCAATGTCAAATCAGATTCCTACAATCTCAAAACAATGTTGTTCATATGATGTTCAGCACGGGATTCACAACTTTATTACACATAGTTATATGTTGGCTTCTCGTGTTCAAATCTGGGCTTGGAAGCAAAGGTGCAGCACTTGCTAACGGTGTTTCTTATTGGATCAACGTTGTTCTTTTGGCACTTTATATACGATTATCTCCGTTGTGCAATAACAAAACATGGAATGGTTTCTCAGCAAAGGCCTTGCAAGACATTCCAATGTTTATCAGAATTGCAGTTCCTTCTGCTGTTATGATGTGGTACGCCGTAATTTAGCATCAACATATAGACAGTATACTTATAAAGAAGAGAGTTTTAATTAGTTTGTTCTTGCTTTTTACAGCTTAGAGATATGGTCATTTGAGATGATGGTCCTCCTCGCTGGTCTTCTTCCGAATCCCACACTTGAAACATCAGTTTTGTCCATCAGGTTAGTATCTCCGTTTTTATCAAATCATCTGTATAACTTCACTTCTACGTATACACACCCATTGCAAGTTTGACGCAAAATTTTGTTTTTTGTTTCATTTAGTAACTAATTTCGCTGATATTCCAGCCTCAACACACAAACCATGCTGTTAATGATACCCCTTGGAGTAGGTGGTGCTGTAAGGTGAGTTAAACTACTTAGTAGAGGACCGCCTAGTCCCCGCCTCCCCCCATCTTAAAGAGTATGCTTACTTATTAATAGTACATGTAATATATCTTCTTCCATTTGTTAGTACAAGAGTTTCAAACGAACTGGGAGGCGGGCGACCACATGCAGCTTGTTTGGCAGTAGGTGTAGCAATGTCCATGGTTGCTATCGAGAGCATTTTGATAGTCACGATGATGATATTGGGTCGTAAAGTTTGGGGTTACTGTTACAGTAGGGAGGAAAGTGTAGTGGATTATGTTGGGGATATGATGTTTTTACTTGCTGCAACGCACCTCTGCGATGGTGTACAATCTGTTGTTAATGGTATGCGAATGCGACTATTCAATTAACTCTTGGTACCAAAAAGAAAAGCACAAATTTTCTGTTTGATTGTATGAAGTGTTACCAGTTTATTTTCACCTTTTCAGGGGTGTCGAGGGGATGTGGCTGGCAAAAGATTGGTGCAGTCGTCAATTTTGGAGCTTATTATCTCATCGGTATCCCATTTGGTATAGTGTTAGCTTTCGTGTTCCGTGTAGGAGGGAAGGTAATTTATTTAATTTGATTAGATTACCTGAGATTATTTCAGTTCATTTCTTCAATCTTAATTCCCTTTTTGTTTTTGTTTGACCACGATCCTAATGATTTAATAATCGTCTTCCAAAACAAACAGGGTCTCTGGACAGGAATAGTAGTGGCAGAATTTGTGCAAGCCCTAATCCTTTTCGTTATAACAGTTTGCACTAACTGGGGAAAAGAAGTTAGTAAACCACTATCCCTCCTATATAATTACAGTGTACACATTGATATTTCTTGGTGATAGACATGGTTTTAATTTAGAGGTCGTTTGATATGACTAATCCTTTAGTATTTGTGAAATGCAAATATATACAAATGCTGTTTCTAATTGCTGCTTATTTGTTCTGCTTCTAGGCAGAGGCGGCCTTAACAAGAATTCATGACTCGGATTGTCTAGGTGTTTCATGATCCAACAGGACCAACAATCGTGGAGTGTATCCACCGGCAACCAGACCACCACCACCTTTCACTAACAAGTAACAACCACTACCCCATATGCCATATATTGCTTCCACCTACAAAAATATCAAAATCTAAATTCTTTTACCGAAGATGTTGGCGGCAATGAGCCCTGGGGGTGTAGGAATAAAGAGAACGGAAATATAGAATGAAGAATAATGTTTGATAAAATTGAGTTGCTACAGCAGAGCTCTATTATTTTCACTTGTAGTGATTGATTCTTGGTGACTTACAAATGAATAGATATAAGCCCTTTTATCGATAACAAAAATGACTCTTGAGTATATTACCTAGAAAATATACAAAGTATTTACCTAGGTTCATGATAAGGAATCATGTATTTGCAAATACATGAATAATAATTTATTCAAAGTGTATGAATTTCAACTCTCCCCCTTAATGCACTTTCAAACTCCATTAAGCTCTCATGTTTGATTTTTCTCGATCATTCTCATCTTCTTGATCTTCATGACTTTTACCCATACTTCATGCCTTTGTGCTTCTTCAAATATTTTTGGCTCCATACCAACAAAGTTGCAAGGTTCATACAAATTTCGAAAACTTTGAGTTTGTAAAAGAGGATTCTCAGATAAAGAATAATATGGAAAAACGGGTTAAGCACTTGAACTACTCCCAATATCATTTTACTTCTTCTAGCAGCTACTAGCTACTGGAGTTGGAGTTGTAACTTCCTTTTGCAACTGCTCACTTCAAAATTTACCTTTTTCTGGCATAAAAACATGTGATGTCTCCAATGGTTTTAGTTTACTTCATTCTTCAACCGAACTCCAGTTCTTCACA
Source organism: Codonopsis lanceolata (assembly GCA_013146195.2). Taxonomy (NCBI): domain Eukaryota; kingdom Viridiplantae; phylum Streptophyta; class Magnoliopsida; order Asterales; family Campanulaceae; genus Codonopsis; species Codonopsis lanceolata. The sequence continues at coordinate 52,446,674 of CM028377.1, read as the reverse complement.
ACTTTTGTTGAACTATTGAGAATGTAGACATCTGTAATAGAGGAAACTTTTTCTCCGTAGCACATTGAAAAAAGGAAATGTTTTATTTGGTGACATGCAAACTGACATGACAAACTTCTCAGATTTGTATGTCATAAATAACACACTTTGTATCTTCAAAGATTACTTTGTAACCATTTCTTATAAGCTACCCAACACTCAATAGATTTGATGCAACATTTGGAACAAGCAAAACATCACGCATATATTTGACTCCCTTCTTTGTTTGAATGAGAATACTTCCTTTCCCCAATGCTTTGTGAGAATAATCATCCCCCATTGTAATTAAAGGAGTAACTGAAGTGTCCAAATCAACAAACAATTTCTAATTTAATGTCATATGGTTACTGCAACCACTATCAACGTACCAAACATCATTTCCTTTATTGGATTTTGATTGACTAGCATAGAATAAAGTCTCTTCTTATGCTTCATCATTCTCCGCAAAGTTTGCTTGATTTGATTTCTTGAACCTGCAACTTTTCTCAACATTACCAAATTTGCTACAATGATTGCACTTTGGTTTCCCATGATAAAAACAATCAACTGTGTCATGATTATCTTTATAACAAATTTGACAACACATTTTACCTTCATTGCTCAAGTCACCACTTTTCCAACTTCTTTGTTTCCATCCTTGTTGGGTTTCTTGACCATTTTCTCTTGTAGAGAACTTATTCGTATTCGGTTTGAATGAGAGCTTCAATCGAAAATCACTTTCATCCGATTGCTTACTGCGTCACAACCTTCTTTGCTCGTGAGACTATAAAGAACCCATCAACTTCTCCATTGACAAGGTCGCAAGATCCTTTGATTCTTCAATAGCCGAAACTATTGAATCGTACTTTTCTGGCAAGCTAATCAAGATCTTCTCAACAATTTGCTGATCGGTCATCTCTTCTCCAAGTGTTTGAATTTGATTCACTACTTCAACAACTCTATAAGAGTAGTCTTTGATGCACTCGGATTTGTTCATCTTCAGATTATGGAAATCCCTACGCAATGTTTAAAGCTTGATGGTTTGTACTTTGCTGTCACCTTCAAACTCTTTTGCCAAAATCTCCCAAGCTTTTTTTGCAGTTTTCGCTCTTATAATTCTTGGAAAAATATTTTCAACAACTCCGTTTTGAATCTTCGTGAGAGCTTTGGCATCCTTCATCATGTCCGCTTCAAGCTCTTCTCTCCGTGCTTTTGAGATTTCGGTGTCGGGTACTTCAAACCCTTCTTCAACAAAGTTCCAAAGTCCTTCTGATCGAAGAAAAGTTCTCATCTTCACCTTCCAAAAACCATAGTTTTCTCCTTCAAAAATTGGAAGCATGGAGTAGGAAACAGGTTGGCCGTCTTTTGAAGTAGAAGTCATCTATGTAGAGAAATTTTAAACGCCCAAATATGAACGATCAAAGCTCTGATACCAATTTGTAGGAATAAAGAGAACGAAAATATAAAAGGAAAAATAATATTTGATAAATTTGAGTTGTTACAACAGAGCTTTATTATTTTCACTTATAGTGATTGATTTCTTTTGGGGGTAATCTACTATACAATAGAGCTCAGTGGGATAAAGAGCGGTTGAGATTGATTATTTTTACTTATATCAAACGGCTGTAATTTATTCCGCCTGGCACATGTGTGAACGACAGTTAGTCGTGTCCACCGCACAACTCTTCTCCCTCTGCGTCCCCTTCTCCCTATACGATTCCAACTCCCTACGGTTTCTCCAAAATCCCCCTGAATCAGGACTGTCAAGAAGATTCCTAACCGCACCACTCACATTAATTACAAGCCCAAGAAGAGTCCTAATTAACTATGTTTATGTATGGTGATAAATAAAGTCCTTATACGTCTATCCTATATCGGTTTTAGTAGTATTGATTTTGTGGATCTTTCATTATATATACAAACCTTATATTTCCAATTTGGAGAATAAAACAAAAACAAAAGGGGACATGGAAAGGGAAAGGGAAAGGGAAAGAGAAAGGGAAAGGCGGAAAGAGAGTGAGAGAGAACAATAAGAGAGAGAAGAGATGACGAGAAAAGGAAAGAGAGGGGGGAGGGGAGTAGGTCGTCGAAGGAGAAATATTGTTTGTGTGTTATTCATGTGTGTGTGTGAACAGTGGGGTTGGCAGAACTAGAGCTAGAGATAGAGAGAGAGGGCACTGTACAATAATATATATGCATAATGCATGCATGGTTTTTAGTAATAATATGTATAATTACTAATTTGGAATTCTTCCGATTTTTTTACGTTGTTAATAATATGTATAAAATATAAAATACACTTTTCATTAAACACATAGTTACTTTTTTATACCAACATAAAACATGTTACACGGTTAAAAAAAGGTTAAAAAAATTAATACCCTTGGTGTATGTGTTAAAAAAAGTTTATATTTTAACGAAATATTATTAATTGTATAAGGGCAAAGCTGGTTGTCCTCCTCAAATTTATAATTTTATTTCTATTAATAAAATCTAAAAAGGTATCGCCTCTTTTTCCTTAAAAAAATTACAAATAAATAAAATCTAATAAGGTACCACATCTGTTTTCTTAAATAATTAACGTTTTAAATTTTTTCTCCACTGTTGAATGATCATAATGTTTTAATTGATTATCAAGAAGTTTTCATTTTCAATTTGTTATTTTAGACTTTTTTGAAACATGATTAAAACATATATTGATTTATTTAAATATTGACACTCTCTAGTACTGACATCATCTCCTACTCGCGCCGTGCCATAGGCACGGGCACAAAGACTAGTCTAGTATATAATAGAGTTCATACTCACATATGTATAATTGATTAAAATTATTTAGAGGATAAGATTAAGTTATCTTAAAAAATTTAACGATTATGATTCACCCTCACATTCACATGTATAAGAGTAGTTATTCACTTTTAACTCACTATTACAAAGTCACCCCATACAATTAATATTATGTTCTGAACAATCACCTCTTATAAAACATCACTTTTACATTAAGATAATCTCACAATAGAGCTCAGTTGATTGACTGAGGCTATCTGGCGGTGGGAATTGATTCCAGCCGCAAAATCAAACGGTCATGAGTCAATTACATATAACTTCTTATTGCGTCCATCAATTACCACTTGAAGCAATGTACTCATTCATCTGTAACATTTTTTAAAATCACACTTTCTATTTAGACATTGTTGTTTCAATTGACGAAATCATCTATTATATAAAACAGATCACAAAGCTAATTACGGTCGGGATGTTTCCTGGCTATATCTACCGGGACCAGATTAAATCTTTTGAAAAAGCTATTTACCGGCCGGATTTCTTTTTACGAAACACATTCGGCGGTCGAACTTTCAACTTTCTATACATTTTATCGAAAACCGTTTTTTACGGTTTTGATTTAACTGTTAATCTCATTTTAACAGTTTTTATCTCACAGTTTTTTTTCTCACGGTTTTATCTCCACCCCCACTTCTTCCTCTCTTTCCCTCATTCATAAACTGATAAACCCATCATTTATCTCTACCCCCACTTCTTCCTCCCTGTATGCGATAAAGATGAAGCATCCGTTTTGCTGTTTCGGCAGAGGCGTCCACCATGCTAGGAAAGAGTGGAAGGCTGGCAGTCGGCGGCGAGAGGAGAGAGGAAGAGGCGAGAGAGGCGAAATCGGCTTCATTTGCCTCGCTTATTGGGCTGGTGAAGAGGCGGAGAATGCTTGTAGTGAGATCTTCGCAGAGTGCCGCCGAGTCGCCGACTGCTGTGATATTTTCTTTTCAATTTTGAATCTTTAAGTGAGACTTGGGTGACGGGAGTTGAGAGAGACTAAGATAATTTGTGATAACTGAATACTAGTAGTGGTAGATATGATATAATAAGTACTAGATTCCACTCTGCAAATTATACAATTTCTGCAGGATCTGACCTCCTCTTTCAATAGAAAGTTGGGTAATTTAGAAGCACGATTCCGATGGGTGCTCTTGTTTTGACTTTTGTTTTTAAGGTTTTTGGCTTAATTCTTCAAGTTTTGTTTCCAAGCAAGCGCTCGAGATTTGATTTGATTGAAACCGGTGATTTATCAGAGAGGAAGAAAAAATAATTTTCTTCATCCGTAATTGATTTTTTTTTGGTTTTTGAGTTGTCACCGCCATGGTACCGCAAGGAAAGAAGGAGCATTTGGTTTTTTTAGTATGTTATATAATAACTCTGTTCTGGCAAAGAGTATATTATTTTATTTTTAAATATTTCATTTAAATACTGTTGCGGGATTTACCGTCGACCCCACTAACTTACTTTAATGGAGCACAATCACCGCCATTTTCATTTGAGTTGTTGTAGTTGTTGTTTTTGGTTGGTTTGGGTTTAAGTTAATATGCAATGTCTAAATTTAGAAAATTTAAGTGTGTTTTAGAAAAATAAAAGTAAATTTTAATTTAGTTTTTTAAAATAAAAATAAATAAAAAATTACCAAACGAACAGACCATTATGTCATTCTTATCAAGTAGATGGCCACTGCATTAGCTGTTCCGTTCTTGGACCTACCTCATATGTATGACCATTAATTCGAAAATTCTTCAGATTTTTTTTTTGTTAAGACCACTCTAAAAGAATAAGTAATTTTTTATGTTGTTAAGACAACTCTAAAAGATTTGTTTATTTTAATTTTTTATAAATGGAATAAGTAATGTTATGTATGAACACTAATTCAAAAATGAACACTAATTTGAAAATTCTTTCGATTTTTTATTTTGTTAAGACCACTCTAAAAGAAAAAAACTGTTTTTATTTTAATTTTAAATATATTTTTTAAATTATTTATTATATTAATTTATTTGAATACCAGCATTTTTCCATACTAACATTGTCTCATAGTGGCGCCATGCCATAGGCACGGACACAGAATCTAGTATATATTGATACCGTGCCATAGATACGGACACAAAAATCTAGTGCAAATACAACACACAACATATATATATATATATATATATATATATATATATATATATATATATATATATATTTCACTTGTAACATTACTAAATAGAAATTTAAAAGCAAAAAGAAGCATTAAAGCCTCCACAAATAGTCACCCAGCCATGGGTTCACGAATCACGATGTTCTTTTTTTAATGACCAACCGCCTGAGGATCATAACCAGCAGACGCCATCAAGAGCAACCCTATGTAATCCGCTTCAAACTCCCTCTTCTGTGAGAAATGGAAGTGAAGTAGATAATTTGACACTAGAAATAATCAGTTGTAGGATGGTAAACACACAGTAATTAATTTTGTAATTAGTTCCGCGCTGGAGCCTGGAGCCTGAATATCTGGCCACAATATGTCCAACCTCATGTGCAATTACTGTAGCGATCTCTGCGTCAGTTGGAAAATGCTTGAACCACCCCGAATACAAGAAAATCTTCCCGTTCCCTCTCGGTGAAGATCTCGCATGCATATCACAATGAAAATTTCCCACTTTACTCCTTCCAAATGGCCGGTAGCAGAATCAGTCCAAACTTGTTCTTTCTTCAACCCTCTCTTTAAAGCCTCAATTATATTCTTAGCAATCAAACCAACCCTAACGCTTTCTGGGTGATTTGCATTTTGCAGCTTCATTTCCTCAGATAGCCACTCCCCAAACCATCTATCCAAGCTTTTCGGTAACATCACAAAGTGCCACAAATAACACAACTCTAGGGCTCTTGAGTCTTGATCCATCTAAAATATTGCCAAATTTGACCATTATCAACATAATAATGTCTTCTTGCAATCGTGCCTGTAAATGGGCTGCGACACGGGTACTGTCCGGCTCGAAAACCCAGTTGGCCATGGATTGTTGTCTGTTGACGTTGAGAGTGGGTTGAAATGGTAATTGGAATTTTGTTGAGGATTAACTTGGATCTTCTGTACCATCCCATTGTTGAAATCTCAAGGACGCGAATCGAATTCTATCACAGATTCACAATACAGGATATTAACGAATTACCTGGACGTGAATCCGTATCCTAAATAAATCCTAAATCGAACTGATTCAACTGAAAGCCTTGGGAACTGTGTGTGTGCGCCCTTTTTGTTGGATACGATTGTTTTTTGAAAAAATCGCGTTTTACTTCTTGAAACTTTTAATTGTTAAAGCATATTTTTTTAAATTTTTAATCAGTAAAAAATCATTTTTTTGGTAAAATAACTATAATATTCTTAATGAACCGTATGCACGCTACGGATGTCATTATTTTTGCAACACGATTCATCAATTTTATCGTATTATTTTTTACACCGTGGTTCAATAGTGTAATTGCTAGTCTATTTTTGAACCGTGATTCATCAATTTCTATTGAGTTAATTTTGCATCGCGGTTTAATAGTGTAATTACTAGTCTATTTTTGTACCGCGATTCATCAATTTTAGTGTATTAATTTTTACACCACGGTTCAATAGTATAATTACTAGTCTATTTTTAATCGCGATTCATCAATTTTATTGTATTAATTTTTACACCGCAGTCAATAGTGTAATTGCTAGTTTATTTTTGAACCGCGTTTCATCAATTTTAGTGCATTAATTTTTGCACTGCGGTTCAATAGTGCAATTTTTGGTCTATTTTTGAACTGCGATTCATCAATTTTAATGCATTAGTATTTAAACCGCGATACAAAATCATAAAGAACCAGATCACGTTATCCACCCGTTTCTTCCATTTCCTCAGCTGTAAGCCTTCTTCTTCCTCCGCTTTCGTCCCAACTGAAAAATTCTTCAACCTAGAGTGTGTTGTCGGAGCTGTTGAAGAAGACAATGATATTTTTGGAATAATATTTGGAAAAGTGGTCTTTTACGATTTAAAAAAAAAACGATGAACTTTTGGAGTTAGAAACTTTAAAAAAGGGACTGGACAGAATTTTCCCCTTTTTTTTTCGGTTTCAAAAAAAAATCCCTATTAAGTAGGGTGAGTTGTTATTCTGTTTTTAGCACTTACCCACATTTTTGTTAGCACAAATCATTGGGCAGTATTTTCTGATTTCAGTTCGTAATTGTTCTGAATAATTAAGTCATTTTCAATTCGTATTGAGTTCTTGATTCCTTAATTAGTGTGACTCTTAACACCTTTTGTTTTGTCTTCTCATACTGCATTCATTCTACCTAAAGTAGTTCATATTTAAAAAAATCAGAGTTAATTGACAAAAAACAAAAAACAAAAAACAAAAAACAAAAAACAAAAAAAAACTTGTGCTATCTCAGGAATTTCTAATAAAAAATCTTATTTGTATTTTTGACTAATTAAACTTCTACTTCAACATAGATTTCAATTCAAACCTTGAGTCTATATGATGTTAAAATCTATATCCCACGTGGAATGGAATGAATGCAGCCCCGTTCCTGCATTTCACTTGATTTTTTTTTTCAAAACAAACCTTGTACTATGGAACAAATTTCAAATTAAACCTATTTATAAACCCCTTTCATCCTATAAATTGAACTTATTTATTACCCATTTTATTTCATTTTAAGAAGAATCCTCTTAATGACAATGGACTAATTTTTATATTTTTCGTTAATTTTATATTTAGCAAAAAAGAACTACATAAACACCAAAAGTTCAATTTTTTTGGATCAAATAATTATTTGATCCCTAGACTATCCAAAAACTATGCGTTTGTTTCCGCGACTTTTTTCGAAATGTGTTTCGTACTTAAATTCAGTTTTTGCTAAGAGATTCCCCCTCACGGGGTTACTGTCAATTTTGCTATCAATTTTCTTTTGAAATTCCAAGTTTGCCCTTACGTCTTAGGGCATCTTATGAACCCAGATCTCCCCCTCTCTCTCTCATCTCTCACGGTCAATCACACTAAAAACCTTGTTACTGGATGGCTTATGAGAGGATATAGAAGCCTAGCCGAGTCTTCCATGACTTCCTTCCCTGTAACAGCAAAACTTCTATTTTTTCCTACCCAAATGAATCTCTCTTTCCCTGTCTCATCTTTAAGAATATGCATCGAAAAATCTTCTTAGTTTCGGGTTATCCGGCTTCGCGAGATCACTATTGGATCTAGCATGGGGCGTCGCTCCTCGGATCGAAAAGCTACTACGGTCATCCTTTTCATAGTGACAGATAGAGGTGAGTTTGGTCCGGTTCGGTCCAGTTTTTAGGAAAAAAAGAGAAAACCGGGACCAGACTAATAGTCTGGTTCTCAAAAAATTTAAAACCGGAACCAACCAAATATGTATAAGAACCAAAACATTGGTTTGGTCCAGAACCAATCAAAGATGTATGAGAACTAGGACCGGACCAATACTATGATTTTTTACTTTTTAACTGTTTAATACAAATACATAATAAAATTTTAAGACTGAAACTTTATAAAAAAACTAAAAAATATTCGATAAAAATACATTCAACAATTAAAAATGTCGAAGTCATAAACTCATAGCATAACAAATCGGTGGAAATAAAATAATAAAAGAGTAACAACTAAAATGTAGAACAAAGAAAGTATTAGGAATTAATATATATACTTATATAATAATACACAATATATATATATATATAAATATATATATAATAATAATAATAATAATAATAATAATAATAATAATAATAATAATAATAATAATAATAATAATAATAATAATAATAATAATAATAATAATAATAATAACAACAACAACATATTGGGTCGGTTCGGTCCGGTTTCGTGTTTTTTTAGTTCGAGAACCGGGACCAACCCAAATGTCCGATTTTATGAAAATTTAGATCCAGGACCAAACCAAAGTATTGGTCCGGTCCAGTTTTGATTGGTTTGGTCTTGGTTCTATTGGTTTGGTCCGGTTCCAAAAAAATCTTGCACACCCCTAGCCAGATTCCAGATCGAATGAGCATCACCTTTCATACGACATTTAAAAATCATTTACATCTAGCTCGCCAACTTCAAGCCCAGATCCGGCTCGACCTCCTTAGTCTCCGACGCATCTTCACCATAGCCACCAGCCTCCTTCTCAGATTTCTTTCTCTTCCGGCCATTCTTCTTCTTCATCGCCGACCATAAATCCGCCATAGCCCCCAGCGACTTCCCTGTTGCCCCGGCTTGCATCTGCCATCGATCTTTCAAATTTGTTTGTCTTTCTTCTAACTCTTCACCGTGAATGGTTCGGTATCGATACACTCAGGTTAGACAAGTTCTACTTGCTTATTTGACATTTTGTTAATTTGGTTTTTGAACTGCTTCGTAAGAATGATTTGGATTTGGATTTGAATTTGACTGATACTTTGATAGGTATTTTGGAAAATACGACCTTTTTGTCTAATGATATGAAAGTTTTGGTTAATGGGGTAAGTTATCATATTGCTGTTGTGTTTCTTGAGGAATTGAAGGGGTTGGTTTGCACGAGCGATTCTTGAATTTGGAGAAGGAATTGGAAATTTCAAGGGTTGTGATTGAGATTCATGTGGTTAAACTCGTAGATGATGATGAGGTGGTTGGGTTTTCAACCATTAATATTACTGTTTACTAAGGGTAAATTCAGAATTTCAAATAAATTTTAACGACAAAACTGATGGTAACCCCATGAGGGGTGAATCTCTTAGCAAAAATCGAGTTTAAGGACCAAAGACATTTCGAAAAAAGTCACAGGACCAAACGCATAGTTTTTGGATAGTTCAAGCACCAAATAATTATTTAATCCAATTTTTTTAACACAAGTGAAATTGAACTAGAAATAATAATCGGCATGACCCCCCAAGAATCAAATATTTTTAAAGACTATTATGATAACATAATTTTCAAGTAAAAAATTACTCATTGACTTCAAACTATTGATCATCTATTAACTATAACTAAAACAGAAGCCGCTGCTGTTACTTGGTGGTTTTCTGTTAAATGCTTAATTTTTTAAATGAATTTTATACTTCCATATGAATGGTTTTAATAGTTTCTGTGGCAGCAACGACTTCTATATTATTTGTTCTTCTACTAATTTATATTTATTAATTATCAATTACTAATATATTAATTATCTATTAACTATTATTAAAACAGAAGTCGTTGCCTCCATTTAACGACTTTATGTTGTACGCTTAAAATTTTAAATAAATTATATGCTTTCGCGTGTCACCTTCTATACAAGTTTATAATTTTTTCCTACCAAAAATTAAAACTGGATAGATTTTAAAACCGGTGCCTCCTTTATATATGATTTTTTTTTGTTTTTTTACCATTTTTTGTTGCCAAAAATTGGTTAATATCGGATATATTTTATAACATTTGATTTAAACGCGTTTCACTTGATTAGAACTCCAATTTTTCTGGTAATTTTTTTGCAGATATATTTTATCAATTCTCATAGATTTTAACCTTTCAATTACATGACTATAAGATCAATTTTGAATATTTACCTTATTTTTGTTTTTTTTCTCAAATTATTCTAATTAAAAAATTATTTATTTATTATAAGTTTAGAAAATCATCTTATTATAAACAATTTTTGCAAATAAAACAAAAACTATTAAAACCATTCATATGGTACTACATATATCTATGTAATTATGTTTTTTTCCAGCCAAAAATTAAAATCTAATAGATTTTAAAATCGGTGCCTCCTTTATACATGATAATTTTTTTTTTACAATTTTTTGTTGTCAAAATCAGTTAATATCAGATAGATTTTTATCACATTTGATTTTAACGTGTTTTACTTGATTAGTACTCCAAATTTTCATGGTATTTTTTTATTTACGGATAGATTTTATTGCATTTGATTTAGACGTATTTCAATTGATTAAAACTCATCAAGTCTTATGGTAAATGTTTTTTTATTTACCATTGAAGGAGCTCAGCAGGAGCCGACCAGGGACCCACCATCACCAAGCTGATTTGAGAAGGGATCCATCGCTATCAAGCCAACCAGAGAACGGACCTACTGAAGGAATTCGGTAGCAGCCGACTCATGGCCACCTTTATCGAGTTACTGGGAGAACGGAGCCAGCACTCGCCGAGAAAAGTCCCCTCGACTCAGCCCTTACCGAACAACACTAGATCAGCATGACCGTTCCCTCTCTCCATCAGGGCCAAAGTATATGATTCTACCTCGGCAAATACTCTTCCCGTTCGCCCCAATGGAGCACTCATCCCGATAAGGTCACTATACTGTAGCTCTGCCTCAGAACCTGATCATACGACAAAAGTACTGCCATATTCAGCCAACTACTCCCCTGACAGACGCCCGTCTTTTCAAATCATTCACCTAATTCAGTGCCAGAATAATGATGAAAGGCCGCCCTGCTCTGCCAATAAGAGGCGGCCACCTCCCGTCTCATAATCAACACTGCAACAGTCCGATAGGATATATAAAGGGAGTTAAAGGCTATGAAAAAGGCATCGGGCAAATTAAAAAGGGTCTTCAAGGTTCATCCCCTCAAAAAACCTGATAAGCAGGCACCCTAGAGAAAAACTTTTAAGAATCATCATCATCATAAACAACTTCAAACTCTAGTTGTTTCCCCATCTTCCCTAGCTTGAAATCTCTCCTTTCAGTTCAGTTTTAATAGTCAATGTAACCGTCATAACCCAGGTGTTAGAGAGGGTTTGTTAATGTTTGGAAGAACAATATGCCAGATATCCTCATCGAATCATCATACCCTCATCATATTCCGCTGCCCTGTGTTAACATAAGACAAGATCACTGTTTTTGCGTGATCAACCATTTTTTGTTTACAAAATCAGTTTGTATCTGATAAATTTTTATCATATTTGATTTAGACAAGTTTAATTTGATTAGAACTCCTCAATTCTCATGGAAGAAGTTTTTAAATTTTTCTTATTTTACCAAACTCGATTAATTTAAAATAGTTTTTATCAAATTTGATTAAACATGTTCCACCAACACCACAAACAACCACTACGAAATAGTTTGCAAATTCTATCTACAAAATTCGCATGAATTTTCGGTTTGATGATTCAGTGTGATCTCACATTATTTATTTATTTATTAATTATGTGGATATCTTGTTGTTGTTGGTTCATTCAAATAGCTTGTAAATTCTATCTACAACATTAAGTTTAAAAAATAACACTAAGTCAACCGTGCTTCGCACGGGTAATAACCTAGTTTACTTTTATTACTATGTACGAAAAATTATTTTTTGGGTATTTATTGGAGCAATTTGAACAAATTATTTATTTTTTTATGTTTAGAGAATTTGAACTTTTCATGTTTATGTATATCTTTTTAGCTGAAGATAAAAATTAAAGAAAAATATAAATAATTAGTCCATGGTCAATTGTGGAAGTACTTACCTGTGTTTTTGGTAAACAGTCACTCGGGCCTGGTCACTGCAAGGTTTATTTTTTTGAAATAAAAATTTAATTTTAGGTAGAGGTTTAATAGGTCGAAGAAAAGGGTTAATTTAAAATTCACAAAATATGACAAGGTTTTTTCTTTTGCAATTAATTCAAAAATCAGATAATTAAGAGATTTATAATTGGCATAAGAATTTTTTCATAACTTAAAAAATGCTTGAGCATAGTTAAAATTTTAATATCAAATGTGAGGGGTAAAGTTGTAATGTTATAGATTTTGTAAACATAGAGTAAGTCTCCAGTAAGACCGTCTTACGGATCTTAATTTGTAAGACGGAGCCCCAGTCTATCATAACTCAACCCACCGATCACAGCATGTCGGGTAAATAGGATCTGTCTTACAAAGAATATCCGTAAGACTGTCTTACACAAGTTTTTGCCGTAAACATAAGTTTGAAAATTGACTTTTAAAGTGAAACATTTCAAAATAATAGAATTGACTATTTGCTTGGTCGGATGAAATATATATTATTTGGCAAAAACTTGTGTAAGACGGTCTTACGGATGTTTTTTATAAAACGGATCTTACTTACCCGATCCTCCGTGTGTAAGTCTTACATCAGAACCACCGAATCGATGAATCGAATCAAATCAAACGGTTTGGTTCGGCTTTGAAGTCAGAGTGGTTTGGTTTTGAAAAATAAAAAACCGAGTGGTTCGGTTCGGTTTGCGATTTCTTATGACAAACCGAATCGAACTGAACCGAACCACCATTCTAAATATTTTTTTATTATATATATATATATATATATATATATATATATATATATATATATATATATATATATATATATATATATATATTAATCCCCTTGAAAGATACAACAGTATTTAGGATTTCAAAGAAACTGTCAATACAGCTGCATCCAAAGATGCATTGACCAGATAATCAAATAAGTAAACAACGAAAGTCTTTAAACAATTAATTAAAACAGTAATAAACACATAAGTTTATCAAACAATCTACAATCCAGCCGTATGGCCAAAAAAAGATTTCACTAAAAAGATTATGACTCTTATAAAATTCGTGAAACCTAACCAAATACCAAAAACTTCTAACAAAACATCAAGTCTATAAAGGAAACCTACAAAAACAAGAGTAAAGAAACGTGAGATTAAAAAATAAGTTTCCTATCAACTAGGAAAATAAACAACAAAACAACAGATGCAGCTGCTGATATAGCTACATACAACACTGCACAAAATACTTAAAGTAATGCTTCTCAGCTTCTCTCTTAAGCGTGTATATCTCTATGTGTCTTCGTTATCTTGTTCTGCACGAAGTCTTCTTGTATTTATACTTGAGATGGCAAAGTCCTGAAACAACAAAGAAACCAAATACTCCAAGGAAACATAGAATTAGGAAATAAATGATTAGTTTCCAAAAATGATTTCCTTATTAAAACAAAAGATCTTACCATAGATATTTGTCAAAGTTAAACACGAACTCTTGAGAGCTTTTGGAAGTATTCAATTATAGTAATTACTTACCATTACTTTAGGACCAAGAAGGGGTACACCAATATAATAGAGAAAAATAGGATGACCTTATTTTACCCTTACAATCTCTCTCTTTGTTAAACCTTTCTGGTCAAATCAAATGACAAGTGTTTTTCAACACTAATCAAACAAACTAACCTGCATTGGTTAGCATATCATATCTCCCCCTGAGTTTGTGCAAGCATATAAGATCAAAGCACATGTATATAAAAAAATCAGAGTTCATTACTTAAGTACAAATCAGAATAAACCATAGTGCAAATAAACATAGTAATAGTTATCCAACATAAAAACATAATATCAAAAATAGAGATTAAAAATTGTTTTTGAGAATCACAAGGTATATGATGAATCAAACAGAATTAGATTCATCATCATCTTCATCTTTAACACCATCCTCATCTTCAACATTAGTAGCAGGAGCAGTAGCAACACTTGTCTCTCCCCCTATTTGACCTGAATTGATGGTGGGAGCAGATTGAACGGCAAGTCAGGCTGTGTACTGAGCTTCTAAAGTCTGAAGGAGAGCAATCTGAGACTTGACATGTACAAGCTGGTTGCTGATGAACAACATGGATATTGGAGTACAATTACCAAAGGTCACAAGGTTCAGAGATGATGAACAACATGGATATTGGAGTACAAGCTGGTTGGTGATGAACAACATGGATATTGGAGTACAATTACCAAAGGTCACAAGGTTAAGAGATGATGGAGCAGATATAGTTGCAGGTGTAGTTGCATTGGTTTTAGCAACTATAGAGGGTTATGGATCCTGAGCTTTATAGAAGGGTGTATAGGGATATACTAGTGGTAGATTCTGAATTCTATCTCCTTTCAACAACTTAGGAGAAATTGGAAGGGGATCTAGAATAGGAGTAAGTTTTTCTCTTTCTATGGGAGTAACACCTGAGCTATCAGTAGGTTGTAGACGAGGGAAGGATAGGGAAGTGCTCTTTTATCTTTTTTCTGTTTTAACAAATGTAAGCACCTTCTTGAATACTAAGTCCCCAAAATAAAAAAGAAGTCCTAAACCAATTTGATACATGAGCCTTGCATGCTTTTTTGTCACCAAATTAACATTGGTTGAGGGAGCCCAATTTGCATAGCTGATTTTATGCATTACTACATGTAAGGAAGATAGCTAGGCTGTGCAAATAACGGTTTTGCTTTTTGGCCAATTTTTGATAAGGCCTCCACTCAATTCCTTGACACAAACATCCAAATCTTTCGATAACTTAGGCATAGGAACATCCGTAGATCCACAATGCTTGTTGATAACGGCAGGCGGGAAGCCAATTAATTTTTCTCTTACAAAGTATTTTTTGAACATAGGATCACCAACTTCAGTAATCCTCTTTTCCAAATTAGCATAAAATTTCATCACCACTTCCTTAACATAAGGAACAACAGAGGTAAGGGTATATATCAGATTTCTATCCTTGAAGAATTCAACTAAGTTCTGATTTTTCAAATCCTCAAGAGGGATTATTCTTCCATCGATCACTTTCCTATTCACATTATATATTACAGAAGCTGCTTCTGTAATGAAAGAGGATGAGAAGGAAACAATTTTACCTTCACCAGAAGATTTTCTTGTTCTTGAGGATTCAACAGTATTGGATGCTGGAACTTTTCTGCTTCGTAAAGTTCTGGCATGAGGAGCTGGAGAGACAGTAGGAGCTTGAGTACATTCGCTTACCGTAGAAGCTTATTTTTCTTCAAAGTCCTTATCAAAGCTATCATCACGCTCTGAAGAGCTTGTATGAATTGGTCTTAGCCTAGAGTCATTCTTCAGCTTGAACAAGATTGAGGCCAAAGACATCTGGTCTTCAGTTGGTTCTGGTTCAACAGCTAGTTCAGCAAGAAACTTTACAGTAGATACCACATCAGTAGGTACCTCATCAGTCGAAGCCACACTAGAAAGAACAAAAACAGTAGGTACCTCATCAGACGATGCCATATCAGCAGGTACAAATTCAGTAGGTATCTCATCAACTGGTGTGTCATCAGTAGGTACAGTAACAACATGTACACAAACAGTAGGTACCTATTCAGTAGGTACATCTTTAGTAGGTGCACAAACAAAGGCTGTAATTTCAGAAGCTTGAGGTCCCTTTCCTATAGGATCAAAATCTTTGTCATCACTGTCAGTTAAATACAGTGTGTCTTCTGCCATTTGGCCAAGGTTGATTTTCAACTTTTTTGCACGAGCAATATCGGCCTCTGAAGGGTTTTTGTAGTTGGTAGGAATCCCTCTTAATCTTTCCAATCTTCGTAACTTAGGGTTTCCAATTGAAATACCAGTATACTCAGCTACATGTATTTCTTGAGATGTAGCTTCGGATGCAACAACATTTGTTTGAATGGTCGAGATGTTAAGTTTTGAGTGACTGAAGGTATTTGACACCATTGGAGAAGTATTAAGGTTTTCTGAAATTTGAGGGAAAAATTGCCAGATAGAGAGATTTGTGAGAGAATGAGATAACCTTGATTCATCAACCTGTTAATTAGCAACACCTCACAGAACTATAAACCTGATGGTTAGCATTTAAGGGATATATAATGGAATATAAAGAGACCAAATATGATAAGATAGGGTTTTTGTTTTTTGCAAGGGGGTTATAACTAGCAAAATAACACAAGTTCACAACACATGTATTTCAGGCATGAAGTCAGGTGTAGATTAAATGGTAAGTATAAATTTTTTAGGCTAACATAAATATTTTTCCAAAAATAATTAAGGATATCACAAATAAATCCAAGATTTTTAGAAAACACAATAAAGTGTAACCCAACAATTGATCAAACCCAAGTAATACTGTAGCATCCCATATCTAAAATTCAAAATCTCTTTTATCCCCACAAAGATTAAGCAACCACTAAATATTTTTCAACATGAAAATTTCATAAATTAATTTGCATGTTTGATTTTAGGACAAAAATTCAACAAGCTGATACTTTCACCAATAATGCATGTCCTAAAATTATGCCTAAAATATGATATTGAAAGATCAAATAGGCAATCGAAAAGTGCAGTCACACACAAATGATAAAGATCAGATCAAAGGATGTAGTTCCTGATGCAGTTGCATTGGGAGGTGCATTCATCAATAATAAAGTTTTGTGCAATTTTTACATCTTTTCTTTTCTCAAACTTATACCTCTCCCAAACTATTTCTCATACCAGATTCCATAGGTACTTTATTTTCCTAGGAATATAGTTCTACTTTATTTCAAGCTATACAAATATGCCACTAGGAATCTTTCACACTATTTACCAAGGGAAACCATTTAGCACATAATCAACCCATGCAATCCAAATATTCATAGTATTAAGAGAGGATGACAACAAACCTTGTTCATAGGTAGCTCTTTTTCTTTAGGTAGCTTTCACACTTTTCCAAAGGTATTTATTTTTCTCAAAATCAACCAATGAGAACCAAAATTCCATAGTATCAAGATAAGATGCTACAACCCTTGTACTTAAGGTAGCTCTTTCCTTTATGGTCTTTAAACTTGCTCAATATAACTCGGAGAGAGAGTGAGACTCATAAAACTTAATCACAATTGTTATTGAATGCAATTCCCAAGTAACAACACAAGGTACATAAATGTGATTCAATTGATCCAGAGAGCCCCCTAAATACAAAATGCATGGTGTTAATTTTTTTTTAAAAATAATTATAAAGTGTAAAATCACATGGCACACATACAAAGAGGTTTCGCTAGATTGGAAAATCTCTCAAAATCTAGACTCTTAGTAAATATATCAGTCTGATTTTCTATGCCAACATGTTCTATGCAAACAATCCCTTGCTCAACCAAGTCTCTAATAAAGTGGCGTCTTATATCAATGTGTTTTGTTCAAGAATGTTGAACCGAATTTTTTGCTATATTGATTGCATTGGTGTTATCACAATACATGGTTAACAATTCACTGTGTAGGCTATAATCCTTGATCATCTGATTCATCCA
Organism: Codonopsis lanceolata; assembly: GCA_013146195.2. Lineage (NCBI taxonomy): Eukaryota > Viridiplantae > Streptophyta > Magnoliopsida > Asterales > Campanulaceae > Codonopsis > Codonopsis lanceolata. Next base: position 52,428,827 of record CM028377.1, on the reverse strand, counting down.
TAAAAGTTGCGTGCACGCATTACCAGCTGCAATGTATTCAGACTCAGCTGTGGAAAGAACAACACAATTCTGTTTTTTACTAAACCAAGAAATCAAGTTATTTCCCAAGTAAAAACACCCATCAGATGCACTTCTCATGTCATCTACACTAGTAGCCTAATCAGCATTACTAAAACCAACTAAATTGGTATTAGTCTGTTTTGTGTACCACAGACCCATAGAAGATGTGTCTCTAACGTACCTAATTATACATTTGACAGCTTTCAAATAAGAGACTTTGGTATCTAGCACACAAACATATACTATACATGATATCAGGACGTGTGGCAATCAAATATAACATGCTTCCTATCATGCTTCTATATAGAGTGTGATCAACACTCTCATATTTCTCTTCTTTGCAAAGTTTGTTGGATGTACCTATAGGGGTTTTCTTTTTCTTTCCATTCTCAAGATTGAATTTCTTCACCAAGTTAATAGCATACTTGGCTTGAGAAATGAACATCCCTTCATGCATTTGTTTCACTTGAATACCAAGGAAATAAGTTAACTCTCCAAGCATGCTCATTTCAAATGATGATGTCATGCAATGCACAAATTCTTTTTCTAAAGCTATGTAAGTAAACCCTAACACAATGTCATCAACATAGATTTGTGCAATCAAAATGTGTTTGTCTTTTCTTTGAATAAAGAGTGTTTAATCCACTTCACCCTTTTGAAACCACTTTTAAAAGATGGTTTGTAAGTCTCACATACCAAGCTCTAGGGGCTTGTTTGAGACCATACAATGTTTTTTTTTAATTTGAAAACATGATTTGGTTTATGGGGGTCCTCAAATCGATCCTTTAGGTTGTTCAATAAAAATTTCTTCTTCTAAGATGCCATTTAAAAAAAACTTTTCACATCCATTTGTTGAAGAGTAATATCTAGAATGCATGCAATAGCAAGCAAAAGACATATGGACTCAATGTCGGCCACATGTGCAAACGTTTCGTGAAAATCCACCCCCTCAACCTGTGTGTACCCTTGAGCCACAAGTCTTGCATTATTTCTAATTATCTCTCTCACCTCATTCGATTTGTTTTTGAAAATCCATTTAGTTCCAATAACATTCACAGAGGCGGGTCTATGCACAAGAAATCAAACATCATTTTTTGAAAATTGATCAAGTTCTTCTTGCATAGCATTAATCCAACATTCATCTTTTAAGGCTTCATTCACATTTTTTGGTTCAATTTCTGACACAAGGCAAGAGGCATGAAAAGCTTCACATTCAGGAGAGAAAAGACACGCTAATTTTTTTTATAATCAATCTTACCTTTCCTCCTTGTAGACATACCATCATGAATATTACCGATGACTTGTGAAATAGGATGGTCCTTCTGTAATCTACTGGAATATCATGGGTTCTATTAGTGACAGTAGGATCAGCTTCAGTAGGTGGATGTTCAAGTCCAGCTATATCAGTAGGTCTGACTAATACATCTTCTGATGTAGTTGCATCAGAAGCTACGTCCATCTTTCCAGAACTTTCTGGACATTTAGCTTCTGAATTCTTTGAGCCTGAGATTACTGTCTATCTTCTACAGACGCTGAATCCTTTGAAGTTGATCCAAGATCACCATAATCAAGCAGACTGGAAATATCATCCTCAACTGTTTTGTGTCCAAGATCTATTAGGTCATCAAATACAACATTCATGGACTCCATAATAGTTTTAGTTCTAAGGTTAAATACCCTATAAACACTACTAGTGGAGTACGCCATGAACACACACTTGTTACTCCTTAGATCAAATTTGGAAAGATGATCCATATCATTAAGCAAATAACACACACATCCAAACACATGGAAGTATTTCAAGATGGGTTTCTTTCCTAACAAAATTTCATAGGGAGTCATGGTACTATCTAGTCTTAAGTAAACCCTATTACCAATATGACAAGCTGTATTTAAGGCTTCAGCCCAAAACCTTTTTGACAAATTTTTTGAACTTAACATGACCCTAGCCATCTCTTGTAATGTACGATTCTTTCTCTCAGCCACTCCATTTTTTGTGGAGTTTTTGGAGCAGAAAAATCATGTGTTATTCCATTAGCGTCACAAAAGTTTGAAAAAGATGAATTTTCATATTTCGTGCCATGATTTGATTTAATTCTAATGAGCTTTAGATCATACAAGTTCATAACACAGGCAAACCAAGCTTTAAAAGCTTCAAAAGTGTCAAATTTTTCTCTCAAGAAAATAACTCAAGTGTATCTAGAAAAGTCATCAACACACACAAAAATATATCTTTTTGTACCAAGACTTTCTACCTCAATAGGACCCATTAGATCATTGTGAATCATCTCAAGACATCTAGATGTGGAGCAATGTTGAATGGCATGATGTGATGCCTTGGTTTGCTTTCCCTTTTGACATGGTCCACACACCTTTCTGGATTTTTTTTTCAAACTAGGCAAACCTCTTACTGCCTCATGGTTCACAAGCTCAAGAAGCTTACGGAAACTCATATGCCCCAACTTTTGATGCCATAAGTCTATGACATCAACACTAGCTCTATGACAAGTTTGCACATTGTTGTACATATAGCAATTGTCTGAAGATGTTGTACATGCCAATAACCATTTGTTAGCCTTATCAAATACTTCACAAGAATTTTTATCAAAACGTACCTGAAGATCACATCACAAAGTTGACTTATGCTTATGAGATTGGCTTTAAGTCCTTCAACATGGTAGACATTTTTGAGCTTGGGTAGACCATCTATATTGAGGGTGCCTTTTCCAACAATCTTTCCTTTAGCACCCCCTCCATAGGTCACTGATCCTCCATTAATGTTCACATAATCTTCTAAGTTCTCAATAGAACAAGTCATATGTTTTGAACATCCACTGTCAAAGTACCAAGATCCAGCAATGTGAAATTTTAAGGAAGTGGAGATTACATTGCAACATTCTGAATTTGAAAGATGAGCTTCTGGATAGATGTCAAAAGGTTCTTGTTTGGGAGCAGATCTGAAGCTTCCTTTAGAAACCCAAGCTTTTCTGAACTTCTTTGACTGATGCAGTTTCTGTTGTTGCTGCATACGGTGCTGCATCTGGTTACGGGTTAAGTAGGCTTGTCTAACTTCTTCAGCATAATTTACCTTTTTCTGATAGCACGCAGAAAGGCTGCATGTGTCTAGGTTTATGGTAGTAGTGACATACAAAATTTCTTTTCCTATGTCTAGGTTTTTCAAAAAAGTTGGTGTTTTGGAAGGTATGTGAAGGTTGTTTTGGTTCAAAAGAAGATGACGAGGTTCCTTCCCCTTCCTTGACAAAGGTTTTTAGCTTGAACCCAAGTCCAGAGTTGCCATTCTGACCAACCTTCAACATCTCATCAAGTTTAAGTTTTCCAGAATTCCATTTAGCTATAGTTTCATTGGCTTTGTCAAGCTCTCCTTTCAAAGATTCTATCTCAACATCCTTCTTTCTGAGCAAACATTCTAACCTAGTAATGCATTCTTTTTTATTTTAATTATTCTTTTTGAGTGCTTCATACGTTTTTGCAAGAACCTTGACTTGTAAAGCTCTCTTCTCCCAATCATTGTACAATTCCTTGTAAGCTTCCATTAGTTATGACTCTTCTGTGCATTCTGATTCTGGAGCTTCTTTAGTTATGGAAGAATTAAAGCAGAGAGAATCATCCCAACTTTCATCTGATGCATCTTCTAAAGAAGTTGCATTGGGGGTATCACCATACGAAACACCAGTAGAAGCACTAACAGCAGGAACCCATGCTATACTAGCAGCTGAAGTACTACCAGCAGGAACACCTGCTGAAACACCAGTCAAAATACTATCAGCAGGAACACCATCTGAAATACCAAGTCATACACCTTCAGCAGGAACATCTGCTACAACATCAGCAGGAACACTTTCACCATGAACACTTGCTGCAACACCAACTGAGCCACTATCACAAGATACACCCACTCCATCACTAGCTGAAACATTATCAGCAAGTACACCTGCTGTATCATAAGTTGAACCATGATCAGTAGGAACGAATCTGTAGAGATTGCACTGCTGTGAAAGTAACATGATTTTCTGAATCTTCATCATCACTGTCACTTAAAGTAGTAGAGAAATTCAAACCCTTCTTACGAAAAGTATTAGCACATTGATTAGCATAATGACCAAACCCTTGACAAGCCCTACATTGAATAGAATCAATATCTTTTCCACTAGGTGGAGACTGTTTAGCAAAAGGGTTGGTAAAAGTTTTTCCAGGGGTTTTGAAAGACGTTTCTTTGGGAATAAACATACTAGGCTCAAGTTTAAAAACAACTTTAGTGTTTGAAGATGGAGATCTATTTTGTCATTTGGCTTTCAAAATATTTTTGAACTTTGTTGTTAAGAGAGCCATAAAGTCTTCACCACGTCAGATTCTTCAACTTCTTTGTGCAACTCAAGTAAGTCAGGAGAAACATCAACAACAGTAGGTAAGACAATGCTTTTAAAGGGAGGTGTAGAGGGATGATGCACCTTTGCCTTTTTGCTTAATTTGCTCATTGAGATTTATCTCAAAATTTTGGAGAATACCAGCTAATTTATGAAAACTCATTTTATCAATGTCATGAGCTTCCTCAATAGCACAAATTTTGGCATTAAATATTTCAGGCAAAGTGCGCATCATTTTACTAACAAGACGTTCGTTGGTGATAGGATCACCTAAAGCAAGAGCAGTATTAGATATAACAAGTAATCTACCATAATAAGATATAATATTCTCATTCTCATTCATTCTAGTGTTTTCAAATTAAGTAATAAGCATTCTAAGTTTGGAAGCACGACCACTAGCATATCCTTCACATAAGGTTTGAAAAGCCTCTTAAACATCCTTAGTAGAGTCATAGTTAGCAATAACCCTAAAGGTGTTAGCATCTAAGGCTTTATATATGACTGAAAAAGCCTTAGAGTTAAAAGAAGCTGTGGTTCTATCTTCAGTGGACCAGCCACAAGTGATTTTAACATTACCATCATTATCAGTGGTCTTGGGTGGAGTCCAACCATTCAAAACAACGAGTCACACTCTCTCATAAATTGATTTGATGAATATACGCATCTTAACTTTTCAAATTTAATAATTCACATTAGTCAAGGTAGGAGGTCGAATAACATTCTCATATTGAGAATCCATCATGACTACAACCAAAATTTTCTCTTAGTGTCGTCAAGAGAAGGCTCTGATACCAATTGAAAGATACAACAGTAGCTAGGATTCCAAAGAAACTGTCAATGCAGCTTGTGATGCAGCTGTATCCAAAGGTGTATTGACCATATAATCAAATAAGTAAACATCAGAAGTCTTTAAACAATTAAAGTAGTAATAAACATAGAAATTTATCAAACAATCTACAAGCTATCCAGCCGTATGGCAAAAAAAAATGTATTAAAAAGATTATGAGTCTTACAATAATCGTGAAACCTAACCAAATACTAAAAACCTCTAACAAGGCATCAAGTCTATAGAGGAAACCCACAAAAACAACAGTAAAGAAAAAGTTAGATTAAAAAAAATAAGTTTTCTATCAACTAGAAAACAAACAACAAAACATCAGATGCAGCTGCTGATATAGCTGCACAAAATACTTCAAGCAATGCTTCTCAGCTTCTCTCTTAAGCGTGTATATCTCTATGTGTCTTCATTCTCTTGTTCTGCACAAAGTCTTCTTGTATTTATTATAGCGTTTGAGAATTTCCTTGCATATATTGTGATATTTATTTGTTAATCACAAGTTGATTAGTGTTAAACTTGCAATGCTAGCATGTTAGCCAAATAGTATTTTAACTGGGGTTTTGAGTTCTAATGAGAACTTGGTTATATCGTGAGTTGGACTTGTGCAATAGTACGCTTGAAGTCCGATTGTGTTATTTATGTGTTTGCATTATTTATGTGTTTTTGTTGTGGACTTTGGTAATTGCCCTACGAAAGTCCATTTGAGCACAAGATATGTTGGGCTTAATGTGTGTCGTGTTTAAAGTCTGTATTGGACTTTGGTTATGTTAGTGATAATTTATAACATTAAAATATAAATGACACGTTAAAGCTAGCAAATATATATTTTCGCCTAGATCGACCCGAAACACCGAATAAATCACAAAAGAAAGATATGGCACGGTCTACATCCAACTATCCTTTCGAGCGAGAACGAGGACTTGGAATTGACTAGAAAATGGAATAGGTGATAGCGTGAGAGATTGACTTTCACAATAGGAATTCTTTGATCGTGAGACTGTCTTCTATCTTATAGTCTACGAGCGGGGATCTTTCGTATACCTGCCCGGGAACTCGAACGGAAGGACCAAGAGGACCCGCTTCAAGACCTTCCTTGATCATAAAATGGCGACCCGAAATGTATCATACATTACGTGTTTCTTTTTATATTGTTAAAATATAATTTTATTTTAACATTGGCTAATTAATAATAATTAATTAGTGTCAATTGGATCAAATTAGTAATTAATTGGTTTGACATTTTTAACTTTTGACCAAACATAATTTTTTTAATCAAAATGACTATTATTTATATATTGATTATTTTATTCAATGTCAAGTGATCATTCACTTGCCATGTCTTTGTTCTTTTAAATTTCACGGTGTCAAAGGCTTAATTGGTTAAGTCAAACTTTTCCTACTTCTTTTCATTTGGCTATTTTGAGCGGTTGGTGGCCCTCCTCCGTATTTCTTTTTGTTTGATGTGAGTGAACGAGAGTTTCTCACTTTTTCCTTCTCGCCTTCATTCTCCCGATGCTACACAATCTAGTCTTGGGCCGGTCCTTGCGGTTTGTAGGATATCTGGGCTTAATCTGAATGTGAGAACTCCTAAACCCTGTCAAAAGAGAAAAACCTTAGATGAAATGCAAGGCAGTGCCTCGCAAAACCCCTCAGGTGTGAGAGTAAGTATTGAGCTTTGTTGAAAGCAAAATAACAGGGTTTCGGTATGTAGAATAGTGCGTACCTCTCAAATGAGATTTCATGAAGTATATATATAGCCTTTCCGGGAGTAGAATCAGGGTTAGGTCAGAATCACGAGATATTTTAGATCAGTAATACCATAAATGCGGGTTGACCGCTGCAATCAAGGAATCAAGGCCAAAATCTCGGGATCGCCGAGGATATCTCGAGATTAATACCGAGCTCAATCGAGCGCCTTTGTTCCACTCTTTCATTTGAATGATAAAGAAATTCCTGCTCGATATAGATGTGTGATGATCATCTCGCGGCTATCCTGCTCGGGTAGTTTCTTTCCTGGTCTCTGTCATACACGTGACCATCACGTGCTGGAGCCTGTGCCTGGCTCGTGACCGAAGTTTTGGGCCGAGCTCATCGGTGGCCCCCTCAAGCCCTTCGGTGAGTATTTATGCTCTCGGCCGGAGCAATACACTATGATTTTACTTGTGGTGACGTTAGTGTATTTGAAGCGTCGGTTGCAAGGAGGTCGAAAAGGCTTTTTCGAATTGACAATGCCGAAGTTCGGTCATGATGAGCCGTTGTTTTCGAGGTGTGCCTTAATGGCGGGCTTTGATCGGGTGCTTCGCCCCTTTATTTGAAATTGGGGCGTGATTTGGGCGCCTCTTCCCAAAATTTCGCCTATAAAAGGGTACAACCCTAACCCTTCTTCCTTTATCGCTTTCTAATCCTCCATTGCCCGTATTGCTCTTTGTTCTCTTCCTCGGTGGCGATTCTTTGTGCTAATCAAGAAATTCGTTTCTTTCATTACGGATCACCGACATTTCACCTTACGGCAAATTGATTCCCGTTCAACGCACAAGTAAGTTTCTCCTGTTTCAATTCTTTTTCTGTTCCTTTGAGCTTTTTGGTTCTGGTTTTCTTTTCTTTGTTCTTCATGTTCATAGTTTTCTGGGTAGATCCTTAGGATTGTCAGTTTAGGCTTGGGTAGTTCGCAGGGAGATCAAGGAAAAACCTTCGAAAGTCATCGTTTTACGGGGATTAATCCAGTTATTGCTCGATCTGTTGTAGGATGTCTTCCCTCTTCGACTTTTCGATGACAGCGGCTACGATCATGAGCAAGAGGCTTATGATTATGACCATGGTGCCCAGAGCATCATTCACAAGTAGATTCCGGCGAACAGGTGCGATATGTTGATTTCGGAGAGGAGGAACATTCAAGAAGCAAATAGTCGTCTTTGTCCTCGAAAGGGTTGTGAGCGATGTGACCACCGACGAGGATGAGGTAGGCTGGCGAGCTCGAGTGAGATGCCCGGCTGACGAGGAGGTGGCTGAGTCGACTCGGCGGGTAGGAGACCTCTTAGCGAGGATTATTTTAATCTTAGCTCTGCCTCACCGGGAGTCTATGGACTCGGTTGTTGAGGTGGGGAGGCTGGTTTGACTCGATTGGGATTTCGGGGGATGATTACCGAGGGTCCCTTATGAATCCGAGATGACTCCTGCTCAAATGAGGAGTAAGACCAAAGAGTGGTCTTTTTTATGATTTCTTTTCGATGCGCTTTCCCCGCTAGATCCTTTTGTTGTCGAGTTCTTAAGGAGACCAATGCCGCTGGTTCCTTGTGACCTCCACCGGTGACTACGATCTTGATTACGATCGCCTTTAGCGCGACTTGCCGTCTGGTTGGGTTCGAACCGGAGACAACTATTCTCCGAAAACTTTTTCAATTCACCAAGGACAAGAGATCGGGCAGGATTGTTGGCCGATCAAAAGCTGGAGCCCTGAAGTTGTTTACCGAATTTCCCATAAGGTCGACAAGTGGGACAAAAGGATTGTTGTTGTGGAGTCTCGGGTCGGGTGGCCATTTGCTCGACCCTTTTGCGATGAAAGCCCCTGTCTTTACGATCGGCATGCCACCTTTAGGAGAGGATAGGTGTATGGACATGTTGCGAGGCGTTGGGAGTGGCCAGCCGAGCGAGGTCGAGGTGGTTGATTATTTGGAAATCAATCGTGCGGGATCCTCGGATCTTACGCTGGCGGGATGTACCTATGCCGTGGAGGGTGTGGTTCCACTTGATCGACATGCTTTGAACTGTTCATCCGTTTTGGGGGACTTGCCATGACCACAAGTTCCCCAGTGAATGCGAGCTGTGCGGTCTAGGGGGAGATTGTACCCCTCGTTTTGATTTTGATGATGCTGGTATTTGCCTTTTATTTCTTATGATGAGTTTCGCGAAAAATATCTCGATATTTTCTAACTTTCTTTTCCTTTCGCTTGCAAAGCGGTGGTGAAAGATATTTTAAGGCGAGGAAGATTGAGTTCAAGGCGAGGTCTGTGGCTCGCCATGGTGAACCGATTGGCATGGCGCGAGCTGCCGCCGCCAAGCCTTGCCCAAGGCCCCCTTTTCTGAAAGGAGCAAAAAATCTTCTCGTGCTCCTGGTTCCTCCACTGAGCCGAGATCTCCCTCTAGGACTGCGCCGACCACCGAGCCCACGTCCCGAAAGAGACCAATTGTTCCTGATTCCCGGGCAGGAGGCCGAAGCACCCGTCCACGATTAGGGGGGGGATGAACCCCAAGAAACAATTCAAGCAGGGTCGAATCCCGCGCCTTCTCACTTCTTTCAGGCGCCTCCGGCCACTTGGGCTTCCCCTCCTCCTCGCCGGGAAGAGCCACCACGGCGCTACCCCCTTGGCCGAGCCAATTTTGTGGCGCCTCGTATCCCGAGATGGGGTTAGGGCCCTTGTGAATGAACTGCCGCCTCTCTCGAAGGAATTAACATTCGCGATCGGGGACCATGAGCTGCTTGCTTGGGCGGGATCCTAAAAAGGGTCGTTCAGGCTGATGTTGTTCGCGGTGGCCGAACTCCGAATGCGGCGTCTTTGCTCGGCGAATCGGTTTATTAGTCAGCGAGGTATGTCATTCCTATTATCTGACGAAGGTAACCGCTGCTTATAATGTATATTTCCTGCTCATGTATGTTTTTGTTTTACAATTTACCTCCAAGGTCACTCTTCTGCACAAACGTGCAGATGAGTATAAAGATAAGGGGGGCTCGCTCGAGCGTGTTTAAAGTCCGATGAAGCCGCCCTGCCTTATAAAGAAGACCTCGTTGGCTAAGGACAAAGAAGTTCGACAAAGGTCGCCGAGTTGTCTAAGCTCGAGGAAGAAATTATCCGCCTAAAGGCCCGTGGAGTTTGCTCGTAACGGGAGGTGTCTCGCCGTAAAAGCGTTGAGCGAGGAGAGGAAGAAGTTTGAGGACGCGCAGATTGCCGCCGAAAGGTAGGAGAGAGCTGGCGTGCCGACACGGGAGGTCGCGCCGCCAAAATCCGCAGCTTATTGAAGATTTCAAGGCCACCGAGCTTGACCAAATTGTGGATGCAAAGTCGGGTCCCCTATTATTCCCAAGGGTGCGCCCATGTTTTGCGCATGTTAAGCAGCAAAGCCTCCGCCGGATATAACGCCCGAGATGACGGCCGATGGGGCGGCGCCGCTCGTGTGTCGCGCCGAGTAGCCATGCGATCCCCTATACCGTGGATGAACCGGGATCATTGCTAATAATGATAGAGAGCGTGAGCCTAATGGATTCCTCCGACTCGTGGCCAACAATGTAGTTGATCAAATGAATGCTATTTTTGAGAGCGAGGCCAACGATGATGAGGAGGATCTCCGCCCCCAACCCCGTCGGCCCTGTGATAATAGATGTCGAGGAGCATCAGTTACTCCTCCTTCCGGCGTAAAACGAATTTGCCTCCCTCCCCGACTGCAGCACCGAGCAACTACCTCCTCCACCACCTCTTCCTCCGCACATGCATCCGAGATGGATGTAATTTTTGGCGAGCTAGACACCTCTGTGGACAAATGGCCGAGCAAGGAGGGAATTAGATAACTCTCGATCATCTTTGTATTTGTTTTCCTTTTCGCATGTAATTGAAAAGAGTTATAATGAAAACTCCTTTTTTCAAAAAATATATGTGAATGTCTTTCTCATACTGTTGTTTTATTTCCAGCTTTGCACTTAACCGAACAATTAGTATCATCGGCAGTGGCCCTCTCTGCTAATTCGGCAGCATCTAAATATCGCTATTGCCCAGTTGTTCAGTTATATGGCGTTGCTGGCATGGCCCTTGTTCATCAAACCGTTAACATTATTTAGGCTGGATATTGATTTGAGCGAGATTTATCTCCTTTGCCGCCAAAACGAACAAAGCCACAAATAATATCGAAAACCGGGTTGCTCCCCTTCTCTTGTTGAGGCATTCAAACTTAAACATAACCGGCAGGCCCCCCTTTGCTCGATTTTTCAAAGCAAAGTTTTTGCTTTTATATTTGTTTGAGATATTTTCCTTTTGACACGCATAACTCGAAAATTTCAAACCATATACGCAATCACTTTCATTCGAAACAATTTTATTA